>JAQJVK010000001.1:32040051-32617497 GCA_035578135.1 Flexamia atlantica
ATCCTTGAAGGCCTCTCGGCAGGAGTCTCTTGGTCCTAGTCCAGTGAGGATGCGGACAGCTCTTTTCTGGAACACTAGGACTCTCTGGAAGTTTGCCTTAGAGCTTCCTCCCCATCCACAAGCCCATATCTGAGGTGCGACTTGAAAATGGCATAATAAGCAGTCCTCACCATGTCCTGATTGCAAACGTCAACAATCAGGGAAGCTTAAACATACAACAAATATATAAATAACCAACAAAAAATCACTTAGAACACGGAGTCAAACAATTTGAATTCATGATAAAATACAAACTAAAATCAATAATAATATATTTTTAATTCGAACAAAGAAAATAAATAGTTGTTTATATCCAGGAAATCACTATATTTAACTTTAAATAGCAGAGTAAAAATAAATCTTTCCTTCTACAAACACATGCACAAAATGCTATAAATAAAACATACGCGTGCAAAAAAAACCTAACTCAATAATTGAATGCATGATCTTTTAAATTTGGCGTGGCTGAAAGCAAAATCCAAAAATTGGAAATTGTTGTAAATGCGGACGGAATTATTCAATGGTGAATTAGCATGCGCTGTAGTTCTGGCAAAGGATTGATAGATCGCCCTGCTAACCCGACCACCGTAGCGCGGCACAAGCCACGATACGGCGGCCAAGGTCACAGGGTCGTCCATGTCACCAGCCACCACATCACGCAGATAACATAACGAAGCTACCTTTCTCCTAATTTCCGGCGGTTGAAACTCAAATATTTCCAACATCTCCCTGTATTTAATTAACCAGATTGGATGATTAGGAACACCTACAAACTTACAATAGAGCATTCTTAAAAACCTTTTCTGTACTTTCTCAAGCATTTCCTTGTGTAAAAATGAGTTTGGGGACCAAATAATTGAAGCAAATTCAAGTCTAGAGCGGACCAATGACGTGTAGAGTAGCTTGAAAGTATTGATATCGTTAAAATAATGAGATAGACGGAAAACGAACCCCAAAACACTGTAAGCTTTATTTACTGTTGAAATAACATGACCATTAAAAGACAGATTATCCTCAATCAGAACGCCCAAATCTTTGAAAAAATATATTCTTTCCAAGGTAACACCACATAGTATATACTGAAACAAAATAGGATTCTTTTTACGGTGAAAGGACATTATTACACATTTAGAAATATATAGATTTAGTTTGTTGGAACAACACCAAGCATCCAATAACCTCAAATCATTTTGAAGAGACAAACAACCATTCAAGTTATCCACGATCGAAAATAATTTTAGGTCATCGCCTCGCTGTTGAGATATTTGGGCAAGTCATTAATGAATATATTGAACATTAAAGGTCCAAGGTTACTCCCCTGAGGAACCCCGGAACATACTGAGAAGCAATCTGATTTAAAACCATCAAAAGAAACGTACTGTTGCCTGCAGCGCAAATAAGACATAAAGAATCTCACTAAACTATTTGAAAATCCATAGAAGTTAAGTTTGCGAAGCAAAATCAAATGATCTACTTTATCGAAAGCTTTCAAAAAAGTCAGTATATATTGTATCAACTTGACGTTTAGAGTCTAACACCTGTGAAGCGAAGTTAACAAAAACTACTTTGGGGGGGTTCTGACCCCCTAACCCCCCCCCCCCATTGGCTACGGCCTTGATATAAACATAGGTCCAAAAGCGCTTCATTTTCCGTCTGTGTGTCTGTTTGTGATTTTTACATATTTAATCATATCTCATGAACCTCTTAATGTATAAACTTCAAACTTGATACATGGATCAGGGCCGGCTCAAGAGTTTTAGGCACCCTAGGCAAAAGTATCATTTGGCGTTTTTTTTATTTTATTTTTTACGTTAAACATTTAAAATAATCTTATTTTAGGTTAGTATATTGTTGAATTCAGCTCAGAAAAAATTTTTATTTTTAATCATTGCTCCATGTCCATTACTGAGATAAGTTACTGATAGTGGTAGGCTAAACAAAGAACGTTGTCCCACTTATGGGAAATAAATAAAATTCTACATCTCGCTTACTTCTCAACATAATAAAAATAAAACTTTGCTAACTTATGAGGCTTCATATAGATATAGTTGATATCGGTTAAACTTAAATAACAGGGCATCACGTACTTACAAAAGGGTTTGAATTTTACACTTAAATGGCCGCAAACCTGCATGCTCATTTCCCATGTCCAAAAAATCAATATTCTCATTTTAGAATTGTGAAGTTTATTTTACTTGATTTGAGGCTCTGTCTTTAAGCAGGCGGCTGCAGTTCCGTAAGCGGTCTACATTTTAACGATTGAAAATATCGAACCGAAAGTACTGAAGGGTAGATCTCACAAAATGTACTAATTTGAAGTGAAAAAAATGGAAAAATAAAAAAATTATAAATAATTTTTTTAATGACCAAATTAAACTTTATACTGTAGTAGATTAATTTTTACACCAGCAGAGCTAAATTTTTTCATTTACTATTTTTTTCCTTTTTTTAAATGGAGCAGATACAATCAGGTAATGCTTTTAAAATGAACAAAAACAACAATAAAATATGTAGGCCTAAATAATCAAATGTTTAATGTAAAGAAGAAAAAGATTAATTAATCATTAATTAAATATAGTGAAATAACAAATTTATAATGATAATAATATAATAACAATATTACCATCCAGTAACGCTCATTTCAGTAACGTTACTGGAGAGGTAAAGGTGTTACCATTTTGTTGAAAATTGAATAAAAATAAGGCTATCGAGATTTATAAGATAATATTTTTAATTTATATTGATAAATACTATTATTTATTGCCATTACTATTACTGTTATTACTTATTTATCACACTTTACCTCTCCTGTAACGTTACTGAAATGATCGTTACAGGATGGTAATTTCCAGATGTTATACGTTATATCATCGGAACACGGCATAATGAGAACTTGGGAAATTGAGGTTATGTTTGCGTAGCAACAAACTTGAGTCAAATTAAGTTTTAAACAATGTCACTCTTATAATTTCGTTAAAAATTGCGTTACCTGAATGTTAAACAATTAAGGTACTAAATGTTTCTGAGCAGAAAATATTTATTTTAAAATAAAAATCGATGTATATTGATAAAAATTGCTGTCACCCAATCTATACTGCACTATCTAAAACTGGACTGCCACTGTTTCGTTCCCGCTAAAAGTCTACGAGTTGGGTTTCGGCGGCATTTTATTTTTAGTTGCCCATTCATTGGGCAGGCTGGGGACCATTAGAAAAGCCGATATTACTCCCGAAACGAGTTCTATTTCATTTGTAGGTCTTTGGTTTTGCTGAGTTGCTGTCTCGAGCTGTTATATCGATGAAGTTATTAAACTTTTTATTCGATATTGTGAGTTCAGTTTTGAAGTGAACTAGCAGACGATGGTACAGTGACACGTTACCGAAATGTATTTTCTTGAAGTAAACTTGATTAATTAAATAAATTAAACAACTTATAGTCTTAAATAGTTATGGGATGAATGAAAAGGGTTGAGGTGAATGAATTAACATAGTTTTATTGAAAATAATTTATTTATATTCACTTAAAATTAGCTGGGACTTAAGTTATTACATTTTGTGAGATTCACCCTGAAACCCCAATAGATGAATAACCGAAAGGTGTTAATTAGATTGCTTCAAGAACAAAACAAAACAAAACATCAGTGGGGATCTAAAAACTTAAATATGATAAAACAATATAGGCCCTCACTAGAACTGAAAGTTTTAAAACTAAATTTTGGAATAAAACTAATAAAACTGTTTTAAAATCTCGTTATTAAATTAAACATTACCAACATAACATTACTCAACTACACACACATTATAAGACAACGTCCGCCATTTTGAATTAGTTTTGGTTTTTGGTTTTCGATTGACATGGCACTGACAAAAAATGAGCTGTGAAGTTTGGTTATGGTTAAGTTAGTTATCATAGTTTTGGAAGTTAAATTATTACTTACTGTATTAACTTGTTACTAGATTATTTTTCAGTTATGATAAGTTAGGTATACATTTGAATTGGAGCTAAACCCGATTATTTCATTTATACTAAAAATAAGCCAATTCGATATAATATAAAAAGAGATTATTAGTTCGATATATTTAAATCGATATATTGGTAACAGTTAGATATTTTCAATTGTTAAAATGTAGATCGCTTACAGAACTGCAGCCAAGCAGGCCCATATGAAACTCACTGAGTATCCAGGTCAGCTGCGACAAGGGTATTTCTTGCTATCTTGTGTACCACTTTCGTACCACCTGGGTAGCAGTACCAACAGTTGGAAAATACTAGCCCATAGGCAAAACTGGGTAGGGTGGGGGTGCACCCTTGTTTTTTTTAGTGGGTGAGCATGCACCTTCTCCGCTTCTGCGGAATTAAGGCCGCTCAAACATTGTAAAAAACATAGCCCTCGGTAGTTGGTCTGGTCTAAGAGAATGTATTCAAGATTTTGATTTTTTTAGTTACCTAAGAGTTATAAGTTGGGGAAGTTACCGTACTTATTACTTGTCTAAATAGCCTACTTACTGCGATTACGATATAAAAAATGCTGTTAATAATTCACTGAAGTGTCCAGTGTCTAACTCACACTCTCTATCTAATCCTCTTACAGACCATCCAATTCACTATTTTGGGTTAACAGTTTATAAACAAAAGGAAAAGGCGTTGATGAGTCAAGGCTTCAAGACCCGAACCTCACAACAAAGACGTCAACTGTCAAAGACAACAAATAAAAATAATATATTACAGAAAACCGGAAGTACACACCCGTCGGCGTCGGTTTCATTCAAGTTGTTTTTGTTGTTATCGTTATCTTCGTTTATCATAATCACCAGTGTTGCCACAACTATGGCGTAAACTACTCCATGGTTGATAAAAAATTACCGTTTAGTGCTAAGGCCCCAGAGGGGACAGATTTTTTCAAGCTCCCTCGCAAACTTTCTTCGGGCCCCCATGAGTTTTTTTAACTACCGGATACAACATAAGCAGATTTGTCAGTAAATTATGGATGTAAATGCATAAAAGGGCGCGTTTACTATTTCGATCATGTTTGGATGAAATTAGAGTAGGAGTACCTGGTGGACCGAGCCTTGCTCGGTGTTATTTCATGTTTACCAGTTCATCCAGTTACTATAAAATATCTCAATGTCATAAAATGTATCAATATAAACCTTTTTTATTGCTCCATGGACTCTTCATCCCACCTGCTGTATTTTCCCTTGATAGCTGTAGATTCCAAACAGCTGTTATTATTACTTCATTTGTTTACACTTTCCTTGTTTATTTGTTGCTATCACGGCAACCCATAAGGCCAATGTTAAAATTTTACTACTTTAAAATTCGATTTATTACGTTATTAGATTTTCTCTGGCCAAGTAATCTGCGTAAAAGACGTTTTTGAGTCATAAATTACTTATTTCCAGACTTTGAAAGAAATCCTCGGAGCCGTTTTTGAGATAAATGTGCAAGCATACAAGCAAGCACGCACGGCCGGACGATAACATTGCTCATATAAGAGTATAGGATTCACGTAAGTTGGCCAAAACTAAAGTAAACAAACTATTATCTTCTTACGAACTTAAGCATAAAATCCAGCTGTGCTAAAAAAAATTGCTAACAAACATCTGTTTTAGCATAAAACTTGCAGTAAAGCAAAAGTTCTGATGCAATATTGCACGGGAAGTTCTCTTGCGCAGCCTAAAATATTAAACATGGGCTTTTTCAAATTAAATATATATTAACACGGAGAGAATGTGTCATGGATGCGGCATGATTAATAGTCTTAGATTTTATCATCAAATAATCTGTACGAAGAAAAATAGGTTTGTTTATGATCAGTCCTTACTACTTGCTGCAATTCAGCATCTGACTTGTCTCATATTTTGTTCAAAACTTATCTAAATTGGTCCAGTAAAAATAAACAAGTAGCTAAACAAACTAAAATAAATGTCAATCAAGAAATAGAATCATATTTAACTTAACCGCTATGTAAAAAAGTTAAATAAAAGTAGAAAATTCTAAAATAGGCGATATTTTAAACACTCAATAACCTATAAGATTGCCATGAATGATAACAAAACAATATTGTAAACAAACGCAACGTGGCGATTTTACAGTTCGGAGGAAATAAACAAATACCATGTGGAACCAACAATGTTTTCAATATGACTTGTATAAAATTTTTTGATGAGATGATTAGTATATGCTTTGACCAACTTAGGTGAATCCTACTCTACATCACATCATGATCGTACGCCTACGCCACGACCTTCTAATCGCACAAAATGCCGCAACGGTTACGCATGCGCAGTAGCGTCATTGTCGTGTGTCTGTTACTCCATAGGAGCAGTTAAATTAATTGGTCCTCGGCATTTATTTCGGTAATAAATAGTCCTACTAGAATCACTCAGTACTCAAAAACTCTCGTGGATCATATATTAACAGGCATCCTAATATGGATGCATTTAAAAGTGTTATAATTGATATAAGGTTAACAGATCACTGTTTATTAGGTTTGAATTTTAATACAAAGATCAAAAGAACTAATTTTGTTTGCCCCACAGATACATTAATGAACAAGAATAATGTTAATTTGACCTTTTTAAAAATAAATTAGATGTTGTTAAATGGGACGATTGTTTGAACTGTAATGATGTTAATAGTGTTTATGATAAGTTTTTTGAAAAATTGTCAACCGTTGTAAATAATTCTAAAGTAGTTGTTTAGATTGACAAATTTCAAAAGGCGAAATCATTAAGCCCTTGATTACTAACAATATTTTAAAAAGAATTATGAAACGTAAAAAATTGTATGTATTGTACAAAAATAGGCCATATGATTTGAATTTTGTAAATTATTACAATCGATTCTGTGAAAAATTAAAAGTCGACATAGATTTAGCTAAAAATGAGTATTTAACAAATAAGATAACTAATGGAGACTCTTCACAATACTGGAAAGTGTTAAATAATATTATTGGTACAGCAAACAATAAAAATGTAAACGAAGTAGAATTAGAGGATGGTACCGTAGTGAGTGAACCGGAAGAGGTTGCCGAAACAGTAAACAAATACTTTATATCAGTGCAGGGACACGGTCAAGGCCACAGCGGTCCGCTGCCTCCCCCGCCCCGACCCTTGCACTTCCGTCCTCACTCCTTTTTCATAAATAACTTAAAGAATAAAAGATCTACAGGATTTGATCAGATATCTGTTTCAATTGTAAAAAACGCTGCTGGGAACATAGCTCCTATTTTGGTTCACTTAATTAACTTAAGTTTTTCAAGCGGTACGTTCCCTGAAAAATTAAAATTAAGCACCGTTGTACCCATTTTAAAAAAGAGTTCCTCCTTGAAATTAGATAATCTAAGGCCCATTAGTTTGCTCTCAGTTTTTTCTAAAGTTATTGAAAAATTAATGAATATTAGGTTAATCAAATATTTGGATAGTTTAAAATTTTTTAGCAATCATCAATTTGGATTCAGAAAGGGAAAATCAACAGAGGATGCATTAATAAGTGTAACAGAGAGAATTTATGATAGTTTCAATAGTAATAATAAATCAACTGGTTTGTTTATCGACTTTAAAAAAGATTTTGATCTAGTTAACCACGATATATTACTAGATAAATTAAATACTGCTGGAGTAAGAGGAACTGCTTTAAATTGGTTTCGAAGCTTTTTATCCAATAGAATGCAATAAACAAAAATACTATATCACTTAAGCTCTCCACTACATGTTACAACCGGAGTTCCCCAAGGATCGGTGAGCTCTGCAACGTTATTTTTAATATTTATAAATGATCTCCTTGAACTTCCTTTCCATGGACAAGTCTGTGCCTTTGCTGATGATGTAGCGCTGTTTTATGCGGAAAAGGAGACTACTGGGTTACACGACAAAATCAAAGACGACTTGAAATTATTGAATAATTGGTGTGTAGCGAATAAAATGCTCGTAAACGTAGATAAAACCAAGTATATCAATTTTAGTTTAGTAAAAAGCTTCAGTTTTCCAAACGATATTTTTTATCATGTTTCGGGTTGCACTGTAATTGGATGCAACTGTAAAAAGATTGAAAAGGTTAGTAGTTTTCGGTATCTTGGAGTAATTTTAGATGAAAATTTAAATTGGGAAAAACATATATCAGATCTACATTCAAAAGTTAAATCGTCCATAAGAACATTTTATTTTTTGAAAAATATTTGTGACACTTTTTTATTAAGAATTCTTTACTTTGCTTTGATATATTCTCGATTACAGTATGCCATCCAGTGTTGGGGGGGTACTTTCAAGTGTCACATTGAAAAACTTAGAGTCACACAAAATCATTTTGTAAGATTAATTACCAATAAACAAAAAAGAGATAGTTCTTTCCCACTATTTTTTGATCAAAAAATACTTCCGATTCACCATTTGTACGTTTACAAAGTATTAAAATTATTTTTCATCACTCTGTATACGAAAATTGCCCGTTATCGTACAGCTGAGATCTACGAAAACTCTCGATTTCCTTACGTCAAAACAAGTAATGATCAGCTGCTTTTTCGGTACCCAAACATTTCATTCCCGTACCCAAACAAACCATTTCCGTACCAAAACAAAATATTGCCGTACCCAAACAAACGAATTCCTTAATTTGACAGTTCAACCAGCTGACTTTATAAACTAAAAAAGACAGTTTAGCCGTATTGTGTTTACTTATAGAAAAATTACTAAATTATGAAATGTTGGATCAATTTTTATGAGTTTGGTCACTTATTTGCATCGTGATGAAAATTACTGTTCACAACACGTCACAAAAGTACCATTTCGGGGCTCGATAGTGTTTTACTTGCTCGGCTTACGCCTCGCAAGTAAAACACTATCTTGCCCCGAAATGGGCTACTTTCGTGACTAGTAGTGAAATATACTATTATGTTCGAAGTGGAAACACTGAAACCAGTAACCTACTTTACAATACCAGAAATTATAAGCAAGGGATTTTCAGATTACCCACAGTAAACAAATCTTTATTTAGACATTCTTATCAGTACTGTGGGCCTAAATATTTTAATCAGTTACCAGAAGAGACTAAAAGTTGTGTAACCCTGAAAGAATTCTCCTTTCGTTTAAAAGATTGGCTATTCAAAACACCAACCGGAGACTTTTTAAATGATTTTCTTTGTTGATTGTTAATTAAATAATTTAATCTTATTTTAACTCAACTTTGTATTTTTATCATTGCAATTCTAATTTGTTAATTTAAAAACTATTAATACCCATCACAAGAAAAATAGAGTAAGATTTACTGCGAGGAATGTTTTAGTTTTATTTTAAGACGCCACAGAGAGCGGCAAAATGTGTAATTTCAAAAAGAAGGACTGGACTCAAATATTGTTTATTTTTTTATAATTTTCTTAAATTAATGTAAAACGTTTGCCACACTAACTGGACACCGTGGCAACGACGTTCCGAGGTAACTTTTATTGTTTGTAAATTTGATATTTATTTGTGGAATAAAGTCATTATTTCATTTCATTTCATTATTTCATTTCCTGAGATTAGAAGGTCACCGTACGCCACCTTCAAATGGGCAAAGAGTAACAGGGAAGTCAATGTCGTAAGGTTGATGGATAGCCTAGGGTTCACAGCGTCTCTGCCCCACGATCCGATTGAAATCGATCTATCGAGCCCTATGCGAGTTGCGACCTTCTTCAACTGGATATATCGAAGAGGTTAATAGTGCCCACCTACAAACTTGTAGGTATAGCCGGATCGATCCCGAGAAAAGTTTTTTGAAGGGTTGTTTATGAAGCCAGCTGCCATTATTTGTTGGGCTATTAGTTAACAATCCTGTCTTTACACGATCATCACTCTCATACTTCACTCATATTCAGGGTAACGTCAGGGCCGTCCCCAGGGTTGGCGGCGCCCGGGGCAAACGTAGTCGCGGCGCCCCCCCTCCCCCCAAGTATTAGTCGCATGTCAGCTTTTGCGCAGCCACAATACCACCGGTCTGACACTTAAATGGAGCCAAGTGGTAAGCTTATTGGAGCGGGTTAGTTCGAAGCACTTTATTTAGATGTCGTTGTAAAAACATTGTTTTCTTCTTCTTCACTGAATCAGCCAATCAAAACCACGACAACGATCTGCTAACTTCCTATTCCGTTTCCCTGATTTTCTTTCACGACGCGACGTGTACACAACCAAAACGAGTTGGAATTAATTTGAGTGTGGGAAAATACCTAAAGTACGTTTGTAGAAAGTTGTTGTAGTGTAAGTTGTTTCGCGAAATACTGTACTGCGTGATTCATATTGTGCTTAAAGCTATTGATGGAAAATAAATACGTAAATGTTTACATAAACGCACTTAATAAAAATCAACTAAGTTAATTTTTATTAAGTGCTTTTATGTAAACATCTACGTATTTATTTTCTATCAATCGCTTTGAGCACAATCGCTTTGTACAATAAATACTGTACAATCATTCAGTACAGTATTTCGCGAAACAACTTGCACTAGCGGCAAACGTACTTAATCTAAACAAATTGGTAAAGTCATTAAAATTGAAAGTCTAGCAAACAAAACAAGGAAACGAAAATATAAACAAAGCAGACGACGACGATCGATATGTCGCATCGACGACGATCGATATGTCGCATCGACAACCATCGATATATCGCATCGATCTTTTTAGTTCGTAGCACTTTGTTCAGATAGCGCTGCTGTTCCCTTATCACCGAGTTAACATGGAAGTGCCAACTCTTAACGAAGTTCATTATTACTCTATGACAATACTTACACAGCATACTTTAAGTATAATTACATATATGAAAGGGTAATTCCAGGACTGCACAAAATTAAGAACATTAAACGGTTCAGAATGTATATCGCAAGAAAAGAAATAATGAATTAAATTGATATTCACTCTCACTCTAACTAGGCCTACATCACTGATATTGACTAACTATTTATAACTGTATCTCAGTCACTAGCACCAACAACAGTAACAGACTGACCACAACTGACTGACTACTTTCGGGTATTTTCGAGGCCGTGCGGGGTTTTGGTGGGGATTTCATTTGGTGGCATACTACGCTTATGTGCAATCTTTACTTTCATTTGGCATAATTGTATAGGGTGGATTGTTTCCAACAATTTTAGAACCGTTTTTGTCATTCAAAAATTAATTATAAAAATTTGTTTTAAGAAACCTCTTCGTTACCCCACAGCCGCACTATTCCATGAGTTATCACTGCTTACCGTTAGGCAATTGTTTATTAAGACCTTGATGATTCATATTTACAAGAATTTTAACTCCTTATTTACTAGCGTAACACACACTCATAACACACGCTATTCACAAAATGTAGGAATAAAAGCCATTCACTTATCTAAATCTTATACTCTACCACCAACTCCTCTTACATTTCATCGGTTTTGTACCGGAACTTAACAACCTATTGAAACAATTTAATTTTTAATTCTCCTTCTGTGAAATCATTTAAAAAGCATGTAACTGATTGGCTCGTTGAACTGGGAATAACAGATTCTGAACTTCTGATTACTCCCCAGTACAGACAGACCTGACCCTACTTGCACCCACTAGGACCTGATCTGACCGAATCTCACATTTGACTACCTCTTGCACTGCCTCTTGCCATCTTCCCCTCTCTGCCACTCCCATGCTCTGTTGTTTTATTCTCTAAATTATTTGTTATTATTTTTAACAAGTAGTTAAAAACTACTCTTTTCCGCACTAAAAAAAATAAAAGCAATTTTTTTCCTAAAAAAGTTTATTCACAATAAATAACCTACGCTGACTGTAATATCGGCTAAGCCTTCGCACAGGCAACCTGCCCATGAAGGCTTATTTCCCTGGTTATAAATATCTTTCATGGACAATGTTTTTGTAATTAAAATTTAGCTTATCAGTTATATTTTTCTTTGTAATTGCCAACTATTGAATTGTAATTTGAATTCATGAAAGATTTGTTTTTTGTTAATATTACTGGAAAGAAACGATTTTTTCATTTCATTTCATTAAGAAAAAACCGGGGATTTTAAACTTGGGCTGCGGATACAAAAAAAACGGGTAAAACCAAGTACTTTGAGATGAGCTAAAAAGATTTTTTTAACTCTAGATAATTTTTAGTCAGTAATATGTATTCGGTTTGGTTTTAATGATACAAAAATAATGTTTTACTCCATCCAGTCATTGATTGGTTTCAGTGTTGCCAGAAACCGGGTATTTTCCCGGTTTTCTTTCGGATATTTTGAAGGCCGATCGGGGATTTTGAGGGGATCAGGAAAAATCGGGTAAAACCAGGGATTTTAGACTTGATTTGCGGGGATTTACCCGGCATCATAAATGCATAAAAACGGGTAAAGCCGGGGGTTTTTGAATTATGATCTGCTTTAAAAATATTTCTAATGTTCATGTTAGATGTGAAAAATAATATGTTTTCTTGATTTTGAGAACGATAGTCTAAGCAAATAGACATATTTTGGTATTTAGTGTGCTGTTCATTGATGTAATATTTCCATTCTTACATGGTAATTTTAGAAAACTACCCATTTTTGGGTGTTTTGAAAGTCATTATATAGGTGGTTTTCGGGTAATTACCCGTTTTTTGGTACTTGAGGGGATTATTGCTGAAAAACCGGGTAAAAGCGGGGATTTTTAATAGAGTTGGCGGGTAACATGCCAAATCCTGTCTGGCAACACTGCCCACTACCGCTTTATAATCCCGAATCCCCAATTTCAAGTCTCGACAAGTTTGACTGCGTTAGACGATTGGATGCACGCGCAACTTGCATAGTACTAACTCAACACTATTATTATTTCATACACTTTCAAACTACATACACTTACATTAGTGATACCAATGGTGTCATAAATCATTGTTAGCTACAGCATCATTTTTCAGATTCGTATTCATATTAACGCCAACCTTCACAATTCATGCAAACCTACAATTCGCAAAAAGAAATTGTCGCGGCACGGCGCCCGGCGCCCCCTCAGCCGTGGCGCCCAGGGCAGCTTGCCCCGTTTGCCGCCCCCCTTCGGACGGCCCTGGGTAACGTCCTCCATGAGGTACCTGTCTCAAGAAAGAATGAGAAAGAATGAATGAACGTCTCTCATCTGATCTGAGCAGATCACAGAGGAGTCACTAAAACTGTCGTCTGCTGGTTCTTTGGTAACTTAATAAAACTAAATACCGCCAAATTTTAAAGTATTACCGTATTTATTTTGTATTGTATTTAGTCTGTTTTACGGAATTGGTTGTGTACAGGGCCCCTAGGCTCCCTCAGTGGTGCCGGCCCCCAGGGCCAGAGTGACCGAATGTCCGTTTTTAGGAGGACATGTCCTCCTTTTCAATCATTGTCCTCCATTCATTCCGACTTATCGGTCGCATTATGCGGCCGACAAAAACAAGCCTCTCGTTCTTTTCGTCGCCGTCACATATGGCCTTTTGTTGTGGCCAGAAAATCTGTCGTTTCTACAGCAGCTCAGACAAAAATTTCTCGGTCGTTTCGCGACCGAAAAGTCTCGCGCTTTTGGATATCTACTGACCATATCGCGGTCGGGAAATCTATTGCTGTTGTTTATACTGCAGCTAGCAAATCTGTCGGTCACTTCACGGCTGTAAAATCGCGGTCGTTTGTACCTACCAAAAACAAAACTCTTGGTCATAATACCGCGGCTGGTTAATCTCTCGGTCATATTGCGGCCGTAAAATCGTCCAGTGTCTCCGTGGCCAGCACAGTGGCGGATCCAGAGGGGGGCGAGGGGGGCGATCGCCCCCCCCTCAGGTCCAGAGTTTGTTTTACGTTTTAATAGTTGGGGTCTGAAATGGGACTCACACAAAAATGCATAGGGCTTGCACTTATTCAGATTAATGTATAGAGTTATTTCTTAATATACAATCCAACCATCCCATTTCAACATTGTCTAATTGAGGTTATATATTTTAACTAAATAACTGTCTGCATTCAGGCACGGCCCCAGGGACTTTGCCGCCCTGGGCGAAATCGGCGACCGCCGCCCCCCCCATATACACCATGTCTAATTGTTTACTCCCGGGCTCCACCCCTTCCTTGAGATCGCGCCACAGTGTCTCCCTAAACTCTTAAATAATTATGTATAAATAATTATAATTACAGTATATCTTAAATAATTATACTAGGGCTCCCAAGTGTAAATTACACATTTTAAAATTATTTTAATTTTATAAGCTGGTTCGTGTTTACAGTTGCAGAGATCTATATTTGTTTTAGCGAATTTCCCCTATAGGGAAGAAGCTATTACCGTAGGTCTCATGGTAAGACCTAAGCTCGGGACCACTATAACTTTTCATTTTGGGGCCCCCAGAAGCAAAAAACACTATTCGTTCGAATTTATATATATATATCTATGTGTCTGTTAGCACGATAGCGGCCGCAAAAGTGGTCCGATCTTTATGAAATTTGGTACGGACATGTAAAGTGGTAATCAATTGGACGAGTTCGTGAACCAGCCCGATCGGACCACCGGAAGGGGGGGTAAAGGGGGATAAAACCCCCAAAAATGGGTTTTTTGAGTTTTTTACATATAAAAATAAAATTTATCAAATTTTTGTGGGCACCATTGAATTCAGCTCAAAAAAACAAACAATTTAGTATTTTGAAACCCCGCTCTATGTCCATTGGTTACCGAGATATTGAAAGTGGTAAACACAGTACGTTGTCCCAATGTTAATCTTATGGGAATTAAGTAAAAATCTATATCTCGCTTATTTCTCAACATATCTCAATAAAACTTGGTAAATAGCTTCTTCTAGTTCAGATCTACTAAATATTGAATTAAAACCACCCAGTTTTAATATACCTGTAGCAGCACACCTGCATACTCATTCCCCATGTTATTCTTATGGAGCTTACAAAAACATGTCAAATCTCGCTATGTTGGATTTAAATATGTTGTTTTGCATTTGAAATTCGCTGAGTATGCAGGTCTGCTGCAACGGGGGTATTTTTGTTTATAATCTGATTTTAAAATTTACCCGAAGGTAATCAGCTGTTAAATTACAATTAATTGACATTTAAAACTCTTATAATGAAAGTTGGTCGACATTTTAAAGCGCCCTCTAGAAATAAATCAAAGGCTAAGGGGGCCCAAACAAAATATCCTTTATTTACCCGTCCGCCGTGCGCTAGATCATAAGCTTTAAAATGACACATCAATTGTGATGTGAAAACCGGTTGATTAGGTCGGGAGAAAAGGGACGTAACAGAGAAAGCCCTTATGGAATTTGTAGACGTTAGTTGTAGGCTATATATGCTTAACTATTTAATTCAATATGATATTAAAAACGCGTTCATTTGTAATATTCCTTTGCTTGAAAAAGTTCGTAGTTTTACGAAAAAAAAACTAAGTACCATTCTGATAGCACAACTAAACTTACACAGCCCTGGCTTTTTGAAAATAGGCCTGCACCTGACTATGCCGAGTTGTTATTAGAGCCATTTTAGACAAATCTAAACAATAAATTCTTTATACTTAATTGTTCTTTGAAGCAATAAAAAATCGACTATGGGCCTACTAGGCGACAGGCGTAATATAATCGTGAGCCTTGAGATCACTTGAACAGCCCTTTTCCTAAGTAGAGGTAAGTGATCTGCTGTTCAAGTAATTTAGAAACACGCAGTTTTATGACGAGTAGGCTAGTGCATAATTTATTTCGTGGTATAAATTCAAATAACTTTTGTTTTAGGTTTAAACTATTTAAAGGCTTTGACAAATGTAAATCTTATTGCTACCACAATAATAAACACAACGTCGGGGGAGGAGGGAGGAATCCGTCAAGGTCACTCCCAACCATCGAAGTAAATACTTCGATGCTCCCAACCGCTGCGTTGTTGCTTTGAAGCTGTCACTGTTCTGCGCAGCGCAGCGCGGCGACGACGGTTGTTCCATACAAGCCGAGTGGTTTTTTATATTTGGACTTGAATTATAATGGTAAATCGATGCTTGCATTGCCGTATATATTCTTAAGCTTGTTCTTTTGGTAAAATGTGATGCAGAAAATTTTACTCTTCACATTCATGAATTTATTATTTTATTCATATTTTAAAATTTGCCGTTACTTAAAATTTGCCGCCCCCAAAAATCTGCCGCCCTGGGCGGCCGCCCGGTCCGCCCACCCCTGGGGCCGGCCCTGTCTGCATTCCTACTAAGTTGTGGAGCTAAACGTGGTAGTGCGCGGAGGGGTAATTTCGTTCTGGCATCGTGCTCTACCTTTAATCGGCAATTTTACCAAACACAACGCAGTTGTTTTGTGTACGGTTCTGTTCGGTTCTGTTATTTTAGCGATAAGAAACCGAGAAATATTAAAAATAATCGATTTAGCAGTCTATGTCTACTTAGCATACGAAAAGGAACCTCAAGTCGCTTAAATGGGAAATAACATGGAGGGCGACTTCAGACTCCATTTCCCAAATGTGCAAGCCCGCACTGACAGAGTCGTCAGGGGCATTACAAAACTAGTCTCTCCTGACATCTATCGGCGGATAAGTGAACTACTTCAAGTTTTTCGTTGTAAAAGAATATTGTCTAAGTCCGAAAATCACCGTCTTGATAGTGTATTTCTCTTTTATTCCTCGGTATTCTGCCTTCCGAGTTAATTGAGGTCCCTTTTCTAACTTCTTACTTTTTTGTTTTTTAAACAATGAAATTGTAAGTGTATCACGTCTCTTTTTGTTCAGTTTTAAAGATCTAGTTTTTTAGCTTTATTTTGATACCTAATTCATTTCTTAAATACTAGACTAAAAATAAGTATTCTGTGAACGTTTGAAGTTCCGGGCTCTTATTTCCTAAAATACCCGTTTTAACTAGTTAAAATTAAAATGCCAACAACTCAAAGGCGAAAAATTATAGTACTATAAATTATATGTCAAATTGTTTGTAATTTAATGCTGAATTTCAGTATGTCAATAACTCAAAACCGGAAAATTTCCACTTGATGTCCCTTTTCACTTTCCGCATCACATACAATGAACCTCACTAACCCCTGCGATCGCGATGAACTAAAACGTTTCTAATTCTGTAAGCTGAAGAAAATAACGAACTGTATTATGATTAACTAAACTCTAAATTTAGTGCCTTAAATGCTTAAAAACCCATATCATTAAAGTCTAAATTTTAAAATTTTCCCCCCGGACCCCCCTTTTGTCTGGGGGGTATTCCATACCCCCCAGGCCCCCCGGAATGCGCCCCCCCTGAACAACTTCCTAGATCCGCCCCTGGGCCAGCAAATATCTCGGTCGCATTGCGATCGCTAAATCTTTTGACATATCTCGGGCGGTAAATTTGTCGGTCACATTGCGGCCGTCTGTATTTTACCACAGAGAAGGATCAAATCTCACAATTCAATCAAAAAATCTCTGTGATTTTACATCAAAGATAGTGCTCAATTATTCTATTTAAAAGCTACATTACTGATTTCACTGGTCGGGATTTTTTTTATTCTGGAAGGAAAGGTAAAACAAAAGTTGGGAATTTAATATGTGAAATCTAGTGGATACCACACTTAAGGTTTTCAGCGGCTGGCAAATTTCTCGGTAATATTATGACTATAGCAAAAATCTCTTGGCTAGTCTAGGCTCGCGAACATCGGTTGTATCGCTGTCAGTAAATCTCTCGGACATTTTGCGGCCGTCATTTGGCAAAGCTTTTTCAACAAAACTCACACATTTTCAAGGGGGAAGGGGGGTTAACATTGAGCTATAGAGCAAAGGTCTGAAAATCTAGCCCCCACCCCAATCAAAATGCTGATATTATTCCCATGAATATTATTATCCTGCAATCGACGATGTTTTATCTTTTGAGATGTCTGTAATTTAAGTGATGAAATTACGTTGTTTATGTTTAACGTTCAATCGGGATAACATTTTATTTTATTATCTTTTTATTCTTGGTCGAAGTTTATTGAGTACCAAAAAATGTGTTAATTCCTGGATTCTGAAAAATAATTTATATATATTTTTGTGTGGCGCAGGCCCTCTTGTGGCGCGGGCCCCTAGGGGCGCGCCTATTGCGCCTATGCTTAAATTCGGCCCTGGTTGTGTATCTCTGTAAATATCATTAATTGTTGTCATGATATCAAATTGTGAAAAAAAGAATCCTCCCTTAACTCATATTAATATAGGTCCTATCTTGTTTTGTTTACCGTCTGTCGGTCTCTACATGTTTTACATAAAACAACGTAGCTTTGAAACGGATTGAGATACTGGCTTGAAACTTTGTATGTGTATTGAGACTATTATGATCTATAGCCAGTTGGTATGGTAGCCTGGTAGATATATAATTACAAAATTATTCTTTAGTACCTATGATCCTATACTCTTATATGAGCAATGTTATCTTGCGTCCGTGCTTGCTTGCTTATTTGCTTGCACAATTACTCAAAAACGGCTCCAAGGATTTCCTTCAAACTCAGGAAATAAGTAATGTATTACTCAAAAACGTGTTCTAAGCAGATGACTTGGCCAGAGAAATCTAATAACGTAATAAAATGAATTTTTAAGTTGTAAAATTTTAACATTGGTCTTATGAGTTGCCATGATAGCAAAAAAATAAACAAGGAAACTGTAAACAAATCAAGTAATCATAAAAGATGTTTGAAATCTACAGCACAGCCATTAAGGAAAAATACAGCGTGTGGGATAATGATTGCATGGAGTAATTAACATTTTTTTAAATAAATTTTATGACACTGAAATATTTTGTAGTAATTGCATGAATTGGTAAACATGAAGTAATACCGAAAAAGACTCAGTGCACAAGGTACTATTTCATAAAATAAATCAAACAAACATGATAAAAATATTCATTTATTACAAATTTCTTTTTACATTTACAATTTTTTATTTACGAAATGAAAAAAGTGATGTAAATACAATTTCTACCTACAGAAAATTATTTACAACAGTAGTATAAGTCTTAAAACTAAAATTCATTATAATTTTACAGTAGTTTGGTGAGTTTATTGAAATTTAATAGTAAGAATATTCATCAAACAAATTAAAATGAGGTAATTAAAAGTTGTTTATAACTGAGCTGATTGTAAGTGTTGTTACACTCCTGTATTTTAAATTTCAGTATGATTTTTTTAATATTGAGATTTGAACCTGACCTAAATTTTTAATATATTGTTTGACTTGATTAGCAGTGACCTCAAAATTGTATAATAATATCCACCTCAAAAATTAATTGTGGCTCTCATACACAAAAATATTTAAAGGGAAACTCATTTAACATAGAAGTTAACAAGACAGCAAAAGCTTTTTTGAAGGTAAACACTTATGGTTGAATTTTGATACAAAAATGTGAATTGCTTATAAACTTAAATTAATTTACCCTTCGTTAATCATCAACAGGAGAATAAAGAAAATTGAAAACTTTATGTTAGGTCAGGAAAATGACCATTAACAGTTACGCAGTTTCCACCATGGCCATATAGAGAGTTACTAGATCTTGCTGATGTTTCATACTAAATAAATAAAAAGACATAATGAAAAACATAACGTAATACATGCTAACACATTTTGTCATCCTAAGACAAAAGTATGAAAATATCATGATAAACAAAATTTTAGAAGTAAGAATAATGGTGTTCACCGAAAAGTGATGGTTAAATAACCATAATAGCAGGTCATAACTGATTTTTCAGGCTAGATTATAAATTTACATCTCAAGTTTACACATAATACACAAGGGCGAATTAACTATAGATATAATTATTACATATAGCTATATACAACAAAATTCACTAAAAAATTTACAACTGGGATTACCCAGGAAAATGATTGTTTTATACTTGGATTAATGCACCAAGTGAACTGACTTAGTTTCATTCCAAACCTTTTTTTGTATTATTAGTTTATTATTGTTATTGATCAAAATGTAATGAGTTATTATAATTTGTTAATAAAACTAAACTCTGTTGTTAGATGCACTGTTGCAGTAACAAATAGTAAAAGGAAGACAGACCAAAGAAGGTCTGGATATTTAGTGCCTATTTGTGATTCAATTTTAAGGCTTTGCTTTGGTTTAGGTTTAGTGACAGTCAAAGAAAAAAAATCTTATGTTTACTGACAAAAAAATTTAAAAATATGTCAATTTAGAATTAATACTAGATGATTAAAAAAATCTTCGACTAAAATAATTTATATTTTAATTACTTTTATTATTTCTTAAATTTATTGCTACAACAAATTTCTCAAAAAGTAGACTAATAAATACAAAAACTTTGATTCAATGTCCCTTAATTTTTCAAATTGTCTGAGTTCCAGTATAAGTCTTTGGCGAGGAATGTTGGTTGGTCTTAAACACAAGATGGACTAGGTGGTAATGGCTTCCCAGCCACGGCCACTTGGTGTCATTCACCCTCATAGGTCTGGAAGAATAATAATTATAAGTCAGATTGACAAAGGTTATAAGAATTATTTCATTTTAACAACCTTAAGTCAAACTGATTTATTTTCTGAATGTCTCGACCAAACAGATTCAACTTATTTAACCAAAGAGAAATAGATTAACTGAAATTTAAAAAATGATCATTTATGTGAATGAAAATGACATACTGTTATACCATAACACTTTTTTTTAAATATATTTTTATCATCCAGTCATCGAGCCATGTGACCTTGAAGTAGGGTCGGACTCAAATTTTATGATTGATTCTAGTAGTATTTGATGTACTGAACAAGAATATGGCAGATGCCAGAGTGGCAACCTTGGGATACTTCGAATATCGAAGGTCAAAGTTCAAAGGTCTGAACATACGGAAACAGATATGTTAGATAATATACCGGGTGTCCACAAAAGATTAGTACAATTTCAAATTTAAGCCAGACTGTTACTTCTGAACATATGATGTCCCAGCTGTTTTGTTTGCATCCACTACATGTCAAAGTTTAGTTTTATTACTCATTGTTGTCGAGTTTGTTGATCTGAATCGATATCATCTGCATTCAAATATGTTGACTGATCAAGAAAAAGCAAGGTGTGTTATGTGGTTTGCAGAGACTAAATCTTTGACTGAAGTGTGTCATAATTTTCGCAGAGAATACAACAGACAACCTCCATCTCGCAGCAACATTCTTCAATGGGTAAATAAGTTAGCAAACAGTGGTAGCGTTAAGAAAGGCAAAAGCACAGGACGTCCACGCGTATTACAGGAAAGAGTTGCTCAAGTTGAAGTTTCATTTGAAGTTAGCCCATCTCAATCCATCCGTGTTGCTAGTAGAGAACTGAACATACCAAAATCAACTGTTCATAAGATTTTACGGAAAAGACTAGGTTATTATCCATATAAGTTGCAGCTTGTACATCAACTCAAACCCAATGACAAACCACGCCGCTTGGCATTTGCAACAGATATGTTAGATCGCATAGACGATGAGCCTACTTTTTTGTCACGTATCTGCTTCAGTGATGAAGCGACTTTTCATACTTGTGGTAAAGTAAATAAACATAATTGTAGAATATGGGGCACACAGAACCCTCATCGAGTATTGGAATACGAACGAGATTCACCGAAGATCAATGTTTGGTGTGGAATCATGCGCAACAAAGTAGTGGGACCATTTTTCTTCATTGAAAACAACATCAATGGGGTAATCTACCAAGACATGCTGGAACTTTTTGCCATCCCTCAAATTCAGGGCATTCCAGGTATCATTTTCCAGCAGGATGGTGCACCGCCCCACTGGCGCTTGGATGTCCGTCAATGTTTGGATAGACATTTCCCACAACGTTGGATTGGACGCGGCGGTCCGATACAATGGCCTCCTCGTTCTCCCGATATCACCTCGTGTGATTTCTTCTTATGGGGGTATATAAAGGACATTGTCTACCGGACAAGGGTATACACAGTAATTGAACTGCGAGAGAGAATTACGGCAGCCTTTCTTCAGGTTTCCAACGAAATGCTGGAGAACACATGGATGGAACTTGAACATCGCCTTGATGTCGTCCGTGCCAACAATGGAGGCCATGTGGAAATCTATTAGTAGTCAGGAGAAAACTTTATCGTTAGTACTTCGTATATGTATAACAATAATAGGTTAACTCTTCAAAAATATATGTGTTATTACCAACCAAAGTTGTACTAATCTTTTGTGGACACCCTGTATTATGAATAATTTTAATGTCCTTTGTTTTTGCACAAAGGAATTGCTGGCACTGTACATGCAGTAAGATTCAATTTTCAAAAACTTGGGCAAATATAAATTAAATGATAACATATAAACATTATATGTTAAGAATAGGGTCAACATTACTTTGTTCACTAAACTTCAATTTCCATGACAATTTTTAGAAATCCTGTAGTGTTATGAAAAGGGATTTTAAATAACCATTACACTTTCTTTTTGTAATAAAAACCTACAGAATATCCTCATGATAACTTAACCTGATGAATTTATGACGTGATACTCCTAATGCAAAGGAGAAATAAAGAGGAGGAGTAATAAAAGAAGAGGCCAATTCATCGATCTCAAGACAGTGAAATATTTACCGTCTGCTCTTTGAAAGAGATTCAATTGTGCTCTTAAAAAATACACCAGCATCAGAAACACATAAAAATAGCCATTACATAACAATTAAAGCCATTCTTACCCATTGTCTCCTGTTGGATCTCCACCTTGTACGAGGGGTTGTCGTAGGCTGCAGACGTGGCCTTGCGGTTGTTGGCTGCGGTGATGGGAGCCTTGTTGTGGCCATGCTTCCTCATCAGTATTAGGGAGAGAATGATGACTGCTGCGATGGCCAGAGTGGCCAGTATACTGACGGCCACCAGGGGCCCGTAGTAGTCACTACCCTCCACCAGTGGGGTGGCCTCCAGCTTGCCTGCCGACACAACACATCAGTATTAGTGAGAGGATGATGACTGCTGCGATGACCAGAGTGGCCAGTATACTGACGGCCACCAGGGGCCCGTAGTGGTCACTACCCTCCACCAGTAGGGTAGCCTCCAGCTTGCCTACCGACACAACACATCAGTATGAGGGAGAGAGTCATCACTGATGCGATGGCCCGAGTGGCCAGTATACTTACGGGTGACAATAAAGCGATCATAGAAACCAAAATGTTGATGGATCAGGACAAGGCAAAAACAGAAGAAAACAGTGGGAACTGCCCGAGGCGTACAAGCGACATAGATCCCCCCTGACAACCGCTGAGCTCACACGAAGCGATGGAAAGTTAGTTGGGCAGTGACACGTATCCTCGCGTTTTGCACAGTCGTGTGGTAAGGCCAATACTTTGAATGTAGAGGAGGATGACAGGCAATAAAGGTAGTATTGCCAATGAAAAGAACTTAGTTTCACTTTCCGACTCTATCAGGATTCCACATGTTAAATTGCAAACTCAAATTACCCTATAAATGTGTAGGTCCTCTGTCGAGTTAATCAAGGCCTTAGGAAGAGTTCAGTAGGCATGTTGTGAAAAGTCCCAAAGGCCATTCGGTAAGGGTCTCTTACCTCATCAGAGATTTAACAAGTCTTATACGAATACTATACTACTTTCTAACCACTTCAGTTACCTGTCGTAGAGTTACTTATTTTCGTCTAGCTAATCATTAACATTATGTTAAATACAGTTTGATCATAAGAACTGGCAAATTGAACTATGGTTTGACCCTTTGATGTACAATTTTTTATGTTTCTCAATTTTTAATTGTAAAATGTTTATTTTGTCTGTATTTGGTCTGATATTTTGATTATGTCCTTCTTGATTGTCCACATGTATTGACAAATATGCTGAATCAATCGATAAAAACGTGTCCTCCTCCTCTATACAAGGGTAAAAAGAACCATAACAGTTATCCACTGCAATCCCTACTAAACGTACAAATGCCATCAACTTCCACTCAAGCCAGTCACCGTTTATTTAAAGTGGGCCCTCTCACCAACTTTCCAACACATTTGCAAGTCTAATAGGGATTGCGCATGGTCGGGAATCGAACCCACGCACCTATGAACGGCTTCAATCCTATACTTGTTAGTATAGGGTGATAACCGACAGAGCTACGCCACCACCGTCGGCAAGGAGAACGATTGGCGCATAAAGCCTACAGCCTAGCAGTAAACCAGTGAACTACTAGGCCAAGCCCTTGCTAACACCACCCGGAGGTCATAGAAATCCATCACGAGACAGTCTTGTGTAAAGTCTCCAATGGGTCAACTGATAAAAGTAACTATAGTTGAATATATACTGTAAACTATAATATAAACATTTTACTCTTACCTTGTAAGCTGTCGCTTGCAGGGGGCACTCCTGCTTTGGTGGTGAAGTCTTTTACATTGCTCTTCTTAATCCTACCATTGGTCAGGTAGGCTTCTAACCATAGGTGGTACCTGTCACACACAAGTCAAGTATTTAAAAAATGAACTTCTCCTGTAGTAAAGAGTTTGTACATTCAAAAAGTTTAATGCTTTATTGCCATAAAATAGAAAACAAGCTATTAAATAAAATAAAGCAATTTTTATGTAAAGGAGGAAAATAATCCAAACAAATCACATAGATTATTAATTAATTGATTTTGGAATAGAGAGGAAACAGTTGTTTTTTTATACTTCATTCTATAAAACTGACAATTTTGAATGAATAATATTATTACAGATCATCATCGAATAATACTTGCCCTCTTACAACTATTAATGACTGTAAAAGTAACAATTTGGAAATTAAGAATTTCCAAACAAAAAGAAAATTAATTTGAGCCAAACTTTAATTTCCTTTCAGGATGATTTTACTTATATTTTTGACTGGATGATGTTGCTTACCTAGTGTTGGGCTTAAGACCAGTGATGAGTGTGTTGGGGGGAGAGTCTCTCTTAGCAACTTTGAAGCTGCTGAAGTCCTCCCTCTCCCCCTCACTCTGGTAGATCGCTCGGAAGATGTTAATGTACTTGTCCTCTGGGTAAGGTACCCCAGACCACGTCAGCTCTACTGATGATGTTTTCACGTGGTGGACGTCCACCACCAGGTCAAAACTGTATGGATCTGGAAATGAGAATGTGTGTTCTTATAATGCCATTTTCAGGAAATCTAAAATGCTGACCCTTGGGGCAGATTTACATGGGTTGAGTTAGACGGTCAAGTGAAACTGGGAAAGTTAGAGGTCGAGCAGGTTTTTGGTTTCACTCACGGACGATTTAACGGAACTGGCAATACTTGACACTCAAACCAACAATTCTTGGGACAGATGCAGACGAGTTACTATTTATAAATCTGTGGAATGTATACCTGGCGCCAATTCTTGGGGCCCACGCCATCCATAAGCCCAATGCTAAAATTAACATTAGTCTTATGGACGGCGTGGGCCCCAAGAATTGGCACCAGTTATACATGAATGTCAGCTTTACTCTTTTAAACGTTCTTACTCCATAACGCTTCTTGACTCATCATCCAGACTGATTACACTGTGTGAGTTAAAAAGTGAGCAGCATTTCGACCATCTACCCTGCTTGCCAACACACTCTGTGTGAATCCGCCCCTAATATCAAGAGTAAAAAGCAAGCTATAAAACTGAATCTACTCAATGAATAAGCTTTGAGATCAATAGAAATCATAGATTAAGTCTGCGAACATAAGTAAGTAATGTTAATAAGTTTCCAATAAGAAATTAAAACAACACTTGAATTACTTGGGTCTTCTTACCGTTCTCAATTGCAGTTGTGATCTCAATATTTTCATGTGCTCGAAGCTCTGTAGTCTGGTCTGGGAAAGGGATAAAGTAAATGCCAACTTGGTAGAGGGTGTCTGGCTTGAGGTCCTCAATGGTGTAGCTGGTTACTGCACGATGGATCAGTGGGGTTGCAGAAAACACCTACAACAATGAACAATGGACGTTGAGGAAAAACCTCGGGCACTTTATTATGAGTCTACACAGTAGATCTTTCTCAGCAACTTAAAATCTTAATACGGTATTGAATCTTGAAGATAAACTTTTTTCTAACGAGTCCATACAAAAATTGTCATTCAAGTGATCATGAATATTCATGTACAAGCTTGTATCCAAAAAACCATCATTGCTGTAACTCAATATCATAAACAAAGCAGCTTCCAAAATACGAAATACATTAAAGCTCCTGAGATTAAAGTGCAAAATAAACTTGATGATGTTTTGTTTCAGATACTGTAGCATATCTTATCTCATGTATTTATCAATATTTAAAATCACCTTTAAGGAACCTCTGAAAATCTAGAGTTCCCTCTAAAGCATTATGATATAAAATTCACTCAAATTATCTGAAATTATTTTTCTCTCCATTCTACTTAATATTCTTCTCCAATTAATTTTTCGATATCATAATTGCAATGATCAAGCTGTAATTCGTTTCCTAATAAATAAACTGGCTCACTTAACAAAAATAAAACCAATTAATTCTGTAAGTTAGTTTAAGTTTAATTTTCTATTCCTTACCTGAGCGTGAGGCTCCTTATACCGAATTTGCACTCCATCAATGAATTGTAACTCAAACTCAGTGAATGTCCTCCAGACAAGTTTCACCCATGTGGCATTCAACTCAGCCACCCTCAATTCAGGGTCTATGGGGATTTCTGGAGGGTACAATGTCGTGGAAGTGGCTGGAAAAATCATTGTATTTTAACAATTTAAAAACTTTAAGGAGCTAAACCTTTTTTTGAGATTTTTCTTTATTAAATATATCAACATAATTTGTGGAATAAGAGTTTTTTATGTTTACATAGTATACAACATAAGTACATAATTTATTTAAAATTTTGAGGGAAAATCTTTAATAAGACTTAAACCTTTTAATTTAACTTGTTATTGTTGATGAAAAGTTCCGCCAGACTTTGATTTTAAATGAATTTTATAATTGTTTTTCACATTATTTTTTCCTTCAAAGGAATATAACAATATGAATATTGTATAGTTTTGAATCAGTTACCATCTAAGATTGTAGAAATTGGTTTAAAATATGGACTTTGGGAAAAATTACTCGTGCAAGTACTCTGTATGAAAAGAAGAAAGCAATAGATTTTGTTAATGTATTGAAAAAACCATATTCGTCAATCATGTAGAGCCACTTCACTTAGACCTACAAATCCTTCTAGAAAACATTCAAGGGACATTTTTGAATAATGTAAAGTTGTTTGATTGTCGACCCTATAGTCAATGTAGACTGATCAAGAGCTTGTCCCCATGTTGATCACGAATTACTTTTTTCTTTGTCAGTGCAAAATCTGTTAGCTAAAGCGATTAAGGTACAGGAAAAGTGGATTAACCCCCCTGCACTCACCACCCCCCGACACAACACATCAGCATGAGGGAGAGGACCTACAGGGAAATAAGAGCCTGTTGTTGGGAACATGTTTTTTTTGGGGTATCTTGGCTGGTACCCACCTTGTTCGTAGGGTTGAGAAATAATAATTTGTTCCTGACACTAAACGTTTCCCAATACGTTTTCCACATTGTATTGTAGGAAAAGTTAATCTCTTTCAAGTGAGTAGCTGACTGCTGGAGCAGGACTTTAGATGGCCTCAGCGTGAGGTAGGTCATCCAAGATGTCCACTAAGATTTTATCGTAATAATGATAACAATGATTTTATAACAATGATTCACTAAAATAAAAATTGTGATATGTATCCTTTGTTTTCTTGTTTGGTGCTGGGAAAGTGCCAGGTATTGCAGGGTAAAAGTCATTAATATGAAATTATAAGAGAACCCACATAGCACCGAATATTCCATTGACGTCATATGAATATCAAAAGTTTGATATTCGAATATCAAATTGATATTCCCGAATATTCTTTGACGTCAATCTAACGTTAATTCTTGGTTCAAACGTCACACGTTTTGACATTCATGGAATATTCAAATTTGATATTCTATTGATAATCAAAATATCAAATTTCTAACATTCCTTAAACAATCAATTAAAAATACATAAAAAATATTCTTATGAAAATTTAACTATATGATCACTATTTTAACTGTAATAAATAATTTTTGTATAAAAATTTTGTTATAAAAATATATGCCGCCAGTGGGATTTGAACCCATGAACTCAGACCCATCAGTTCAATGTCCTAGCGCCCTAACTCCCGTAGCTACCGAGCTTGTTAAAAACAACCAATGAAGTGCTTCTATTTATCCAATAATAAATAACTATCAATATAAATACTAACAAAGTTAATCTAGTGATGTTTACCTACTTTCTTCAGTATTTAAAGTCAATGGTAGTTGTAAAATGCAGAAATCCGTGTAATAAATAATTATCAAATAATCTCATAAATTTACATTTAAAAAAATCACAAACTTTATAATACACCTATTACAAAAGTGAGAAACAAAGTATTTAAACCTATGTTAGTAAATTTTAATACAAATGTGATTTAATTAAAGTAAATACTTATAAATTTGCTTATTAAATGTAGATACAATTGAATAATTTGTGTAATTAAATTTGATATAACAACTAATCTGATTCAACTATAAGTAAATATCAAATTAAAGTCAAACTATGTCAAAAATTTTAAATTCGAAAAATCTTAAAATTAAATGTAGTCCTCGGAACATACACAGGTACAAACTATAACTTGTTCTTTCTAATAAGTATGAACTAGAGATCGCCAGTGGTCGAAAATTCGACCAATTTTCAAACTGACAAAGGGATCGCTAATTTTGTAAATGATCCCCGCATATATTTATGTGTTTCTAAATACATTTCATATAGTACATTTTTTCCATGTAAACACATAATATAACCAAACTGGGGGCCGATTCTCAATCCTTGACTAATTATTTACTTCACTTCTGGCTTATGGCATTGTTTTTAGTAATTAGTATTTTATTAAGATAATGACAATTTTATTAAGATTACATGTTTCTTTTTTTAAGAATGATTATTGAATCAGAGGAAAGTAAAACTTCAGTCATCAGTCAGTTTATCCTGCACACCCCTTACCACAGTTCTCTCCCTCCCTCCATTAATTCCTTCCCTCACTCTCTACTTCCCTTCCTTCCGACCTTCTTTCCACTTTTCCCTCCTTTTCTTTTTCATTCTCTTCTTACCATATCTCCTCCCTTCTTTCCTACCATTTGGAACTTTTTCCCTCCTTCCCTCTCTTCCTATTATTATCACTAAAATGTTATTTATATTTTACCCACTATCCACCAATAAAAACAAAATTGAATATAATGTGTCCATTTGTACTCCGGTTGCCAGGCCCGGTGACAGGATTTTCGGGCCCATGTGCAATTGAGAAACCCGCCTTTTTTACTTATCTCGCCTTTACTTTATTTATTAGTATTGTATAATATTAAGATTCCATGATTATTTCTTTAACACTGAGCTGGTTATTGAATCAGAGGACAATAAAAATTCATTCATCAAATCAGTTTATCCCATACACCCCTCACTACAGTTCTCTCCCTCACTCCCTTCATTAATTCCTTCCCTCACTCTCTATGTACTTCCTTCCTTTCGACTTTCTTTCTACTTTTCACCCCTTTTCTCCTTCATCCTCTTCTTACCATCCCTCATCCCTCCTTTCTTACCTTTTAGGTCTGAAATAATAACACCTAACATTTACGTGCCTAATTATTATTTGAGACCTAAAACTCCCCTTCAAAACTTTTTCTCTCCTTCCTTACCCTTAGGACATTTCCCCCTCCTTCCCTCTCTCCCTATCATTATCACTAAAATATTACACATATTTTACGCATTCTCTACCAATTAAACACACAATTTGAATGTAATGTCCATCTGTACTGCAGTTGCACGATAGTACATCGGATGGTAGAGACTCAATTTAATGTTCCTTTTTCTTCCCTTTTTATTAGCTAATTTTTATCTCTTAATCTTATTGAAGTGAGCAAACTTAATTTGAAACACATTCAATCTTCTCTGAATAGCCCTGGATTTCAATCAAATACTATATTTTTACTCCATGCCCCAATAAAACATGCGGCTTGAAATTGTTTAAAAATAATAATTTGTTTGGACTTTTCACTGGACAAATACTAACTCGTGTCATTAATGAATTCCTTACATTTGTTTATTGCTTGATAAAAACTTATTATTGTTTGGGTTTAAAAAAACAGCGTAATAAATTTTTCCCCACTTTTCGCCCTCACATAATATTTCTACATCTAATCTTTACTCTACGAAAAATAGCATGTGATAACAGCTACATATGATGACAAAAGCACAGTTCTGTTTTGTTTTCTATCACCAAAACAGCAACTCATAAGACCAATGTTAATTTTTTTGAAATTTTAAATTCAATTTTCTACTTGTCTAAAAGACTAATATAAATTTCAATGGGATTCTGCACATCTACAGGAAAATACAATTCTATCGGTGTGCTTAGATTTTTGCTACAATGCACACTGGCTGAGAAAAAAGGAGTACAAAAACCTTATGGAAAAAATGCTTGCCTATTAATATAAAGATATCAAAGCTTTGACATCTGAGAATATCAAATAAATCTCAAATAATGTCAAATGTTTGTCATTCAAAAATTAAAAACAAAATATTCACAGAGTCAACAAATTACACTGACTTTATAAGAAAATATCAAATTTATTACAGTTTCATAATTTATTAGTTTTTGGAAAATTTGGTTTTTGATATTTGGAATATGCTATAAATATTCATGATTTGACATAATTTGAGTTTGGCATTTTGACATCAAACTAACGCCAAACGAATATCAAAAATTTGATTTGACATTGTTTGACCTTCGGAATATTCATTTGACGTCACCAGAATATTCCGTGCTATGTGGGAATGGAATCAATTTTTTTCAACTTTTCTCCGGAACCCAACATGTTAAGTGTTGATGCTCATGCTGATTTGTGTCTTGTGCCTTTACCTTAATGTATGTCGTTTTACACGTTACTTTTGAGCCATGTCAGTGTAATCAAAATTTATCCGTTTTAATAAATAAATGAAGAACGTAATATTATTATAGAAATAGAATGAATAAATCCTAAGGCCTGACATTTTTTAAATGGAATTCAGCCTATTGGGCATAGGTTTTGTTGACATACTCGTACAATGAACGGCATCAGTTGCTCTACTGCACTTGCTCTTTGGCTTTCTCAACCAGGATGCTACTGGAGATGAGCATCTCCATTGCCTAATACCTCACAGGGTTGTGTTAATGACATAAGGTAGTAAAATTTTACTGCCCGCCAGGATTGGGATTTGAACCCACAACCTCAAGCTCCGTACAACAGTGGTGGCGACCACATGGTCATTAGGGTCCCTCAATCTTATTGTAGATATAACAAATTTATTTTTGATCAAAATATTAAATGTACCAACTTACATCTTGGGAGAGTTTTCACTGTAAGGATGTCACTAACTGGTGAGTTCTGTAGATCTCGCAAGACAATAGAGATCTTAATCTTGTAAGTCGTGTTGGGCTCAAGGTTGCCAAGCTCAAACTCCAGCTCGGGAGTTGCAATGAGATCGTCTGGCGGGGCGAGGACCTGCTGCTCCCATGTCGAAGGGTCACTGTTCCTGTTGAATCAAATCACATCAGGCACATCAGGTGTTGTAGTAATTTAGAAAATCACATCAGGCCAGTTTACTTTGGTTGAGTAACTGTGGAAAAATTAATGATTCCCAACTGTTTAGAATTGACAACTCGTCCGCCTCTCAACTTGTTCATCTGTTTACACTGGGTGAGTTGATGGATGAGTTACTAACTCGCCTTTCTACTCGCCCTCCAACTCAACCGCTGTAAACTGGCCTATCACAGGTATGCCTATGAGAAAAGTTGAGTGACGTGTGCTACTGGTCATTTTGAAGCTGAAACATATCTTGGATGTGACTCAGATGGATCTTATGGGTCTTGATTTGTAGTTTGCCCTATGTCCATCCATTAGACCTCATAATTAGACCAGTTTGTAAGTGAAGTTAGCAAAATAGTGGTTCGGATCCCACATTAATCTAGGTCCCTTAGTTTCCATTGGCTATTGTGCTATGAACCCCTTAACTGCGGAGTAAGTTAGCATGCCGTGGCGCCGACGTGATCAGTGGCACGGGGATTAATTACACGATCAACACCAATTTGCGGGGTTTGCGTTTCAACGTGACGAACACGATACTGCAAAACTTGTGGCGTAGACATAGTTCCAGAAAAATCCACTAGAGTACAGCACCAAACAGTCTGTGACTCGTCAGGGTCAACTGTTCAGTTTTAGAATGGAAAAAAATCTAGCAGAACAGTTGTACCAACATAAATCAGCTGAGAACATCAAATCCGAGTATACTCGGGCGCAGCAGATACCGAAACATGGGTGTTGCACGAGTTAGCTCGTGTACAGCAGTCGCGGGTTACAGAATACTACCATGAGCTAACTCGTGCACAGCAGATAAGGGGTTAATTAACAGTCCTGTCTAAGAAACATGTTGGCCTTATATATCAACAACAACATGTCAGTATATCAAAACTATAAGATTATGTCTACCATTGGCTATTGTGCTATTAATTAACAGTCCTGTCTAAGGGTTATGTTGGCCTTAGTCAGTATCAAGACTACAAGATTTTGCCACTCATCTTACACTCATTTCTCATTCATAATTGGCTTAAAATACCTTGTAGGTCGCCATTTCAATTGAAGGTATGAAAGTATTTAAGTAGGTATCTGATCTGAAATAAAGTTTGATTTTGTTTTCGAAATTAGACCATGGTCCTCTACTTATTGGTAGAAAATCAAAACTTTTCACTGGACATGGACATTATTAAAACATGTAAAAACTTTGCCTGCATTATTGCAGATCGAAGTGACAATACATTACAAATGAATAAGACAAAAACAAAAAAAAACCCGATTAATGTAAATTTAAATTGAATGAATGCAATGAACCAATTAGACACAGGCTGCCGCGAGTGAAGGAACCAACAGTTTCATCCATTAAATGTATGATTTTGGTTCACAACGTTAATTACTGGTTCCTTTACTCTAGAGTACTTGTTTCACTGCTACATGGCGACGGGACTAACTGCCTGTCGGAGGTATAGCGCAGCTCCACACGACCGTGCAGCCCCACCAACACCCCGGGGACGGAGAAGATGAGGCGGACTGTCGAGTCGTCGATGGCCTCCAACGTGTGCACCTTGATCTCGTCTGCGAATAGCAAACAGTTCAGAACACGTCATACAGATAGATACACAGTATAATCTCGAAGTTCTACACTTAGTGTACTTTGGGGTTCTTGAAGTATCGTAATGGCAAATTATTGGGAGTATATGGGTTTTAACATTGATAGAATTGTAAAATAATGGTTGTAAGTATAAATCTCATGAATGTATTAAATACCACCATCCTAAACCATATTCCACTGCTAATTTACTAACTTTTACCATAATATAGATCCCAATAAATATCCCTGGATAAAATTGACTGGATAGCCGAGTGGATTAAGCTCTCACCTCATAACCTGAGGTTTGCTGGTTCAATTCCTGACCAGGATAAAAACTGGGTCCAGTTGCCACTTGCCATTAGGTTATGAATAATGATGCTATCTAACAAGAGGTCGCTGTTAGATAACACAGCAGACTCCCTCTTATCCAGACACCTTTAACCAGACATCAGACTAACCGGACTACACCCTAGGCGAAAGAAACATCTTTTTAACTGGAAGATTTATATCAAATCATCGGTTTAATCGGACGTTATCGGCAGGAAATGGACAGTAAAGTATCGAAAATTCTTGTGGAAAAATATTTGAGACAAAAAATGACGTGGTTAAATGCTATGCTCTCATAAATTTAAATAACATGAGTTAGTTTTTGAGTGATTGAGGAATAATATCAGTGATTCCCATGGGAAGTATGTAGTAGGCAAATCTTCCTAAAATATATAATTTTTAGTGGTTGGATTTAACAATTAATTTTAAAAATCGTAGGTTTAACCAGGAACCTCATCATCCGGACAGGCCTCCGTCCCAAGGAGTCCAAATGGGAGGGAGTCTACTGTAACAAAACTTGGGATTGGACCGTTCCCAATCAATACGTTAAAAATTGCCTCTGGCGAAGAAACAAACACAAAATTTAGTATTTGAATGTGTTTTGAGTGTAAAATGTATCTAATGACTGTGTCGAACTTTAACAGTGTGTCGAAATATCAAGTGTCAAACTATTTTATTATGGTATACAATGGATAGAAAATTATAGGAAGAGTGTAAGCCAGGTTATTACTGTTTGCTGAATGCTTCAAATATAATTTTAATATTTATATAAATGTATTCAATGATTTTTAAAATGGTTTGTCTTTCTCAAAATTCAAGACAAACCATCCTGATAGCTTTAAATCAAGCAGCATTTAATTATGAGAGGTAATTTAAATTATACAGGTTTTATTAACATTCTCTCTAAAAAATACAATTCTTAAATCAACACATTATACAAAGCATTATTTACTATAACACCGTCTAAGATCCATACACAATTCCATCAATGTTTCACTAATTGGTACAATTAAATAAACCTGATTTAGACTAAACTTACTTGGATCTTGAGTTCCAGGATGTTGAGGAAATCCATTGATAGGCAAATTGTTAGTGAAACCTGAAAAATAAAAAATTAGATGTTTTGTGTTGATAAAAACAGAATCGTTTGCTAATTTATTAAAAAATGGTATTTTATATAATTTAATCCCTGAACAATTAATTGATTATTTTCACCCAATAATTTTTCAATTAGTGTAACAGTAATCACAATAATTTTATAATAGCCCCAGAATCAAGGTCCTTAAAGGCTTTTTTATTAGTTTGTAATTGGATACACAATTTTTTTTAATAAAATATTTACAAAAATTGTGACAATATATCCTGGGGGATATGTTTGTACAGGGTGTTTGATATGTATGTACACAATTTCAACTCAAAATAACTCACTGAGTACTTGGACTAGCTAAACATAACTAGGCACAAAATAATAGAAATTTAATAGGATTTTATTAAAAAGTCGAGCAATGATGTGACAGTTATTAAAAACCTTAATTTTACCTGATATTGCATATGTGATTTTTGTGTTAGAATAAGGCAAAACTGCAGTTAAATGCAAAGTTTATCTTGGCTTTATTAGTTAATAAGATAAAAATGGTTGTGGAACGTGTCAGATTCACCCCCTCCTATCTCAAAACCTATTAGAAAAAAAAGTAATTGGTCACTGGCATACAAATATTCAGATGATCATGATATTTAGTCCCTAAAATAGACATTGCAGTATTGAATGATTGATTTAGCACCCATAACAAATCCTTATTACTTCCAGAGAATCTTGGATTTCTTGACGTGCCATTCAAATATTAGAGGGTAAAATAGCCATTTTTAACAAGTTCGCAGCATGTTAGTAAAAATGCAGAACCCTAATGCCATCCTGGTGGGTGCGATTGCTCCCAAGCTGCAACACGTTAATATGATTTATTTTTAACTTAGGATCTGAGCTTGAAATCTGAAACTTTAATAGCACTGCTTAATAGTATATTGTATTCTGTGCAAGGATGGTGTTGTTCAGACGGTAGGCGGGGCAGTGTCAGACACTAGGATGATGGCAAGGAACGTAGAATATCGTGCCGCCACGAACAAGTTAACACTTGAAACAACAACTTGTGAGCAAAAACTGTTAATGAATGACTAAAATAATTGAAATTAATTGTGAACAATCTTTGGCAGATTTTATTTGTGTTTCAACAGCCTATGAAACTCATCCCAAAAACTCAAGTGCACATTGAGCTAAGATGTTTCTCATTATACCATTAAAAATCCTAGGAAATTTTCCTTCTTTTAACATAATTTACGGCTTGATACCCACACAACTTAAAACTGCAGTTTAAAATGTAAATTGCATACTTACATATCAAATACCCTGTACAATGACTGTTTAAATTGACAACATTTATTGTTGTTTTTTTTTTTAAACAAAAGTGTTTTCGAGCATTTAGAAAAAATACACACCTCACTGATACTTTTTTCTTGATTTCCATAAAATAAGGTTTAAATAACCCTTGAGCCCCAGTTACCTACATATTTGAAATCAATTTAGTAAAAAAAGGTTTGATCCATTTGAATAGGTATCCAGAAATACTTTAAATAGTTAAAAAATTATATTACCCAAAGTAAATTTTTTATAATTATTTATTTAAATATTGTCAAAATAAGTTTTGTTTGTATTTGTACTGTGTAAACTAGGTCTGACGTTGGTGTTGAGGTCCGTGCGCTGATGTCACATACTGAAGGTGGGTTGTGGTCCGTCAAGCTGCACTGTTTAATTTTTTCACAGGAGGGCTTTCGGTATCTTGCGATTTTTTGGACTAATAGCATTTGAAAATGCCTAGACACCAAAAGCTCTCCTGCAAAAATATCAAACAGTGCAGCCCGATGGACCACATCAAACCTTCAATAAACTAGTTCTGTTTATAGTCTTGTCTGATATTTAGTGGATGTTGTGTATGTTGAAAAAAAGTGTCCATTAAATCAATTAGTGCAATATCTAGCTTTATTAGAAAGTCGTGCGTATCAGATGTTCAATGTATGTAACCACAATGAAACATTTTATTCATACCAGTCACAGTAATTAGTTCCACAATAGCTTCATTAATTCCACAAATAACTTACTTCTGGTTGTGGCAGGATTGAATGGAAGAGTGCCTCAGAGAATTGGTTCGTTCTTTGTGAATTGTAAATTGTGCACATATTAAAAAAATTGTAATAGAACAATAAAAACAACAGATGTATCAAATATTGAAATGACGAACTTGGGGCTCAAAGGTTTGAACACTACACTGTTGATTAGCTTCTGAACTGATCTGCATATGTTGGCGAAGAGAGGATAAACCTCATGCAAACAGTATCTAAGTTGAAACTGTCAAAGTTGATTTATTCTAGAGAAATTTAACATCTAAAACATCTTCATAATATGTACCGTGAACACGAATGAGCCCAGTAAACTTAATTTTCAAAAGTTTTGTTTGTAAAGGGGTTTTGTTTTAATCCTAAAGAACCACATCACTAAGTACCCCTTTGCCAAAACCATGGTGATCAAAGGGTTAATTATATGTTGTATTTGGTTTCCTCTAAATTTAAATACACTAAAAAAAAGGTTTTGTCTTTAGAGCATTTACAATTTGACCATTACAATGAACATAGCTGTGATCATTATATGAACTGTAACGATAGTTACTGATAAAGTAATTTATATTATATCTAAGTTACTTTTTGAAATGGTTAGTGTAGTGTTGTTACTCGGATTCTTCAGACACCATCAAACTGTGCATGCATGTTTATGCTTTCCAGGAACAACATTACCAGTAATTACAATGCAAATTAAGAAATCCATTCCCAAATTGCCTCAAAAGACAAATTAAATACATGTCAAATTTAAACAGCGGCCAAGTAACACCAATGACAATCATGCATCCAGAGACCAAATCCCACAAGGCAAGAAAGATGCAAGACATAGGAACAAACCTGGGCGAGTACCGTTGGGGAGTCCCAGAGGAACAGCAGCATGGGACGAGTGTTGCGTCAGTAGTGACTCCTGGTAGGGTGGTGGGGGGAAGTGCTGTCCCTGGTATTGGTTAGGGTTTTGGTTTCTAAGATGAGCCAAAATTTCTTCCACCCTTTGGCTTGGGGATGTGGGGATTGAAGGACTATGAATGTGTATGGTGTCTCTCCCTGGAGGGGCGACATTTTGGTTTTGGACATTTTGAGGTTGAATATTTCCTACTGCAGGTGGTTTATCAGGGTTTTGGTACAAATATATTTCTTCAGGAGTAAGGAAGTGTCCTGGTGGATGAGGATGTTGAGCGTTCAGCTGAGGATTTGGCTGTACATATTGAATTATTTCATCGGGATGAAGATGAGGTGGTATTTGCCCACCCTTTGGTAGATGAGGGGCCAGATTGTGCAAGTGAGTCAGGATTTCTTGAGGAAGCCTTTGAGGGTTTTGTCCGTGGTGTTTGTCAATGGGTTTCTTTTTATTAAACCTGGGAGGGGCAGGTTGTACGTTCGGGTCATAGGGGATTTGGAAATGCTGAACATGGAACATATCGGGTGGAGGTTGGCCATTGGGAGGGATTTGTTGAGGGGGAAATCCTTGGTCATGAATGTAATAAACTTGGTTAGGATTGAGAGGAGGACCTCCACTTTGATGAATATGTGATGGCGGACCTTTCTCGCCTTCATATTGGAATTCATGATCATTTTCTTGATCAATAGGAGGTTGGCTGAGACCTTGATTATCATCATTTGGTTTTGAATGGAAAACTGTGTTGTTTCTGCCTTTATGGTAAAGTTCAGATTTACTTGGCTTGAACAATCCAGGGAATTCATTACCTTGATCATCATTAAAATTATGATGTACTGGGTGACCACCTTGGATAGGGAAATCACCAGGTCTCGATTTTTCCTTGTCATATTTTGAAGGTTTTGATAAAGGAGGAGACAAAAATGGAAAGTGTGCAAATATTCCTTCATTTGTATCTGGAATATCATCTTCAAACTTGGAATCTGGTACTTGAGGTTCTTTTACATCAGGATTAGAAGTATTCAGTCTAGTTTTATTCACAGAGTGTATATCAGGGATCTCTGAAGGTGGCAAATGGAATGGAGCTAAAATATCAACAAGAGGATTTTCCTTGTGTGGTTTAGTTTTGAGTGAGGTTTCAGGTTTATGCTTTGTTTGACCTTTCCGAACTTCCTCATCTAAGTGTTGCGGACTGAAGGGACCAGGAAAGTAGTCTTTTTTATTATTCGTTTGATTTTTATTAGGTTTGTTTTTGAGTACTGGTTGTTGGGTCATGTTAAAGTCAGGATTAAAAGGTCCAAGTAAGGGTGTACTTGAAGTGGTTGTTTCGTTATTTGTTTTGTCATCAGTTTTATCAGTCACAACTGTGTTAGTCGGTTTCATGTCCATTTGTGTTCCTGAAATAAATTTGAAATAATTCAGTGTTTATAATGCCATTCATGCTGTAAACCTATATAACCATTGTTCATGATGGTTTCATATAGGATTAGGGCATATTGTTAATTCAGCAATATTATTCAAGCAGAAAGGATTAGATTTCAGTAAAATATTTTTCAAACCTTATATTAACTTTTTTTAACTCTTGATGTTTTTGTAACACCAATAGATTAAAATATTCTGTGATAAATTCATTAATTAGTATTCATTGATATGTTAATGCTAAATTGTGTATGGAAGTTTCAAGCATTTCAAATATATTAAAATCTGGATACACAAAATGTAATCTTTTAACTGATAGATAAAAATGATTAACAGATAGTTATAGGTATTCTACTATTTTCTTTGGTTCCATCATGTTAAATTAAAAGAAATCAGTTTGGTTACCAATTAAAACTTTCCGTAGGGTAGTGTATGAATATGAACTTATGAAAAAGGAAGGTATAGTTTTCATTAATCAGAGGAATGATTTCAAAAGATAAAATAAATAATTAGCCAATATAACTAAATATATTTTACTATAAAACGTGAAAAATACTGTTGTGACAAAAAGTAATAAATAGTTCCTTTTATACTAAGGTATTAAAATTGGTTTTGACAGTTTCCTAAAGTTCAGTTACATGTTTTTCATAATTTATATGTACCTTTTCAATAATAAGCTAAATTTAGTTAACTACTATAATTCAAATTAATTTTAATGATCTCCTTGGCTCAAATGGACTTTCACATGTTCCAGTTCGCACCATGTGACTGAGAAGTACAATAATCAGAATTCTGATTTCTTATTCCTGAATAACATAAAAAATAAGTTAAGCATTACAACTAGAGTAATCATGTAAAGTGTTAGATGCTATAAAGAGATAGAAGAAATAATACCCTTTTGTTATCTAATGAGTGAACTAAACCTTTGATGATGTCGATATTGATTAATGACATGTAAATGGAAAACAACTTCACAACAACACTGCAGCAAACAAGAAGATTCACTTAAGCATTGAGAAAAAAACACACACAAATGCACACACAAACAAAAAAAAACAGTCTCAAACAAAGGCATGCAGTGAAGTCTGAGGACTCACCTGAATGAGGTGGGCACATCCAGAAGAGACAACACTCGTCGTCGGGCTGGTGCGAGAGGATGGCCTGCTTGGAGTCGCAGGGGAGGGTGGGGGGAGGGGTGGCGGGCACGGGGGGGCAGGCCGCTTGGCAGGTCACGTTGCCCATCTCGCAGTAGCAGCGCTGCTCACAGCCCGACAGCTTGGCCGGAATGTCCGCCCAGTTGGGGAACCTGCAAGACAAAAGTGACATTAACGTATGAGGCAAGTTTTGAAAATGAAAAATTTCTATATCCTGTAATAAATTGCACTGATTCTGTCATTAAACTATGAAAAATTCAAATTTTGACTTGACTGTACCATTCAAATAGAATGTTTCCTTTGATATCTATATGTTAAAGAAAACATTCCATTAAAAATATAATGTTTAGTTATTTATAGCACAGTATACAAAAATAATAATACATGGATTTTTTAGTAATAATATTATTGACACATTATTGATAATGAATAAATGAAGATAAAATGTTTTAAGTGACAAAATCTCAAAATCAGAAATATTCAGTGGCAAACGTTCTATAGGAAACGAGTTACACCAAGGTATATTTTGTTTTGAAGATATTTAAGTTGGCAGCCCTGATTTTGTCTGTCAAAGTTGTCGCAGTTCGCGGAACTTTCTGGGGAATAATGTTCTATTCGTCAAAAGATGGGCTCCCCGCTGGTCGTTGCGATGTCGCGCAGCGACCAAAATTGCATAAATAAAAATAAAAGAAGAAAAGTAAGTATTGGAAATTGGAAGGATAAGACCAGGAAGGAATATAGAAACGCTGGATTACCCTATATTTCAACAACTAAGAAGCCAAGACCTGGAAAATTGCCCCCAAAAGAGGTGAGTAGAAAAACGTTTTAAGCGCCACCTTTGGATAATTTTTAGGAAAATGACTTATCAGGTTATATAAGAACATTACGTTTTTGAACTTTTAAATAAGGGGATTCCTTCAAATATTTGTATATCAAAGGAAACATTTCATTTGAATGGCACAGTCACGTCAAAATTCCAAGTTTTTTACATAAAAAATAGGGTATAGTGACCTATTTTTACCTTGCATTTGCCCTTAACTTGGGCTTCTGAACCTATGAGTGGAAGTTATCAAGCAAAGAAGGGAGTGAGTTGGTACAATAAAAAGGTGAATAGTACTCATAAAAGTATGCAACATCATCGAGCCTCGAACCTATGACATCCTCTGCCAAAGTTTTGAGGCTCAGTGTGGAACTAACTGCGCCACCAACTCACTATACGCAACAACTAAGCTCTAGTTAATGTAGTTTATCTAAGCTGCAAATAGAGTGTGTTACTGTTAAAGGTTTATTTCTTGTTCAAAATGTTTCAGTGATTGTATTTTTATTTTCAATTATTGTTTTAAAATTACCCCTTGACACATTAATTTCTAGTGATGATTTCCTTTGCTGTCTGGTTTCCACACAAGGTTTTAATTCAATACAGAGTTTTTTAAAAATTAAATTAAAAAGTATTATTACTTAAAGTTATTACTATGACTATAATTTGTAATATGATTTTATAAACTGTCAGTTTCAAGATACAGAATTTGAATTGGTATACTATCTCACTCAGAGAGCTTAATCAATGTTTAATGTCAGTATATATTTGATAACTTACTTTGCAAAGACAATTTTTGAATGTTGCCGGTTCATACTTCTACTATGCAATGGAAAGTATACATAAATTTCAATGTTTATAAGCAGAACAGATTTTTTCTCATAGGATTTGTAGTTGTCTCAAAACCAATGTAAGTCAGGATAGATAATTTGTCCCAGTATGGTAAGAGATAAATGTTAGGGAAGTTGTGATTTAAAAGGAAGGATAAATTTTATAAAGCGAAGTACAATTTGTATGAAGCAGATATGCAGTAACCAGACAAGCAACAGCACCACCCAATGAGCTTACAGTACCTCTTAAATTTTGTTTGTAAAACAGTCCAATCTGTTCCTTATGTGACGAAAACTACAAACTGAATTGGGCAGAAGTTGGATTATTTTGAAAGATGAATATCAATGGCCAAATTAGACATTCATTCTGTGCCATAGAAAAGGCTACATCATATAAACTAAGATTCCCTTTCACCTCATACTACATAAGCAAAGCCAGAGTTATACGGTACAGAGCTGGACCAAGACCATAAATGGCCAATAATGTAATTACGTTTCTCCCATGTAGGTGCAGGACCCGTTGTCCTTGCACTTGACAGTCTCGGGGCAGCACTTGGGCGGGACAGGGACGAAGTCAGCAGGCTGAGTTTCCCAGGCGAGGCAGTGAGGGTCCAGCACATCCAGGCCGAAGTGAGTCGGACAGTCGATGGAGGCGCACTCCACCCCTGTCTTGCCACAGACGCAGTACGCTGCGCACCCGTCGTGGAACTCCTCCCCTGGTGGAAAATGTTGTTTAGTTTATTCATCTTGAATTTGCTCCGAAATGGTATTACTAATAAATATGTTTTTAAATTACCTTTTGGTCTCCAGCTTAATGGTTGAATTTTTATCTACAACCAAGTTTGGCCATTATCGAGTAGGTTGTCAATCCCACACATTGATAATGGCGCAATTCAGCGTTGAAACCTGGTTGTAGATAAAAATTCAACCTTTGAACTGGAGACGAAAAGGTAATTTAAAACTATATTTATTTGTTGTTTAGTGTTTGGTATTTTCTTATGTTTCAGAACTTATCTTAAATATTCACCATTTGAATGGACGATTGGTTAGTATTTTAAAGGAATGAAGCGTTTTAGTGCAAAGAAAATAGTTCATATTTAATTGTTTGCACAGACACAATAGACTCATTAACACAAATACAGCTACTCTTACATTGTTGATTATATTAAAATTTGAGCAAAATATTCATCATACAGTCCAGGCAACGAATGCTCAAAAAAAGGATTTGAGGGAAATGCATGGAACATAATTTTTGACTTTGCAACTCTGTTTGGACTAGTTAGGGGGTGAACATATATCCCCATCAGTAGCCCTTAACACGTCGCCTGCGTGCCACCGACCAGTCGGTAGTTCGGCGCTTAACAAACCGCAGCGCGCCGACCGGTCGGTAGCGTCTCAAGGGAACTGGCTATGATCCAGCCAGTGCTGCTATCTGTAGGTGTTTCAGCGATCTACATACATACTCGTGGTAATGCAGCATATCACCCCACAGTGTTTTGTGATTCGTCAGACCAAATATTTGAATTTGTCTGTGCCAATTAGGTTAGCGGAAACTGCCGCCGCAACCTGCGAACACCCGCCATTAGTAGAACGCAAGTCAACATGTTAAGTGGGGGAGGGAGGGGGATCTGAAGGTACCATTTTTAGGTTTTTCCTAAATATCTTGAAAACTATCAACTTATAGCATTCTCTAATAAGTTGGAAAACTGAAAAAATTAAATTTCCTTTATGGAAAGTAAATAATATGTTTATTTTGATCCAATCATTTGCAAGATAGGCACTAGTTTGATTAACATCCAAACAAATATTCCTTTCATAAGGAATATATGTAAAATTGTGCAAGCCAAATGGGGCAACGATTTTTCACCTAAAGGAAATTTTATTGAAGTCCCTGAAAAAGTGGCATCTTTGTGTCAAAACCCTTCACCTCTAAATCAAGATTTGTATTCACAGTATTTCCACCCCTTCCATAATTTAAATTCAATTTTTTTCATACCAACTTCAGAAATGGAAATTATAAAAGTGATTAGCGACATTTCTCAATATAAAAGCACTGGTGATAGTTTATTATCAGCTGCTGTAGTTCGTAATGTGGGGAAGGAAATAAGTCCAATTTTAACTGAATTGTTTAATTTTAGTCTGTCTTCTGGTTGTTTTCCAGATATTTTGAAAATAGCTACAGTTGTCCCAGTATTTAAAAAAGGTAGTAAGTACAGTGTTGAGAACTATCGCCCGATATCGTTGCTTCCTGTTTTATCTAAATTGTTAGAAAAATTAATAAAAGTTAGATTAATTCAATTTTTGGACAATAACAGATTTTTTTCATCTGGCCAGTTTGGTTTTCGTGAAGGTCTTAGTACTGAGTTTGCTCTTCAACACTTTTTGACAAATATTTATGAGGGTTTAAATGATGTTACAAATAATAAAACAGCTGGTTTATTTCTTGATATCAGTAAAGCCTTTGACACGATAAACCATGAGTTATTGTTGGCTAAATTGGAATCTGCAGGTATAAGAGGGGTACCACTTTCGTGGTTTAGATCTTATCTTAAGGGGAGAACGTAGGTGGTAAAAATAAACAAAATAAAAGCAGAATGTTGGACATAAATTTTGGGGTACCTCAAGGTTCTGTACTTGGCCCTATTTTATTTTTAATATATGTGAATGACTTTTGTAATGGCAATTTTGAGGGACATGTCACAGCGTTTGCTGATGACACTGCCTTTTCATACCGTGCTGGCACTTTAAATGAACTTCATCAAAAAATGCAAAATGATTTGGATAAAACTTCACTTTGGTTTAATTTCAATAAACTCTCACTTAATGTATCAAAAACAGTATTCATGATTTTTTCTCTATCTGAATCTGGTCATTTCGAAACTTCTTTAAAAGTTCATAAATCAGATTGTGCTAAAATTGACTGTGATTGTGACACTATCGAGCAATGTAATTCTACAAAATATTTAGGTTTGTATTTGGATGAAAATTTAACTTGGAAGAATCACATTTATCATTTAAAGAACTCACTTCGGAATACCTTAAGAATCTTTTTTCACCTAAAGTATTTTTGCCCTTCAACCACCTTAAAGCAAATATATTATTCATTGATAAATTCAAAGCTAGAATATGGGATCTCTCTGTATGGCAGTAGTTATTACTCAAACTTAAGTCCAATCATTATCTTACAGAAGAAATACATTCAACTTTTATCAAATGCTACTTTTTATGAACATTCTTTTCCATTATTTTTTTGCTATAAAATTTTACCTTTCAGATATTTGTACATATATAAGGTTTTGTCTATTTTTTATAAATCAAGTGGTAATTCAGGACCAATCTATATAAATAAAATTAGAGTTTTGTCTGTACATTGCTTAGAATTATGAAATTGTTGGTTATTTTTGCGTTTTGAAGGTCAGAGAATCCGAATCAAGCCTTATCTCAATTTATGTCACGATGTGTGTTGGTAACGCTCAACATCACACTTAAGACCGCTTTTCACGCAAAAACTAGAGTACTGTTATGGCTGAAACTTTTTTCCTGTGTTGTATGCACATATAAGAAGGTTTTAGACAACTTAAAACTAGCGTACGTCTTTTTGAAATTAAATAGCAAGCTTCTAAAAACCGAGTTTTACTTGATTTCGACCAAGTTTGTTTTGAATTTCGCCATAATTCAAGGGGATGATGTTTTGTTTACATTGTCAGTGTTCCAAGCATATGTTAGTTACCTTCACTGATGGATTCGTCGTTACAGATGTTTTATGATTTCATTAAGTTTTATGTTTTGGTTTTATAATATTTCTTTTCAATTGACATGTACTATATAAAGTTAATATTTTCCCATTCATTATACATTTATCAGGATTTCCATCCTGATCTGACCCTCGGACTTCACCACAGACCAAGGCCGCGCACAGACCCTTTCAAAGATCATGGTGTAAAGAAAAAAGTTTTATCTTATGTAAAAAAGTTTATTTTATGTAAAGAAAAAAGAAAAAACTTTTATCCTTACACCATGTCAAAGATCACATATTAATATCATTATACCAGTAGTTGATGACATGTTTATATTCAAACAGATGTTAAAAGCAAGCCATTTCAAACCAGCTGTCTGTAAAAAATAAAATTGTAAACCATTTTTTAAAAAATGCGGGATGGCTATGTTATTTTTTTGCTGTTCAAAATAGACCCTAAAAACATTAGAAAATACTTTGGTGGCATTTAATCAAGGCATTTTCTACGTACATAAACGTTCATGAAACAGGAAACTGCTTTAAGATTCACTAAGTACGCACGGTCTGCTGCGAAGAGGGTATTTCCTGCCTCAGGGTCACTCTGTACTACAGCACAGATTCAACGATAGGCCTACTGAGTATAAGCCCTCCCAGGCAGCGACACCCTTAGGGGTTTTGTCGGAATGTGCTGGCATGTGTAGTATAGAGAGGCCAAATAAAAATGCCTGGGGGGGGCGGGCAGCAATTTTTTATGTACTCCCGTCGTAGCAGACCTGCGTTCTTAGTGGATCTACTTTATATTTTTCAAATACCACTAACCTATCATCGTACAGCCCAAACTACTTGAACTTGACTTAGAACCTTGAAACTTTTCATGGACGTCCCTATAGAGCGTGAGCATCCGCTGAGAACGGGTTTTTCAAAATTCAAAGTTTTGAGGGTTTTTCGATGGGGTCAACGGTCTAAAATCTTTCTGTATAATTTAATGGATGATCTTTCGATTAAACTGTCAATTTTCATTTAATCAAGAAGGCGGTTTAAGCTTCACATACAGATAGGTCTCTACAGCTGATTTATAGTTTGGTTCCTTTTATCATGGTTTTATGGTTTTTTTCTTTTAGGTGATATGTACCATATTAAAGTCGCCAATAGTTCTTGTACCTTATTATTTAATCATAAACTCAGTATGTGGTACCATCTTCATTTAGGCAGCGGGTGTTAAAATTGTTATCGTGAGCGAAGCCACGGGCAACTGCTAGTAGTTGATAATATTCATATTTATATCACAAGGCAGGTTTCTAATAACTTTTTTCGTCTACCCAAACCAAACTGTACCTTATTCAAGAAAAGCTTTGTTTATTTGTCTTTAAAATTTTTCAATATTATACCTAATTCTGTAAAGATAAGTCAGTCCTTAAGATTATTTAAAAAGCGGCTAAAAAACTGGTTAATGACGAAGACTTATGAAGAAATAGAAAGTTTCTATTTAGATAACTGAAAGTAAAAAAAATATTTCACAACTTCTCTTTTATGATTTTTGTTTTTTACTGCTTCAGATGTATGATCTTGCCATTTTTTCCAACTGTGTCGTAATAGTTGAATATTTCATAACCGGCTGCATTTTTTCCTTTTAAATGTATATTTCCTTGAGTTGTTTTCGTTTTGATGGTGGTACTGCACCAAAATAACAAAAAAACAAAAAACAAAAAAAAACAAATAAATCTGAGACTCTTGCCAGTGGTGTACCTTGGATATGTGGCGCCCATGGCAACATTAAAAAATGGCGCCCTTAAGAAGAACCCCAAGAACCCCCCAAACCCCTCGAAATTGGCATTTTCCCTCATCCCAAGAAAAGTTAAAGTTGTTTTTGACAAAAAATGTGAAACTTGAAATATTATTCAACCAAGAATTTGAAATTAAGATTTGTAAAATGCCAATTTGAAATATAAATTGAAACATGTATAATACTATACAACCCAGAATCAAAGGTAAAAAAACACAAAATTAAAACAAAAATTCGTTATATTTTACAAAATATTTAATCCAAGATAAAATGAACTTGTGTATGAGAACGTGTATTAAAATTATCATACTTCTGTTATTATAAGCCTTATCTACCTAAAAGCTACTTTCCTATTAGCTTTGATTTTCACAAAATTATCAATTAATTAATCTAAGTTAAGTTTTGCTACCTCCTCATGTTCAATAGATAAAATGACTAAATTTAACAAACGTTCTTGTCCCATTGATGATCTTAGATAATTCTTGATGAGCTTTAATTTACTGAAGCTTCGCTCACAAGACGCCACCGTAACAGGAAGTGTTAAGTACACTCGAAGAGCAATCTAGATGTTTGGATAAATATCCTCTAAAGACAGCTCTTGAATCTTTTTGACGATGTCAAGTGGAATTGCTTTTTCAAGATCGTTGATGAGCAGTGGCGGATCCAGAGCATGAGTTCGGGGGGGGGGGGGGGGGGAGCAAGTAGGATTACGAGTGTGTGTGACCTGCTGGGGGGTCCAGGGGCTTGGGGGCCCTCCCCCAGAAAATTTGTGAAAATTTGAACTGAAAACTTGTGTTTTTAGACAACCTAGAGAAAAAAAATTTTCAATTTAAAACTACATATTTTTATTGGATTTATTTATATAAGTATACTTGATTAGGTAATTAGGGAAATAAAAAAGATTTTGAGCCGAGCCTTCTTTTTCCTCCCTTAGCATAACGCTCAGTTACATTATCAACATTCACCTCAATATCACGATGTATGTATAAAAGACATAGTCCGTTCAACCCCTCTTCAATCATTCTTGTCCGTGAGTTCCGTCAAGATTGTTTCTTGTGCCGTTTATCAGCGACCGGCAAATAACTCGCGATCGTTTTTCACAACCGATCGCGAGTTCCGCAAAGCTACATCGGCCATTTATCCGCGATCGGCTGTTACGCGCTATCGTATTTCGCGGCCGTTCACGAATTCCAGGTGTTACGTCTGAATTTCCACAAAGTTTATTTAGCCGTTCACCCGCTACTAACAAATACGCGCGATCTTTATCGCGGCCGATTGCGAGTTTTGCAAAGCTACGGTTACCGTTTTTATTCGCGATCGGCAAATACGCGCGATACTTTTGGCGGCCGATCGCGAGTTTCTTAAAGCTGGATTTGCCGTTTATGCGCGATCGTTTTTTGCGTCGGATCGCAATTTTCGTGAATCTACACTCTTGTTGCGATTGCTAAAACGATCCCGTCCCCAACATTTCCCGAAGATAATTCATATCCCGCCCAAAAACCGGGAATTTAATTTTCCCGAAAATTTCCCAAAATTTCTGGGACCGACCATCCCTTATAATATTTTTACTCAACAATAGTAGGCTATATTGTTTACTTACGAAGAATATATTTGTCACAATTATATACGTCTATTGAGAAATTACCAGAAACAATAACGAACTTATGCAGGAAGATGTCAACAAATCTCGCGCCCTCGTGCTCTAATAAAAAAGTTCATGGAGTAAGAAATTTCAGCTTATGAAATTTATATTATTTATACACGACCACGTTTGAAAACAAAATAAATCTTTTTTTAATGAATTAGTAATTAGGCTATCATAATTTTTACACACGATATTATTTTGATTTTCAAATATTTTTCAGCTATTATTTTCTAAAAAATTACTTTTGTGCTGTGCTCTCTGTTGCGTCATCGTCGGCCGCCCTCTAAATTTGCGCCCCCCTTGCTCTTGCGCCCTTGGCGGGGGCCACTCCTGCCAACCCCTAGGTACACCACTGACTCCCGCCCATAAACAGAAGGCTTGCACTTCTCTTGGGTGTGAATTATTTCTCTTTACTAACTATGTAAAAATTTCTTTTGAACAAATTAAATTTTTATGATAACTATTGTATTATGTATATATATATTTGTTACATTTACAGTGTTTGTTCATGCACTTTGTTTATTTTGTATATTTTGAAGAGAAATAAAGATTATTATTATTATTAAATGAACAGCATTCATGAAATATTGACGAACTCCCCAGTAATTTGACACCTCAATCATAAAAATTTGTTTTTGGTAAAGTTCTTGGTTAGCCCATAAAAAAGCTATTTTTCAAGGAATTATTACAAATATGCGGTTAGTAGGCCTACAACATTTTTGTGAGCTTGCCAAAACCTTTATTTTAGACAAATTTTTATGATTGAGTTGTCAAATTACTGGACATTTTGTCAATATTTTATGATAGCTGTTTATCTTCCTTTAGGTGAATAAGTGTTGTCCCATTGGGTATGTATGTTGCACACAAATTTACATGTATTTCTTATGGAAGGGATATATTTGTTTAAATATTGATTAAATTAGTGCTCATCTTGAATATGGCTGTACCAAAATAGACATATTATATGCTTTACTTACAGGAAATTTAATATTCTTAAAATTTCCATTTGATAGGGAATATTAAAAGTTTATGGTTTCAAGATATTTAGGAAAAAAACCTAAAAATGGTACTTTCAGACACCCCTCCTTCCTCCCACTCAAGGGCTACGGACAGGGACTTTTGATATGTTCACCTCCTAACTACTCTGTACAAAGCTGCTAAGTCAAAAATTGTGTTTAAGAAATTTCTTTCTATAACTTTTTGTTGCCTCCACTAATCGCTTTAAAATCAGTTACAAATAATAAACACATTCTTCTATGATTAACATCTAATGTAACTAACAATAAACAATTGAGTTGGTTTCCAAGAAGTTCAAAACATTACATTTTTCTTAAGATGTGTCTCTTTAGACAGAATTTTTTAGTAATATATAGTGTAAGTGTATCAAGTTCAGGGTGAATAGAAAAAAATAGATAAAAAACACTGTCTGATTTTTATTTTTATTTTATTTAAGGATAGTGTGAAAAAAAGGAAATTTGAAAGAAATTCAATTTGATAGAAGTTAAAAATATTTTCAGACAAAATAAATTTAATGTTTTATCACTACAGATTGACAACCGAATAGTGTTTCTCACCCTTTTTTTGCTGGCATCAAGTTTGTTGGGCAATTTTTTGCCACCCAAATAGAACTGGTATCAAAGTAATTATAGCACTTATATCTATTATTTTGGACCTAAAAATTTTATGATGACAGAATTTCCTTTGATACAAGTGCAATATAAGGAAAAACAGCCCAAAAAATTGCACGATAAATACATTGTGTTGCCAATCTGCATCACTTCCTCATTTTGGTTTTACCAAAAAACTTATCTTTTCTGCACATTTTGCTGTTGTTTCACTATTGCCGTTGTTGGATTTTGCTTTATAGCAGCAAAATCTAACAATATACTGACTGACTGACAAATATCAATAGCAGCCATGTATTTATTGAAAAATGTTATTTCTACATCACGGTCAGATTACCCCAAGACTCACCTCTGGTGTAGTTCTTCCCCTTGTACTCGCACATGTCACCGATCAGTTTGGATGCGGGGAGGGTTGCCTGCACTACATTGCTGACTGCGGCCCCCGCCTTCACCCTGAAGCTGTAGGTGCGCCCCGCCTGCAGGGCCCCCACCACCAGCCCCCGCCCCTCAGCGGGGCTCCAGATGCTGCCGTCCAGGGACATCTCCACCACCGCCTCCCCCTCCGAGGAGTTCAGTGGCTGGGCCAGCTCCAGCGACACTGCCGAGCTGTTCAGGGGCACAGCCGACACCAGCCTGAGTGACGGCATTTCATCATCGTCTGGAAGCAAAGAGGTAAAAGTGAATCATTTGAACTTTGTAAATTTCTAACAGTTCTATGTAAAGCTATAACAGTATCGAAACTGGGCCCAGTTACTGGTTATCATTGGGCTATGAAATTGTGATGCTATCTAACATAAGGTCGCTGTTAGTAAGAAGACCCGGGTTTGGGTTTGGAAAAAATTCCACTGGCATTGAAATACACAAAAAAAAAACTAATTTAGAAACCAAAATACCCCCGTCGCAGCAAACCTGTGTACTCAGCGAATTTCTAAAGAATTATTTTTTATATAGGAGCTTATTTAATTTATGTAAGAGACCCCAGGGGGTCGGGAAAAATAGCAGATTATGTCCAAATATACCAGAAAATAAGAAGTAACGAAAAATATTTTCCTTTAAAATGCATTGGGATTGAAAAATGTCTGCTTTGTTACATTAAATATGTGGTGCTAATGCTTGATTCAAAGCCATATGGTAGATGTTGACATGTGGGATTTGTTTCAAAATGCAGCTAACTATGCACGGTCGATGTACTATAACAAAAAATATTTTAAATTTAAGATTTTCTGATTTTATAATAATTTAGGGTTTGAGTTTTTCAAAATTTAAAATTATAAAAAGTTAAGTACGTTTGTTTAGTTTGTGTTATAACAATGCAGATTTAATACCAAATGATCTATACATATATTATACTAGCAGATATACCCGCAGCTTCGCCCGATCTTCGCCCTCTTCGGGCGAACATAACATAATTCAACATAACATAATTTGTGCGGGGCATAACATAATCTATATTACTAATTCTGTAAGCGATTTTTTTACATCAAAATTGTAAGAGTTTGACAGCTCGCAGGATGATGGGAGATTACTCAAATGAAAGGTCTCGGTCCCAGGGGGTCGGGAAAAATAGCAGATTATGTCCAAATATACCAGAAAATGAGAAATAACGAAAAATATCATCCATTTAAAATGCATAGGGATTGAAAAACGTCTGCTTTGTTTACATTAAACATGTGGTGCTAATGCTTGATTCAAAGCCATACGGTAGATGTTGACATGTGGGATTTTTTCAAAATGCAGCTAACTATGCACGTTTAATGTACTATAAAAAATATTTTAAATTTAAGATTTCCTGATTTTATAATAACTAAGGGTTTGAGCTTCTTCATAATTTAAAATTATAAAAAGTTAAGTACGTTTGTTTAGTTTATGTTATAAAGTTGCAGATTTAATACCAAATGATTTACACATATATATAATTACGTAAGGGAAATTTTTGCGCCGAAATTGTGGGCGTTTGGAAGGTCGCAGGATGATGGGAGGGGGCTGAAATTGAAGGTCTCCATCTCAGGGACTCGGGGAAAATACTGAAATTGCTTTAAGCTTACTATAAAATGAGAAATAATGTAAAATAGCTGTCATTTAAAAACCATTGGGATGTAAAAAGATATTCTTTGTTTACTTAAAACCAAATGCTAGATATAATAATAATTTTGTGGATCCAAAAGCCTATTTCCTAGGAAGGTATTTTGTACTATAGTGAAGAAGGATTATGCTTAGGGACTATTAGCCCCTTCAAGCCTCTAGTTCAATTATATTATGCCTTGTGCAATTTTTAGGAATAATTAACAAATGGACTGATTTATTTGGGACATGTGCGTGCAATTAAACCCTTAAGATGCAGCTGATAATTCCACTCTAGATGAAAATGAGAAAGTGTAACGCTTCCTCTAAAAATGTTCCCCTCATGATTAGCAAATGGTATGAATTAACTTCCTCCAATTTCCCAATACAGAGAATGAGGATAACCCAGAATATAAAACAAAGAAGACACTAAGGATGGATTTTCGACTTGACATCAACCTGAATTTAGCGTGTTATTGAAAATGAACCGAAAACTGTGAGAAAAAGTAGGAGGTAAATATCTTGGCCAAATACCTATTTCCCCAAAAAGTTTCTCATTAAATTTTTAAATTTTATTCTTTCAGTAGATTAGTTCTCGTACCTTTTCTGTTCCCTGAAAATATCCTGCAGGACTCCCATCCATAGTTAGAAAAAACTAAAATGGCCGCCATTTTTAATTTTTTCGAATAATCTATTTTAGCCGTCTGAGAAAGAATATTTTTAAAACCTTCATTTTTTCGCATCTAAAGCCTATAAAGAATAATTGTGCCAAGTTTTATGGCCCAAAGTCGTGTGGTTTTTGAGAAATTAAGCTTTGAAAGCTAAAAGTGGCCGCCATATTGTATTTTATAATATACCATATTTAGGCCTTTAGAGACAAAATATTGCAAAATACTTTCTTAGTACACATCTAGAGCCTGTAAGGAATATTTGTGCCAAGTTTCATGGCTGTAAGTCTTATAGTTTTTATAGTTTTTGAGAAACTGTGATCAGTCAGTCTGTCAATGGGTTTTGGCTTTTATATATATATATACTAGAAGAACCCGTGGCTTCGCTCACGATTAAAAGTATACATACACTATCACCCATGAATTATATAGTTTTGCTTTCCCATTTATTTTTCTTATTGTAAAATCTAATGTATGTAATGTATCTACTTCTTTGAACATATCAAATGTACTTCCATAAAGCAAAAGTTTTTAGAAATTCGCTCTTAGTACGAAGGTCTGCTACGACGGGGGTATTATATTCCTGCATAAACTGCCTGTACATAAAAAAATGTGACCATATCCAACGCCCCACCGACAAAGCCCCAAATGGTGTTGCTGCCCTGGGTAGGCTCATGCCCAATATCGGTGGTCCTTCCTCTTGCAAGTGCGTTTTGCTTGTGTCGGCTGTCCAGTCGATCGTGCTATCAGGTGAAGAGGATTGCGCTCACACACTCAAGAGGCCAATTTACAGAGACGAACGCCGAGAAGCATTTAATGGTCGTTTCCACGGTACCTGAGCTTGTCCTGATGATGATCATGGGGCACAATATAAGGAACGGCACCCTTGGCTTTTTCGACGGCACTTTGAATCTGCTCGCATATGTTACCCTTAATTAAAACTTTATTATGCACCCCCGTCGCAGCAGACCTGCGTATTAGAAATCCTATTTATTTCCTTCATGAAGGCATACATGTTAGAGGAATCAAAGAAGTTAGCTTGAAATTTTATTCACTGTAAAAGATCATTTTCTTAAGGTTTTAGGGTCTTCCTTGAACAAAAAATTACAATGCCACTCCAGCAATTATTAAAAAGTGCTGTCTTACGTTTTTAGACTCTATATTGAGCAAAACGTTTGAATGAGCCGTCCCGGCAATTTTTTTAAAGTGTTGTAGGTAAAATTAATTCTTTACAGTAGCACACTCTTCCTCTTTAAATAACAGTTAGTTGTCATAAAAAAAGTCCTTCAAGTATAAGTGATCAGTGATCACTGGAGTCCTTCAGTAATCAGTTATTTATTTTATGTTATACTACATATTATCAGCATTTTATATAGTGTATTGCACTTTGAAAAAATGCAAAAATCTAATTCATTGACCACCTGGCACCAAGTAACAAATCTTCATTTTAACAAAAATACAGTTAAATAGCAGAAAGAAATACCATTAATTTGCATCACCTGTTTTAAATTTTACTTTCATATGTTTTGTTAGTAAACAAATCTAACTCAAATTATTTCAAAATCCCTGACATGGGTACCTTTAAGACGGTCCCAGGGCTAAGCCCTGAAAGTTATCACGAAATTGAAGGTGTATAAACCTACTCCATGAAATTCTACATGTATGTACCAAGTTTCGTGGCCATCGGTCCAGCGGTTTTTGTGTTTATCCCTGCCAACTAAATATATATATATATACCAACATCCTCTTTTATACTTATATATATATATATATACGGAAATAATATATATATAATTACGTAAGCGAAATTTTTGCGAAGAAATTGGGGGCGTTTGGAAGGTTGCAGGATGATGGGGGGAGAGGGGCTGAAACTGAAGGTCTCCATCTCAGGGACTCGGGGAAAATACTGAAAATGCAATTTTGTGGATCCAAAAGCCTATTTTCTAAGAAGGTATTTTGTACTATAGTAAAGAAGGATTATGCTTAGGGGTCATTAGCCCCTTCAAGCCTCTAGTAATAATAAATTTCATAAATGATGATAAATTTTCTGAGCATCTAAATTTTGAAGTACAAACTGAAGTTTGAGGTGGATTGAGATGAATAATATCACATTTTTTCTTATATGAACCTTGTCCTAATGAAATAAACTTGTTCTTTGTAGATCTTTCAGAATTTGCTTATCTCTATTTCCTAAATTGTATTTGCAAACTTTAAGAAACATTAAACTGATGATTTAAATTTAGTAAATCTTAATCATAAAATCACCGTTGCTTTGATATTAGTTATTTATAATTAACCTAAAACACAGCTGTTTACCTGTTTGGGATTTTTAGATGGGGATAATACTCCATGAGCAATCTGTACTCAATTGTATTATCCCTGTTCTATTCTACTGTACTAGCAACGTGCTATAAAAGTTTTAAGTGGCTTTGTCATGAACAGCTGGACGATTCTTTTGTTTACTTTTTTGTTGTTATTGGCAACTCATATGACCCCATGTTAAAAATTATCAAATTTAAATTTAATTTTTCTAAAACATTTGCGTTTCTACATCAAATTCAACCACGTAGGTCAACTTAAAAATAAAAACTACACCTACATGCAAAATTTTATCAAAATCGTTAGAGCCGTTTTCGAGATAGGATTTATATATAATTATTCATTGCTCATTTAAAGTAATAGGATATGAACAAATTAAATCTAAACATATGATTCATCTTAAAATTTTAAAATGCTTGTTGCAGCAAACTTGCATACTCAGCTAATTTCTAAAGGATTTATTTTTTAGATGTGGGCATATTCTACATAAGTTAGGGAAGTTGTTGTTTTGAATATTTCATTTTGTTTAAATATTAATTTAAATAAAGTAAATTTTATCATTCATGTTCTTAATTCTCAATCATTATTCATATTCTAATAATTTTTAATAAACTTACTTGTTATAGTTCATAAAAGTCAGTAAACATGTTATCAATCTACTCAGATCCAAGGAATAAAAACAAATCAACCATCACATGAACAAATTAAATTCAATCATATGGTTTTTATTAAGTTTTTTTTAATCCCATTTTTGGGGAATTCAATGAAAAATTTAGGTATTTATACTAGAATTAGGATAGTTCATGTCCCTTCAGGGGGATGTACTGCATTTAGCAGATCCAATATCTCAGTAACCGATTGATGTAATGATTCAAAATGCTATATTGTTTATTTTTTTAAGCTGAATTCAGTTATGACTACTAAATTTGCATAATATTAATAGAAATATATTGAATCTTGAAAATAAATTTTATTTAGTCAAAAAACTTGTCTTAGAGTGTACCGATATTGCTGGTTTTCGAACTTAAAGTCATGAATATTGATATAAATGTTTGTTCCAAATTTCATCAAGATCAGACTTTTTTACGAGAGTTATCGTGCCTGCGGACATATATACCAAAATGAACGAACGTTGTTTTTGGGCTCTAGGGACCTCAAACGACAAAATTACATGTTCCCGGGCTTAAGTCTCACCATGCCGCCTACGGTAATAGCTATTTCCCTACAGGGGGAAATTCGCTAAAACAACAATCGATTGAAACAAAATGTTATATTGTAATGCTTCATATAAATACTGTTTATTTGAATTAAATTAACATCCTTTGTACGCTCCATGAAGCAAGCAAAAATATACAATTTTCAAATAATTTTTAAAAACATGATTTTCGAGTTATTTTTGCAGCATTCATTATCATTGATGATTGACACCCGATGCTGATAGGATTATTCACTTTGCTTGCTTAGGAACCAATTGGTATTCCTTGGCAGTGGTCAGAGTCTAATATGGTAATATTATTTGGCAATATTTTAAACCAAAAATTAGTTTTCTTACAAAATGTTCTAAACAAAATTTGCTTTGTTAACCAAATGGTGCTCATTATTGTGTCTTGTGTGGGTTCTTAAGAGGCATAAGTTATAAGTGACATCTAAATTAATTTATGGCACCTTACAACAAAAATGAAACTTCATTTTTGTTCATTTTCTTTTTCATTTGTTCATTCATTTTGATTCTTTCTTTTCATTTGTTCATTTTCTTTGCTGTTATATTCCTGCGGTGTGTAATTTCTTTAAAACGTATTTTAAGAATGCACTTATTTCTTGTAAAGAACTCGTCACCCACGCACAAGCCAATGTGGCTTATGTGGGGACTAATTTTGGTAGATATGCAATATTTATTTTGTGTGATTAATATCGAAATAAATTTGATTTGATTTGATTCATAAATATCTGAAGGAATATTTAAAAAATATGCTTTAATTGATTCATCTGTTGAGTTTATTTATGTTCTTTTGGTTGTTTCATGGACTTATTTCAATTGATTTTGAATTACTGTATTGGTACCATGAACAAAACCTCCCACAGGGTAGTTTTGATTTTTTCTTATGAAAACTGAATTGTGTTAACAGAAGTTTAACAACTATCAACTAGAACCAGTTACCGGGCTTGGTGGCATCGTGGCCATCCAGGGAGACGTCACACAGCACCAGAGTGCAGCACGGGTCCTTGGTGTCCGGCAGTGTGAGGCACTTCTCCGACTTGGTGTTGTTCACAGCCGGGCACCTGGCAAAGAGTGAAAATGGAAATGGAAGCCTGACCTTATTGATTACAAAAAATACTCCTAACTCAGATATAATTTAAATGGATCTATTAAAAAATTTGGCTATTGGAATGTAAAAAGACAGTCAGAGATCTCATGAGGGGTCTTGATATATCATACTACTAGGCTCCTTTTTCAGATAGTGCTAAAAACCTGCTCCTCAATAGAGGAGGTAACAAAAATTCATTAAAATCTTGATAGTTTGTTGGACATCTAATTTAAAATATGCTGTAGCCATGTCATTTCTTGCTGTTATATTCCTGAGTTTTTCTTTGTTTTACTTTAATTAATAATACTATTTTAATAATTAATTAACTTATTTTCTGTTTACATTCATGTAAAATCAATCCTTGAAATGATTTGACCATTCGACCTCTTCTAGGAAGGGGGTTGTTGAGAAGTGATGATGTTTGACCATTACATCAGTAATAAATGTGTCCAGTATACTTAAACAAGTGGTTGGCATCTCTCCTTTCCTATTTTTTCATGTAATATGCTAGGTAAGGCCCCTTCCACACGATGCGATTTTGATGTGCCGCATGTCGTACGACAAGGTGTCGTCCGACTGGTGTTTGTATGTAACCTTATGGGTCTTTTCACAAGACACGACAGCATGTCGCATGGTAGTTTCATATGACTCACATGTTACACGCTCCACCTCCACCTTGTCATACGACACACGTCGCATCAAAATGGCATCATGTGAAAGGGGCCTAATATATAACTCTAAACGATTAATTCCAAAAGATATTAAAGAGGTGAAAAACCTGGTTAAATTTAAATCTCTTTTAAAGGAATTCTTGCTTGATAAAGCTGTTTATTCATTAGAAGAACTTTATAATTAGAATTATAATTTGTACTTATTTTAAGTCTGATATTTGTGACGCTATTTGTTGTACATTTTTGTGCATTTTATGAATAAAGAAGATTTGACTTGACTTGACTTGACGACTGAGTGTTAAACTTAAAAGTTGTGAATTACCTTGGTTTACAAGACACAAATCCTCCTTCTTCACAAGAACACACAGCCTCGCATGCATCGTTGAAAGTATCTCCTTTTTGGTATGTCTCATTTTTGTACACACAGGCCCCATTTGGTTTATCTAGATAAAAAAGATAAAAATGATGAAGGAAAAATTTGTCATTTTGTACCTTTTACCCAATTTTTTGACAAAACAGGTAAGCTGAGTATATTTATATAAAAAATAAATGGGAATTTAAACCTATTCTGCATTGCCTAATAAATGAAGAGTAGCATTGATAACTAATGAAGAAATGCCCTTGTTTATCTCTGCCTCCTATGCTGAAACCACAGAAGATAGTTAAAAGGTGGTTAGTACTTGGCCTCAATTCCTCATAACGTTTGTTACATTGCAAGAGACGGAAGTTACTGCAAATTAATTAATGCAAAGTCTTCACTAACCTTTTTCTCATTAAAATCAAGACTTCCGTTCATTTAGTTTGTTTTAAGGAATAATGAAAACATTTTCTTAACATATTTATTCTATTTCCTTTTTTTAATCTGTAAATAATTAAAAGATAAGATTTAATAAATAGGCAGTGGGGCTATTAATTAACCATCCTGACTGAGGAGCATGTCGGTATTAGTCATAAAAAGACTAGAAGATTAATTATGACATCCTTTGTACGCTCCATTAAGGCTTACATTAAGGCTCCATTAATCTTATCATACACTCATCTTTCACTCGTATTCGCCTTTAGACATAAAAAGACTACAAGATCGCACCACAATCATCGTACACTCACCTTTCACTCGTATTCGTCTTAAAATACCCCTTATTGGTAATCGGCTTCTTATAGGGTAATGTAATGTAATTTAAAATGTAATCAAAACATCTAAAATCAAACACATCATTAAATCCTGAAATTGAATGCAAATGGATATAAACAGAGTCACGCACTATACATAAAAAATGAACGAAAGAAGGTAGAACCCCTCTGGTATTATAAAAGGTTGGTGTATAATCTCCAAGTAACACAACTAAGCAACTATGAAGACATTCATTAGCAGTTGTTAGCATTGCATGTCTACTGTACGTTTTATTACTTGCATTTAAATATAAAGATATATTTATAGGATGATTCAAATCACTTGGCCCAGTCCGTCCATGACTAATTTTAATTTTAGCATTGGGCTTATGGATGGATTGGGCATGTTATTTCACTCAGATTGCATTTGCTGAGGACTAGAGCACCTTACCACTGGCCTGGTGGGCGCAGGTGAGCTGGACGCAGCAGTGGTCCGAGCCCTCGGGTCGCTCCTGGCACATGGGGTCGGTGTTGGACCCGCGGGGCACGAGCGGGGGGGCGCACTGGTGGGGGGCCCCGCAGCCCCCCTCGTCCTCCTCCATGGTCACATCGTCCAGCGGGGGCAGTGACGACGTCGAGTTCAGGCTCACCGCTCGCCCCTCCTTCTCCTTCTCCATGTTCGGGGGCTCGGGCGGGGGCTGAGGGGGATGTGGCGTCGTCTCTGTCGTCGAATTTGATGACACTGCATTCTCTGGAAAGAAAAATGGTTTTAGTGTTGAGTGATGCTACACCGTGTGGAATACAGAAGCAGGTGATCGACAAAATTCAAGGTAAAGACTAAACAAAGGATGTTGTGTCAAATCACTTTCCATTACAGTACTTACCTGTAGATACGAAAAGAACATATTATTTTACATTAGCTGAACTTAAAACTATCATATTTAAAGTTAAAACAAATTTAAATATAAACATACGGAAATATTTGGTAAAATCTATTTAGTCTTTGAAAATAAGTAACTTAAAAATACTTTACGTAAAATATCTATGTAAAGCTCAGTAAGCTCAGTATGTGAATTAATGGGTTTCGTGATGTATGAGTAGGACCAGTATAATGTGGAGTTATTTGCTGTATAATTCTCCTGAAAACCGTAATAATTATAAAATAATCATTACTCCTCCACTGAAAATAGTCACAACTGAGTTTGATCGTGAACACAATAAAAACGATTTTTTTTAGATTGGCCTTGGTTTTATTTAATTGAAAACAGTGAAATAATTCTTGATATGTTTATAGTTCATCTTCAACTTGCGATCATAATTTTGAAAAAAAATCAATTGATGTTGGAACGTAGATCGTTAAGGGCACGGCACGCACCCAGGACCGGGAGTCAGGAGCCGCGGTCATCGACTTGCACGCATAACGTGTAATTTCCTCCAAGGTCGGGCCGGTGATGTCACGTCACGGATTCACGCATGCGCTACAATGACTCCTTCCCTCCACCTGCTGACCACCGGACACACCTGTGACGCTGCTTCTACATTCTGTTACTAGTTTTTTTAATATTGAAGGATTCACAAGATTTTTAATTTAGAAATGCACACCGGTAGATTATTTAATGAGAGACATCCTTAGAATAAGAGTAAACTGAGAGTTATTCAGTTCACTTGTAGGTTCGAAATTTTAACAGAGTTTTTAAGTTTGAAACAATAAGGCCTACTATGTTCTCGGGCGAGAAAATATCATTATGTAGTAAGCTAATTAGACGTCAGGAAGGACTTCCTCAAAACTTTAACAGATTTGCTCAAGCACACGGATTACTTTACTGTAATTTGTAATGACGTATAAGACTTTTCCTACGGCCTACAGCCTTTGTTGCGTTGTACCGACTAAATTTAATGCTGAGCAGGCTACGAACTTTCTAAAAACTTTTTCAGGGTTTTGCGATTAGTTGAACTCCTAGATTAGGAAGCTAGCTCGTCACAACGCTTCAACTAAGCTACCTATTAAACTTATAACAATTGTGCCTTAGTTTGAATTTAGGAAATTTAATTTTCCTGTACGGCCAATGAAATACGATTGCTTAATTGATTCTAAAGGATCGAGCTAGAAATATGAGTATGCAAAGCGCGGATTGAGTCTGTTTATTTAAAATGAAAATACAAAAACGGGTCAGTCTGCATTAGACCACCGCGCATGCTTCTTTAAACTTGAAAGTCTTACATGTTGCTTTTAGTTGGCCTTATCAGAGTAACAGTGTCCTGTTTATTTGGTACTATATGTTCTCTGCTATTTGCATGCTTAGACGTCTTGTAGATTAATGTTTGAAAAAGTACCTGAGATCGAAACAGATATTTTCGAAAACCCGTTTGACCACGTTTTGAACAATACAGTATGAGAATTTAAACTTAGAAACACAGATAATAAAGATACTGCGAAAATATTAAACTGTATCATACAAAGTTAATATAAAAAAACTTTCAAATGGACTGTTTAAAAATGCCTGAATAAAAATACACTTAACTATTGGTAGACTTCCAAAGAATCAATGTAAATATGTGGTCAATAACCCCAGGTGAGAGAGTCTGTAAACGCCCTTAAACCGGCAATTTAGAACCCACCAATAGTAATTTTGGTTATGCTGATGGACGGGTAGAAAGTTGATCAGTTCGTTCCAAAAATGGTTAAAAGGTCGAAGTGATAACTTTTGCTGCAGGTAAGGAGCTGAAGCCGTGGAAGTGGTGAGTCGGAGAGATTGAGGGAAGGGAGATGTACTTTCACAAAACTGGTTTGCTGATGCACGAGCGGCACGGGCCCGGCCGTCGACCGCCGCGACTCCAACCGTTCAATACCTGTATCAATAATTATAAGATTTTTTCTATGGCCTCCATCGCGAAAGGTTGATGGACGCTGTATTTGTTTTGATTAGTTAATTAATAGTTATAGTTATGATGTAGCGTTTTTTAATGGTGTTGAATATTCGTGTCATTATCTTTGGCCCTAAACGATATTTGGACTTATCTGCAGTATTTCAAAAAACTACCATTCCAAAACAATAACAGTGTCATTTATTCAATATTAAGTTGCATGAAATCATAACAAAGTCAAATAATAATACTTCATAAATGCAAAATGGAAATTGGAACAAAGTGGGCAATGAAAGCGAAACCTCCAGTTTAAGCACCTTGTTAAGGGAAGAGTTTCCCAACAATCGGGTTGGAATAGATGTTGGCCAGGTTTAGAGGAAAGGGTTCATTGAAAGCCACTAACCTCACGTTAAGCCAGTTACTGGAGCGTTAACTCCCTCTGAGTGAAATTGTTGTATTGTAATGCAAATACAAGAGGTTTTTTCAGACAGTCAATAAAGTTTATTGGCAAAAAATATTTATCCAACCATTACATTTTAATCCTTTGAGAAGAGGATAACATTAGGAGTAAAGAAGAACTTGACTCCTACAAATAAAAACTGAGATTATAATGAAAAACGTAACTCGTGAATAAATATCCAAGAATAAAGCTTGTAAAACTATACTTTGTTTTTACGCTGAAATCACAGTATTATGACAGTGATAATCCCTGTAACTAAGTCAAAACATCAATCAAGCTGTTGTAAAGATTGTTAAGAGTGGTAATCTCCACTTTAAGCGATGAAAAGAGCGGAGAATTTATTACCTACCTAGTTCAAACATTTGAATAGCCCAAATGCCTTTAGGATTCACAGAAGAGGCGTTGGCCATGGAATGCGTCTGGGCGTCTTGTAAAATTCACAGAGGAAGCACTCAGACTAACAGGGAGACCGACAACTCGATAAAAAGCTTTGTCTTGTAGGCGAAGGCCAAGGCACGATCTGATAAGACATTATCGTATCTTTTACATAAAACCCGACCATGACTATAGCAATAACAATAGTAATAACCTCGCAGGATCGTGAAGCAGAAATAAAACTGCAAGAAAAGTGTTAAGTGAACCGGCGAGGCGTAGACCGCAATATACGACTCATTCAACTTCAAGATTGTGCTGAAGAACTTCCGCTGTCCCCCTCTATTTACAGCTCTGGTCTCTCAATTATAAGGACTGTTGTGAGTAAAATGTATCTAGCCTATGACAAAGATTCATGATACTCTCATGGATTTATGATACTCTGGGACGTTTTAGCACATCGAAGTCTAAGTTAAAAGTCTTACAGTATTTAACTTCATACATTTTTATTTTTGCATAAATATTTTTATACAGTTCTAAAATTTATTTCCCAATGCCCCCTTTATAGCTAGGAAACCCCGAAGTGTTTTGATAATGTTGTGGAAAGCCTGAAGATTAAAAAAAATTAAGTGCGGTAAATGATTCTTAGACCAATGTTTTCCGCTAAATTAGTTACATTAATACATTATATAGGACCAATTCCTTTCCGTTACTGAAGAGTTTTTATGCTGGCAGCACCTCTCCCTATTTAGGTCTAAGGAACTTGCCAACCTTAGTCAGTAACAAGGCTACAAGATCGCGCCACTATCATCACGATCATCACACTCATCCTTCACTCATATTCAGGGTAACGTCCTCCATGAGGTACCTGTCTTATTAAGAATGATTAAGAATGATTAAATGGAATTATCTCACGTGACTGACTAGATTATTATATAAGGCTTTTTAACAAAATCAACGGCATGAGACTTTCTTTCTAGATTACTAAAGTAAGAGTTTAAACACTCTATACAGGGCCTGATTAACCACTAGGCAGTGGCGTAGATAGACTTTTGTCAAGGGGGGGATATTACCGTGAGGTCTGGGGGGTATGGAATACCCCTCTGAAGGAAGGGGGGTCTGGGGGCGCTCCCCCAGAAAATTTTTGAAAATTATAACTCTAAAACTAGCTTTTTTATGCAATCTAGAGGCATAGTGGAACTCATTCAGTATTATATGGAATAAATTATGCAGACACGTGGTCGCCGCGCGCATACCGGAAGCGGGCATTGGCTCGTTCTCCAAAAGAACGAGCTGAACACAGGGGGGAGTGGTTTGTGGTTTGATGTCATATTGATCTTATATCTGCTTTATTTTTTTTTGTATAATTTTTTACTTCATTCTCATAATTTTGTTAAGTTGTTTTCACGTAGTTTTGGTGCTTTTATTAAAAATGCCATCTGTCATTTATTTTACTTAGGCTTGAAGAAATTACTTACTTTTTATTTCATTTTATAATAAAATCACTAGATAAGAAATGAATCTAGGAATCTGCATCAGTCCATTTCACTCAATTCTCTGCTAGCTCTGATCACCGAAGTATTGTTTTAGAATCATACTGTAGGTTAATTAATGCAGGCGACGACGGTAGCGGCGGCGCCGGCGGCGGCCGCGGCGGCCGCAGTCCCGTCCAGATAGGGGCGAAGGCGGAGGCGGCGGGCTCATCTAAGCAGGGGGCGGTGGTAGTCGGGCACGATTCATTGCCGAAGCATAGTTTTTTTCACACCACTAGTATCACCTTCACTCTCACTTTTTCGTTTTGGAGCGAAAACCCCCGTCAGTTTGCACTGTTTCGACATCACAACATAATATTATTGTAGTCACGTCGCGTCGCGTCGCTGCGAATTACGCAAGGTCACAGAACCAACTGACCGAGTTATAAACGCATCCTATACGTCAAAGTCAGATCAAGTGCGTTAGTTCCGGTGTTGGCCTTTAGAGGGAATATAGGTAGTGGGTCAATCTAGTATGTTATCACTTCAGTTCCAACAAGAAATAATGTAGGCCTGTGTAGCCTACAGGTTCACTCATTTTGAAAAATATACAAATAATTGTTCAAAATAACGTTTTTCTGATATATTGGACTAAAAACATTCAGGACAAAATGAACAACATTATAATTTGTCTGTAAGATATAATATTATAGGCGGCGAATTTTAATCTAACACCAATTCGACTGTGAGTTTTCAGTTGCGTTCTCAGACTAATTTATCGTCTGTCTTTCATAACAGGGTATTTGCAAATCGGGGACTATCAGTGACTAAGGAACAGAAAATGTGAAATCTATATTATTAATTCTGTAAGCGATTTTTTTCAATCAAAATTGTGAGAGTTTGACATCTCGCAGGATGATGGGAGACGGCTCAAATTAAAGGTCTTGGTCCCAGGGGGTCGGGAAAAATAGCAGATTATGTTCAATTCTTCCAGAAAATGAGAAAAAACTAAAAATATCTTCCATTTAAAATGCATTGGGATTGAAAAACGTCTGCTTTGTTTACATTAAACATGTGGTGCTAATGCTTGATTCAAAGCCATATGCTAGATGTTGAGATGTGGGATTTGTTTCAAAATGCAGCTAACTATGCACGTTCAATGTACTATAACAAAAAAATATTTTAAATTTAAAATTTTCTGATTTTATAATAATTAAGGGTTTGAGTTTTTCATGATTTAAAATTATAAAAAGTTAAGTACGTTTGTTTAGTTTGTGTTATAACGAAACAGATTTAATACCAAGTGATCTATATACTGTGTGTATATATATATATATATATATATATATATATATATATATATATAATTAAGTAAGGGAAATTTATGCGCCAAAACTGTGGGCGTTTGGAAGGTCGCAGGATGATGGGAGGGGGCTTATCCCAGGGAGAATAATGAAATTGTTTTAAGCTTATTAGAAAAGAAGAAATAACGTAAAATAGCTTGCATTTAAAACCACTGACATGTAAGAAGGTATGATTTGTTTACTTAAAACATGTGGTGCGGATACTTGATTGAAAACCATATGCTAGATATAATCATAATTTTGTGGATCCAAAAGCCTATTTTCTATGAAGGTATTTTGTCCTATAGTAAAGAAGGATTATGATAAGGGGCTATTAGCCCCTTCAAGCCTCTAGTTTTGCTTTGATTCTGTTACAGTAACAGTTCACTTTCAGTTACGCATTCGCCGCTACCACCAGTATTCCAAAATACTGTATTGTATTTTAAAGCCTCTTGTCACCGATCCTGCCGCGCTCGTTTGGCGCGCAATACCTCAAAGATAACATTTGGCAGTTTTAATCTACTAAATAAATACTAACAATAATAACTTTATTTATATATTTTTACACAGATTTTTTATTTCTTAATACGGTAAAATAATTACTTCCTAGTTAAAAGTCGTAGCCTAACTTTAATTTTTTGAGGATAATTAATCTTTTTTACATACTATAGGGCCAAGGGGGGGATATATCCCCCTTATCCCCCCCCCGTACCTACGCCACTGCCACTAGGCTGACTAGGCTACAGCCTAGGGCGCCAGCCATCCAGGGGCGCCACAGGATGGAGAATAAATATTGTTTTATTTTTAATGGATTAAAAATAATATAACAAATTCCCGCGCCCCCTTTTCGTAAATGCGGCGGTGTGTTGCCTTGCATGTTTTTTTTATCAAACCTAAACCTAAAGGTACATCCTATAGTCTCACTTTACATGAGCAATGTTTGCTTGATTGCTTGCTTAATAATGATGATTGTACAATTATCTCGATTACGGCTCCGAGGATTTCCTTCAAGTCTGGAAATAACTAATTTCTGACTGAAAAACGTGTTCTAAGCAGGTTACTTGGTCTGAAAAAACTAATAACTTGATTAAACAATTTTTTAGGTGGACAAAAAATTACATTACGAGTATGAGGGGCCCAATGAGTTGCCCTGAACGAAAACAACGAAATAACGAAAATGTAAAGAAATAACTAATCAAATGAGAACTGTTTGCAAACTACAGCCATCCAGGAAAAATACAGTGTGTGATATAAATATCCACGGAGTGATAAAGAAGTTTATCAATTTTATGACACTGAAAACTAGCAACTCTTAGGCCGGAGGCACACCAGTTGCTAGGTGCCCGATAATTCTTCCGCCGCCGTCATCGACGAAACCGGCGTTTATACACACGAGGCGGTAAAAAAATCGCCAACAACGGTACCATTTTAATTTTGAGAGACGTCTGTGGCTGTTTACCAAATGCATTTTACCATGCCGATCACAAAATTCCTGACGTCATCAACACGGTACAATGTTTAGCTTGTCTTGCCGTCTGACCATGGCGGCGGTAAAAAATCCGCCAAATGTGTAAGCTCTAATTTAATTGCATACGCCACTGTGATGATAAAGCAGAAAAAAACCGCTTTTGAGCGGCGGGAAATCTACCGCCAGCGGCAATATTATCGCGCGGTATTTCTTCCGCTCCGTGTGTACGCGTCCATCAATGCACTACGGGCGAGTGGCATTTTTACCGCGGCGTTAAAAAACGCTTCGTGTCTCTCCGGCCTTAGTTGCACTCTTAATGCAAAGCAAAAAAAATGTACTCCCAGCCTTAGCCCATGTGAGGACGGATGTAGGTGTCTTTGTTATCCTCCAGTTGGTTCTAGTAAAATATTATTATAGTAAGCCGAAGAAATCTCGGTCCACCAGGTACTCTTAAAAGTATTATGAAGACTGTTACGATGAATCGATATCTGAGTCAGAAGTGGCAGAAGTCAAAAGTAGAAAGGAAGAGCAGTAGTGGTGTAAGTTGCGAGATTGTCAATTGAATAAGTGACACAGGCAGCAGTGACCTGTCCTTGAACATATAACTGACTAGAATAGACTTATTTATTGTATTTGTGATAGTTTTTGTCTGCACTGATCATTGTTCAGTTATTTTCTAGGTTAAATGTAGCTTTTAAGCTATTAGTTCTGGAGGAATTAAATTCGTACTTTCATTGTATATCAATTCATCTAGCGATATAATATAGCAGCGGAAGGGGGGTGAAGAGGGGGGCGCCAAATCAGCTCAAGCCTAGGGGCGCCACACCTGTTAATCAGGCCCTGACTCTATACTCTGCCTAAGAGTTTGTTCGATCCAATGGTGCTTAGCGGCTCGCCCTGAGCACACAGCCTAATGATATTCATCGAAGATCCTAGTCAAAACAAAAATTGCAGAATTATGTCGTATTTTATCAAGTATTTTTTACGTTCGTAATAAAAGATGTTCAACTCATCATAACCACATGCCACATGTTGGCTGTATCTTTGCTCTGCTCTAATTGGTTGTGGACGTGCTCTGTTCTGAGTGGTGGTAGTTGTGAATTCTGTGCTACTGTGTTATTCTTGTTTAGTTTTCAGCATTAGTGTATTGTAACTGCTTTTACAGTTCTCTGATTTTAGCTATGTTTTTTCTTCAGGTTTTCCTGGCTGTGTGTTTCTCATCCTGTTTGTTCTTGGTTCTTTTACACCTGAGGACGGGATCAGCTTCCAGATCGCTAAACGTCATGAAACTCGATTTTACCAATCAGTGAGGGCAAATGACCAAAAAAATAAAAAATAAAAACTCAATATACTTGCAAAACATATTGTTAACGACTTCGATGAAAAATAGTAAGTGAACTATCAGCCTCATGCAGTACTTTTATAGCACGATTAGCTGGTTGAAATCAAGAAAAGAAGTCCCAACAACAATTTTCACATCAGTAAAAGATCTTGTGATATTTCTAAACATAGTGACAATCCACAAAACTTCATTATATCCCGTGTTCAGTTTGACTGGCAGATCTAGCCAGATATGGTGGCTGACGCGGATGTGGGAGGGTAGGGAAAGCGGCCGGTGGTGCAACACTCCACGCATGCCCAGAGACAATACGTTGCTCAACGCTACAGCGGCTGCGCTGCGGCTCATGTGGATCAAGGCGATCGGGCTGGGTTCCGGGACTCTCTTCTCCGCCGCCCCTGCCGCAGGACCGAACGATCGAAGCATGGAACACCCTGTTTGATCCCGTAGTGTACTTAACACCATCGGTACGCAGAATATGATAATTAATTCTATATACTAATTTACTATGTACAACGTAAACTTATTAGAAGATATTTGTACGTTATATGGTTATCCTGACGGTTCGAGAAGTGTGGTCTCATAGGGTCAAAATTAAATGTAATGTCTAATTTTCAACCTGTAAAAATAATTTAAATTATACCACTGAAAAGTCCATTTTATAAATATAAAGAAACTTAAGAATCATATAGATTAATAGCGGTTTAGTTTGCCAACTAAGCCTTGAGTAAAAAATTGGAGAGCAAGAGGAATCATTGAATAATAAACTCCAGTGAGTGACTTTAGCGTAACATTATGTCCGATGAAAGAAGGAAACTGTAACTTCAAGAACAAAAAGAGGAAATATAAAATGATACAGTAATTTAGCAGCCGTGACAAGCAGATATTTATGTCTCATGGCTTGGTGGGTCTGACAAGTATGGTCATTGTTTTCTCTCTCTTGCTCAAACAAGTTTTCCCGCAAATAGAGCTACATTTTTTTTATATATTGTCTTGGTTTTGGGCTAGCTATTTAAATTAAATTGCAATATAATTAGTGACATGCGTGTGAACAGAATATAAACAAAGAAACTTCTAGTACCGGTATAAATACTGTATTCTTATTTGATAAGAATATTTATTATTATATTTTGATATTTTACCTATAATAAATCGAAAAACGGCATTAAAAATTCAAAACAAATAAAGACCTAATTTTGGTAGGATCAGAAAATGTTTAAGTATTTTTTACAAACAAACCATATTAATTATTGATTGTTTTATTTAAATAAAATAAGTATTAAAAGACATACACTTGAATTATGTTTACGACTTGGAATTATATTTAGTTTGTAATTATATAAAAAAAATGTAATCTTATTTACGTGTTTTATGTTACAAAGAGACCTTTTTTTATGGGACTTACAGAGAAACATAAGTAAACAAACAGAGGGACTTTTCCTTTATCCCACCAGAGATAAACAAACTTCATGGAGAGGAGCCTTGAAGGGAGAATAATTTAAACAAGAGTAACAAACGAAATAGGCTTAGTTCTCTGTTTGAGTTAACACAATTCTAAATCAGTGTTGAATCAGTTTAACGTTTCGCCAGCTTTTACTGTTATCATAGAAAAGTAGTAATAATTAATTGTACTAAAAAAGTAAATGTATGTAATAATTTGTAGTTTTATGCACAGTATATTCAAGTATAGTGTAGTGCTTTTCAGTGTTTCTCCAGAGGCTCCCAATAAAAATCTTTTATATATGTATATGTTTGAATTGATTTGCGCTCACAACACCGTGTTTGAGAGATGCTTTCAAAATTTTCTTGTACTTAAGGTTTCTAGTTTTATCTTTGGGTTGTACATAATTACACCTCTTTAATTGAGCGATTTTTTTGACCCTTCAAAACGCGTCATAGATATTCATGAAGCGAACTTCCTTCCTCTAAACAACAGTTAATGAATACTTCCTTCTTTTGTAAATATTCTTGTATCCAAACAGTTTTTGTATTCGTCTCAACAATCCGCTGCTTTAAAATGCCCGATATTTCACAGCTATACGACAGAACCATTTATCATAAACTTTTTTCAAAAAAACACAACCGTGGCGAATGTTAAGTACGATTACTCGTGCTGTGATTCCTACCTTGAATTGAAGAAGAGTTATGGGGTTCTCGATGCAAAACTCTTATAATGTAAAGATAATGTTCAAAAATTAGCCGCTTTTGGACCGGCCACTTTGCTACGAAGTTAAAAGCAGTTTTGTTCTCATTTAAGTTTGGTTCCCTTCCACCATGAATAATATGCCAATTTGGTTTTGTGACAAGTTTTTTTTAAGAGTCAAAGTCATATGTGTGTTTAAAATTGTGTGTAAAGCATAAGACAGTTTAAGGATTAAAGTTTCATTTGAGAGAGAGAAGACTAAATGTAGCAACATGACCGAGGTAATCTTGAAATTTGACCATCTCGTTCAATCATTGAAACCTAGCTCTATAACATAGAAAAACTTTCGAAGCACATAACAAAAAAAACTGTATTTCCTGCGAGGGCAACCCAAAAAAATCTAGCTGAAAAATCTCTAAATCAATTTCAGGCAAGGCCTGACAATTGTATTCAATCTACCAAACAGCAGGTTTAAATTACGGTTCGAGCAAGAGCCATTTCATATGATGACCGTTAAATCCATCCTTGAAACGCCGGATCCGCGTAACATGACTGCATGGCGAGGCGAGTGTGCGGCCTGCAGCGTCATACCGCAGGAAGCATCACTATTGTTATGTGTGCCAGACATTGCTTCCCTTCCCTTCCCCTCACTTTCTAGTGCCTTTCCACACCACAGATCAATTTTAGAGAGATCCCTCTTCCCCTGTTAGGTACCGGTAGTTATGACTCGTTCTCTGTTCCTCATTTCATTCGGAGTCACGGTATCAATTTTTTGCCTATTTCGACCTGTCCTGGGTACGAATCATTTTAGGCTGTTTAGGCCACATATTTACCAATCATTTTAGGCTGTTTAGGCCCATGTAAAGTGCTCGTTCATAAGGTTATCGGCAAGCCTACTGACTATCCATAAAAGTGGTTTCCTAAGTCGAACGGTAGTCTGATACAACACATGTCCTAAAGAACCAGCGAGCACAGAAGAATCTGTGCTCGCTTAAAAGAACTAATTCAAAAGAGTTAAGATTTGATGAATATGAATATCGGTTTTATTGATATCATATTCATCAATAAAAGCATACATAAAATTTACACATTACATAAACATACCCAAAAAATGTACATGGTACAAAAAACAACCACGTTCTTTATATCTGGAAAGATTCAGTAGTCCTATGGCAAATCAGTATTAATGCATTTGTTACACCAAATTATAAGTTATCACGAATCGTAAGTTTTATGGTTATTATGTAATAGGTATTGAGTTTATGAGCGCCTACATTAACGCTTGCATAGACTAGAGGAGAGCTAGGAATAAAGAGGTTGCCACACAATGTACCCGCATAATGAAATTAAAATAATGTTTTTGTAAAAGGATTGCACAACACGCTTCTACTGCGAAACAAAACCTTCATAACTTTGTACAGCTTGCTTGAAAACTAAGTCTTGGATTTGTGAGATATAGGATGAGGCAAGACTTACTGCTTGGTTTGTTTAGATACCCACAATAACAATTGAATGATAAGTGGGTTAGAGTAAAAGTCGTGGACCCAGGAGCCAACCTTGAGGAACGCCAGTAGCGAGGAGGTAAACAACGGCATCTCCAGATCTCCAGAGGTCAACGTGGGCGTTAGTCCGCTGACTCACCGCGCTCGTCTCGGCGGTGTGTAATGTGCACAGTACATCGACTCCTGTTATGATGGTTATCAACTAATATAATAGTATCCTGTCATTTATCTATGCCGGTCAGTCTAAAACATGTTTAATACCGGCCCAACACACTGACCAGAACATATACGGCCTGGACCTGGGCGAATGTGTTAAATATATTACTGTTTCATAAAGTTATAAAAGCAATATTTCAAGAACTCCAACGAATCTACTCGTTCCCAAGATAATTATATTTGCACAGGTAGAGGGCATTATTGCAATTAACTGACTGGATAACCATGCAAGTGATTATGGTAGTGCTCTCATCATAATCTGAGAATTTATGATTGCAATCCTGATGACTATCTGGGACGACCCAGTCTCTAAACTGGGTCGTCTTGCCACTTTTCTTTGGGCCATAAAATAATGATGCTATCCAACAAAAGGTTGTAGCTGTAATTTGATAACAAAACCCAGGTTGGGGCGTTCCCAATTAAAGCGTAAAACTACATAAGTTTAACGTTAAAAACTTGTGAACTACATGCATAATATAAGCGTAAATACACTTGAACAAATTGAAAAATATCAACAAAGTCTGACATGACCTTACTTCACTTACAGGAGTTTCAATATATTTATACATAAGGTTGAAGTATCTGTCGTGCACATTGGCATAACCATAACAAGCAGCCAGGAAGCCTGGGAGCCGGTGGAGCCTGAAGCCGGCCCGTGCTCATGGGTATGCGTGGAGTCCGCCGCACTTCCTCGCCAGGTCGTTACACATGCTCGTCGTGGCGCGGGCGGGGCGTGAGACTATGCAATCATCCTGCTGAGCATCTCGAGAGAAAAGAATTTATTACAAAAATAAATCCATCTGCCCTATTACAGGGTTGCCTATAGACACAGAAATATATAACAATATATTAAAATTTAAAATTTAAAATTGCTTATATAAATGGTTTCTTATAATATAAACCGAGCCTTTTAAAGTTTCATTTACAATAACTTTTAACACTTTTTTGTCCAAATCAAATTCTTTCCAAAAATCTACAAAGAATTTTGACAGCGTTCCTCTTGAACCAATAAACAATCCAATCACTTCGATAGTTGAAATTCTGAAATTTTCTTTAAAAAAATCAGATGTCTGTTCATAAATTTTGCGTTTTTCTTCATTCACTTTAATTGGTTGGTTATTGTCAGTTTCGAACCGAATTGTTGGATCAAGAATTAATCCTTTATTATTTGGTTTTTTTATCAGAATGTCTACCCTTCTTGTGCTCCCCTCCCTGGATAAGCAGTGAACCTCCTCGTGTACCTCCCACGCTGGATATCTTTTTTTGAAGGCACTGGCTATGATGCTTCTTATAGCATGGTGCCTGGTGTTTCTGAGGAGTTCTCCAAACGGACAGAAGCCGAGGACATGGGCAAGGGTTTCAATCTCGTCGCAGTTTCGCCTGCAACGGTTGCTGCCCTGACTCCTACCATGGAGAACTCGTACAGGCACCACATTTGCAATCATCTTGACACAATCTTTCCATTCAGATTCAGTCAGACCTTCTTTGTTTATGATACCTTTATTTGTCTGTGTGTACTCACTAAAAAGTTCAACTCCTTTACCTTTTTGTTTTAGGGTTTTCCAACTATCAAATTCTTTTTCTCTTAGGTAGCTTCTCACATTTTTAGTATTTTTTAGTTTTCCATCCACGTTTATTTCTTCTATATTTAACTTTTTGAAACAAATTTTCTCTATTCTGTTAAATTTGTCTTCATTCGTGGTGTATTCATTTTGAGTCCTTCTAAGAATTTCAATAGAATTAAGCTGTTGTATATAAGCTTCCCATTGTGCCTTAATCAAACCAAGTCCTTTGTATTTTTTTGGACTATATAACATACAGTCTGGAGTGTCAGTGGGTAAACTTAATATTTCTTTGACACTACTTTTTACCAGTTTATCTAAGTCTGTTAAGAATCCTATTGGTAGTTTATGAAGAGGAGCGTTTTGAAAAGGATAAACTAAAGTAGGCCATATACACTGGTTGATAATGTTGAACTTTTGACTCGATAAAAGCAATGTTGTTGAAGTCAATTTCTCTAATTGTTTCTTGAAATTTGTTATTATTTTTTCTTGATTTAAAACAATTCCTTGGGAAAAATTGACACCTAAATATTTTATTGTTTCATTTTCTGATATGCTTTCAATAGTCATATTTTCATTTAACTCAATGTTATTTTTTACGATTTCTCCTTTTTCAATAATAATACATTGGCATTTCTTAGGATTTACTTCTAGGCCAATCGTATTGAGTAAATTTATTGCCATTAAAGTAAGAGTCACAGCACTAATTTTATTTTTTCCAATTATTACCAAGTCATCAGCAAATCCCATAACTGTGAGTTTATCCAAGTCTGCTGAAAGCTCATACCCATATAATGATTGTACATCTTTTTCACTTAATTCATTTAAAACAAAATCTGTGCACAAATTATATAAAGTTGGGGATAGTGGCGCACCTTGGAGCAATCCTTTTTTAAAAGGGATTGATTTGCTTCTAGTACCTCCTGTTTCAATTATAGTCTTATTGCCAATCTGGAGATTAGAAATTAATGTTCTGAGTTTTCTAGGAATGTTGTAAGAGTCTAACGTCTTAATTAAATGTTCATGTCCTACACAATCATACGCTTTATTTATGTCCAGGAAAACTAATGTAGCATCATCTTTCTTAATCTTAGTTTTTGTTAAAATGGAATTAACTATTTCAACATTTATTTTAGTTCCTGGTGTTCTGATGAAACCTCTCTGGTTTGGATTGAAATTAACATGTTTTCTCAATTTTTTGTCCAAAACTCTTTCAATACTTCTCCGTAAAACAGAACAAATGGATATTGGTCTCCAATTCTTTGCATCATTTACATCCCCTCCTTTGTATATTAACACTGTTCTTGCAACTTTAAAACAATCTGGGACCCAACCTTTAAGCAACATAAGAGAACATATTTTCGCTAAAATAACAGCCATTTTCTTACATTTAATAACTCTCATTAAAATTTTATCTACTCCAGGAGATGTATCAATGGCAATTGACTTCATTGCATCCATAACTTCTTCAGGCGTAATATTTATTTCATCCATTTCCACTTCCTCACTACTTACATTTATGGTATTCGTATAGTCATTCCTGATTGCTGTATTAGGGTTAGCAAAACGACTGGAAAATTCCTTATACAACTCATTAGATCCTATCTTGCATGATATGTCTCCTGACCCCATAACCAATCTACAAGCTTTCCTTCTTTGGTTATAATAAAGATACTGCACTTTTTCATACAAATATTTTTCTTGTCTCTTAGATCTTTCTCTTTTTGAAGACCGCATGGGATTGCTTGATTGTTTACATGACTTTTCACAATTTAAATTTATTTTAGATTTTCTTAGGTTATAATATTTCATTGCTGGGTGTTTTGGTCCAGGCAAATAATTAACAGCAGAACTTAGGAATGTTGTAAATTCATTCATTTTATTATTAAACTCATCAAGATCATCAAGGTTGGTGATTTTGTTAAATCTGTCTTCCCAATCATTTAACATATTTTGAAATTTTATTGTTTTTGATTGGTCTTCTGGTTGTTGAGTTTCTTTCTCTTGTTGGTCATTATTGTATTTATTACTTATATTATCTCTATGTGTTGATGGATGAGTTCGGCTTATGTGAATCTGGAGGCTTTTGACATATTTCCCACATTCAGAACATTTTTCACTTCTTTTATTAGTTTGATATTCGTTGCAAATTTCTTCATCCGTGTTTCCATTATTTATCTCAACCTCAATTATATTTTTGATTACGCTTTCTTTATTGAGTTGTTGAACCAATATTTGGTTTATTTCAGTCTTATTGTTTTTCCTCAATGTATTGATCTGTTTGTAAAATTTGTCGACGGAGAAATTGTTATTATATACTGTGTCATCATTTATAGGTAGTTGTTTAAGGATGCGTTTATATATACTTTGAGAATTGTGTAACACATGTACTCCACATTCCAAAGTAGAACTTTGTCTAAGGCATTTAACCTCCTTAATTGTTACAAAATCTTGATCTGTTTGATTTATTTCTTTCATTTGAGAGTTGAAATTCTCAGCTATTTTCATTGCATGTGTATAGTTTAAAGTGGACAAAGAATCAAAATGGAAGAAAGAATGTGTATCCAATTGATAAACCAACAACGACCAATGACAATTTCTTTCTACTGTTTCTTCTACTTTACTGTTTACTGGAATAAAAATGAAGTTAATATTTCTATTTTTGACTTCTTTATATAAGTCTATAATAACTGTACTATTGTTTCCAAATTTTATCAACTGACTAATTGCTGGATAAACAATGTAACTATATTTTGGACAATGAAAATATTTCATGTACCAAAGTATTAAATCTTCATCATTAAGTTCATAATATTGAGTTTCACTTAATATATTCGGCACTCTGCCATATATATTTTTTATTATATAATAAAACTGTCTACTTCTGCCTCCAGGTGCACCCGGCTCATAGCGCGAACACCTAACACTACCTCTGCCTGACACACGTCGACGTCGTGGCATGAATAGTGAAGATGATGAAGTGTTATAGTCCAGAAGCTTCAGTGGGGTGTGAGCATGCATACATGTCTGACGCAATGTTTTTGCAGATTGTTATGGACCTTGGTGATGTCGGAAACGCCTGTCGTCACTTTCCCAGGTGGTCGACAACTTGAGGGGTAGGGGGCAAAGATGGCGGAGGTGCTACGTGTTAAAACGCTGATATTTTGAAAACGTTTAAAGATAGAACTTAAGTTAAAACGTTGTTTTGTTTTGAAATGGACTAAAAGAAAGGTTTTTAGGTTCGAGGTCTCGTTGAGGATTAAAAAATAATTATTAAACCGCGAAAATGAAACATTTTGTCGAAAATAATGATTTAGTAATAATAAAACTATCAATTAAGTGTTTTGTTTAATTTCGTTGTGTTTCATTGTAACATTCAAAAAACATAAAAAATACAAAACCATAATAGTTACCTTTGAAAAATAACTCGTCAAAGCAATAATGTTTTTCACAAATTGATTCAAATAGATGTATTGTGTCCAGAACTGGAATAGAATAATCTGGCAACATTTCAACAAACCTGTGGCGAAACTGAACTTTCTGATTTATATTTGGGACAGAGGTAAGTTTACTCTGTAGAGCGCTAAAATTTCCGTCTAGAAAGAAATTTTCAGTTGACAAAACCCGGAACTGTAATGCTGAGAACAGTTTGTATCTGTGATCACGGAAAATAGAGATTACTGCAGGCCTAAGTGAAAGCGGATACGCTCGTGACAACGTTAATGCACTTGGTGCAGCAATAAATGCCTATCAACGTGTGACAACAATTTGTCTACGGTCAGTACTCGAAAGTTAGAAAAGCTACAAGTGTCATTTGAGTTTCTGTATACTTTCCACTGAGCACCCGTAGCAAAGGTCAGTTGATTTGGGAGCCGTGTCACAATTCAATCTTTTTCTCCGACCCAGACGCATGGATGTATAATATTGTGAAAGGGAGGTGTGAAACGCGTGTTTGTTGCAGAAAAGATTAAATAAATGTAATTGGCTTCGCTCCCTACTGTTGATTTTACTAAACCAAAAGAGGGCTTTGGTGGTAAAAGTGATGTTACAATTTATGACTCTTAACCATGATTAGAATAATGAAGTACGAATAGCAATTCCGTAATTAATTACATATCCAGTAAAAGTGAATCAGTTACCTCCAGATAGACTATCGAGTACTCATAGATAGGTGATTGTTGTTTGTGATATCTGTAAGTGAATATATTATAAGTTAGATAAGTGAAAGTTTCAGTTTTTTCAACCCAATTTTTAAGTCTAATTTGCGGGTTATTTGTTCATTGACACCCTCTGCTTATAAATGTGGTATAAATCACCTGATGATCAAAAAAGGAAAATGAAGGTCATTAATTATTAATTCATCAAAAACCCGCAAGCAAAACATTGGGGATAATTTTGATGACCTCGTTGATTTTTGAGGTAAGAAATCGACCCTCTCTCGGCTTTGATGCCTATGCATGAAGAAGTCCCAGTCAAAGCGGCGCTGCGCGACGGAGAAATTTGAAGGTCGAAAGTGGCGAGGAGTCGGGAAAGTGAGGTCGTCAGACAACCTTGCCACTCGGCCACCGATCGGCCAGACAGCAGCCGATAATGCGGTAAACTGCCGTCTATAATTCATCAATGTAATATACCTGTCCTCTTTTTTCGTCAGTCTATGGCGGCTTCACAATTCAGTCGGTAAAGAATTTAAAACCACGATAAGATTTTTCATTTTCAACGTCATGTCAAAGCTAAATACTTATTAAGTTAACACTATGCTATACTTTCCTACAGTCATGTGACGCAGTGTTTAATTTGCAAAACGTTTTCATGATTATCAAAAGAAGTTTCCTCTACAAACGCCGATGGTAGTAATTGTCCACATATTGGAGGCTATGTAGGACTTTACATGCAATAGTTTTATGTCAATTGTTTATGAGACTGTTCTCGAGTTTTTCTTGTGGTTTGAATCGATACTGTTAACAATTTTCCGGTATAATGAGTAATGAGTTTTGGCAATGCCACAAAAATCAACACGCTATTTATCGTTTCAAAATGTTTATTCATTTGGCGACACGCATAAATATGGAAGCATCCCATTTCCTAAGCTAATTGCAACACCTATATGTGTAATCATTGTAGAACCTAGTAATATTATAATACCCGTACAAAGCAACGGCCGCCGTCTGAGTCAAATAGCCCATTGTACTACCAGTAAGGAAGGGGAACAATGGAATGAAAGTACACGTATGCATAAGTATACGTCTGTAGCTTAGCCGCAGCCGGTCACATCATAGGTGAAAGTGTTTCGGCTCTCGGTGCCAAATGATTCGGACCAGAATGTCCAGTGAAAGGGATCGAGGGCCTTATTACCATGCAGGAACGTAAATGCTACGTATTCGTTGCAGGTGGAATGATTCTAAAAATGAAAGATACACAGTCATGAATTAAAAAGTAAATTCAATCACGAGGTGTGGGTGCAGTGCACTCGGGTTGATCATTGAGTAAACTAACGATTTGTGTGTAAACGGGTCATTTTAAATCTTTATATCTTTAATACTGTACCGTGATAAAGATTTTAAATAACGATTTTAATGCTGCAAAACTGAAAACGCTCTTACTGGAACATTAATTTATGCACTTACCGTATCTAAATATTTTAATGTTTTAAAATTTATTTCTAGATCGCGGCTGAGATAATTTTGCATATCTGGAGTTATTACTCACTTACTTTACATTTGGGTTTGTGGTAAACGCAACCTGTCAAATGCACACATTTTCCGCAGGTTTTTATCACTTAACTGGGCTTTTCATGTTTGTTGTTAACTAGTAAAAAACAAAAAGAAAATTAATGTCACTGTGGTATTTACACTAAAACTCCATGACAATAAAATATGCATGCCTTTTTCATAATTTCTTACAGTATCAGATATTCCATTCATGGAATGATGCCTCATATGCAAAAATGCTGCACTGTGTGGATATCTCAACCACTTGTAGCCATTAACAGCTACTTTCTCTCTGCTAAATGACCTGCCTTAATGACTGTTTGTCTCAAACCGGCCGTCGGTTTGAAATTTAATTGAGAAAATAAAGTACCGTACATTTATTTAGCTTTACTTTGGGAAAGAAACCTAATCGGGAGAAAACAAATGAAAGAGAGGTAACCACGGACTCCCATTAACAATGGCTACCCGCTAGACGGTGAGAACTAGGAGGAAAGAAGAAAGATAAGAACAATCGGTCACGAGAGAGGGGAGCGAAATTGTGACAACAGCTACTTAGGTGTTGGTTACGCCGCTTTTTATGACATAACTGGTTAAATTGGAAAATTTACATCACTCTATTAAAGAAGCGATTTGGAAAGTGTTTATTGCGTGGAATATAAGCATTAAAAATTTTGACAGCGTAAATTGATGTCACAAAATACTTATTTATACCAACAACATACAATACATTTTATAAAATTACTTACTAAATTCGTTCTTTGATGATGTCGACGAGTGTTTTCTCATACATATAAAGTATACTTTATTTGTGTAAACGCCCGTTTACCCTGAACTGCCTGCCATCGCTGAGGATCAATTGTTCAGCAGCGGCTGGTATATGGTATTATGCCTGAAGTATAAATTCAGAGATGGTAGAAATACTATGTATAAGTATTTATACCGGCAGCAAATGTTGAGTGCTCTCCCAGCTGGCGGTTCCTCACCACAGCTGACCAGCTGATCGCCAGCGCTGGTGCAGTACGTGCATTATATCTCCGGCTATGGCTACTACGCTACTAACCGTATTGTATGATATTTTGAACATATGATATTGATAAACACACATTTGACAAGCACCGGAATTTTAAAACAAAGTTTTGAGTAAAGTAACCCCTCTCCCCCCCAGCACCTTACAACTAGCTGATTCAGCCATAGACGGAGACATAATGCTCGAACTGAAACTAGCCTAGTGTAACGAGCCTAAGAGGAGACCAAAAGCATTTCGGTGTCGCTCTCGCTGGAAAGATACGTACTAACATTACTCCGCGATGATATATGGGAAAAGGTAGTGCGGCGTAGTGAATAACCATTTTTTATAAAATTACAGTTAACCAGCAAACAAAGAAAACTCTTCCACTGTTAATGCCCAAAATATATCTTCAGAGATTAATATAATGCCGTCGCTCATTCAAATAAAAGTCCAAACAGTGATCAATGTAGTATATAATCCTCTGCGGGGTCGGCGGTCAGCGCGTGTAAACGTTCACGCGGTCGCAAATTACGGCGATGTATTTTAATTTAGAGGAAATAATTAATTGCATAGCACCTTGAAGACAAATAAATTAAACACTATAGGTTCTTGAAGTACTTTTTAAATTTTCTTTTTACATTCAGAGTTATTTTAGCTCAAAATATCAATTAGCTAAAACCCACTATACTATTTGAACACGAACGAAAATAACTCTTGTACATTATATATCGGAAAAATAAAAATACCATATTGTGAGGAATCCTTTTACTTATCAGACTTTTATGAACAATGACATTTAAATTGTGTACAGAATCAAATCTTTAAAAAGTTACAGACGTTATTAAGGATCGATCTATCATGTCAATCACAAGGCAAACACTCGGACAATTTACTTCTTGCTCTTTTAAAGACGAAAAATAAATCTATTATCAGTTTTAGACATCGCGCAATTTAATCCGACAAACATGTGGGTCAAACAAACAAATTGTTAATTAATCAGTGAAAATCTTGTAAATAAGTTTATTATTAGCAAATGACGGCGGGCTGATTCAGATGTTTACTCAGCTCGGGATGTACCGGCTTGGGACACGTCTACCTTGACATCCCAGAAGCTGTCCTTCGACTCCGACCCGCGCCTCCGGAGACCCGAGTGGTCGAGTGTGTACAGATTTTGGATTTGTTTGACAACTTAAATCATTTTAAGCATGCACGAAAACGTTTTGTACATAAATAAAGCTTAAATCGTGCATTAATAACTTTGACTCTATTGTACTCGGTTAAAGCTCTTTAGGGGATGCTCATAATAAGCAGGTATTTAAAAGGCATCTTGGCCACATGATGGATTAATTGCATAACAATCTATAAGGCCTATTATATTTTATCGATTTATGATTTTTTTATCAAAGCTAATAAAATATGGCAACATCATGTTTTATATACACCCCTTAAAGGTTCAAAAATGACAGCCACATTTCACAGCATTTTAGCGACACAATAAATTCATTCAACAAAAAACTCCGGTTTTAATGCAATGCATTTTATATTTAATTGATAATAGACATTTTAAACAAGAAACTTCATATGAACGTTTGAGAGTACATCCTCTAAAGAGTGAATACTGTTGTTTTCCGGTTAAAGCTGCTATTGGTATTTAAAAACCTATGTATTCGAATTATAAGAACATTAAAATTAGGGTTTACGCCCGGATCGTAAAAAAGTGTTTATTTGTTATTACTGCAGATCTAGGGTATCTCTGAATAAAGTCGCCCCACTAGTGAGGAATTCGACAGACGCGTGGGAACACCGGACAACACAGTCGGTCCGCAGCCGCATTGTTCGCCGATCAAAAGAATCCGCAATGATGGACAATAGAGATCCTCTGTGCCGGGTTGATTGCCATGTTCTCCCTTAGGCCCTCATTGTCTTGAAGATTCATACGATTGATCACTGATGCGGACGATCAAAAGCGGCTGTATGACCCCTCTGTGACGTAATCGTTTAAGGATCTATCATTTAAAGAACTGCATTGTGTTTTTATACTGTGTTGGAATAGTCCAGTGAATACTACATTCATACATAAGACCATCCTCATTAGACTGTATCTACATGCATACATAAGACCATCCTCATAATTAGACTGAATCTACATGCATACATAAGACCATATAATTAGACCAGTTCGTAAGTAAAGTAAGCGAAATTGTGGTGTGGTTCGGATTACACGTTATACTGTAGGTCCCCTATTTACCATTTAATGTTGGGCTATTAATTAACATTCTTGTCTACAATCCTAACTATAAGGAACATGTCGACTCGACCTTATTAGTCAAGATTACAAAATCGCACCACAATCATCCTTCACCCATCTGTCATTCATACTTAGCTTAAAATACCTACATGAGTAGATCCCCATTTCATGTAATGCATGATATAATGTATAAATAAATGGAACTGTTTATAATTAATTCTTTGTTTAGCTAAACAATGATCCAATCTTCACCAATGAAATGCTTTAAACACAGAAACCAGTATCACCCTTTACACTAACTCGAAAATATTATTTGAAAGATGCTCCAATTTTAATAAAATCAAACTATCACTATTTAATTCTTTTAGGAATTTTTTTAGGTTTCATATAATCGATGGCATATTGATGTCTATGAAGTAAGCGAAACCCAAACCATATTATAAATCTATGAGTATAATGTACTAGATCAATTTTAAGCTTTCTAAAACAAAGTATAATAACATGTAATATGGGAGTAGAAACGGTTTTCAATTTCCTTCTCGTAATTTGACGCAATTAAACTAATGGATTGCATGCCGACGTTGCTGACTCGAGATATTCAGTCATTGAAATCATAAATATTCTTACCAGATAAATACAATTTTACATTTTTACAGTTTAATTTCTTTGCAATAACAAATGTTTATAACATAAAGTCCTCTCATGAAACAATTTTTCTAGTGTTATGATTTTGACGTGGGAATTTTCATTCGAAAAAAACACGCTACTGCACGGTTTCTCCAAGAGAACGAAGTACGTGCAGGGAATAAAAGAAAACACCTCAACTAAATTGCGCCAGCGACAAAAACAAACAGTAAAAATGCAAATCATTTCACATTTTTCTAACAGCAGTTCATTTGGCGTGTTTTGTAGCTCTTAACACATATGGTGACATATTCATAAGCAATTTTGTCTCTTTGCATGTTTGCAGTTGCATAAATATTGTTTGAGAAGAGGATCTAGTTGTTTATACATTATTTAAATATTTAAGGATTTGAACATTTGGACATAATTTGTGACTGCGGTTTCGGTTAACTCTGCAATGCACCTCTAAATTATGAAGGCCTTGTTAAAAAACAACCAGAAAAAAGACTTTTATTTTTGTCAGTGAGACAGTTTCTATTTTTAACCAAATTGCAAACTGATTCACACTTATAATGTTGGTACATTTAAAAATCTCGTGGGTAAACGATGTCCAGAAACTATTTATTAAGGTGTAGCAACATGGTTTCTAACTGAATCATTGAAAACAAAAAATTCAAAATTTTCCTTTATCCTTAAATTATTGCCTAATAATATAGTATTAGAACTTTCATATAGTGGAATCATTAAACAAATCAAGCTACAGGGAACAAATAACCTTTTCTTCTCCAAAAGCATAATATCTACATGTTATGAAACTAATGTTAAGCTAATGTTCAAACTAAGCTGTAATGAATTTTGAAAGTAACATTTAAGGAAAAATTATTGCAAAAATTGAAAAAACTATGCAATGGACTGTCAAGTGATTGAATGACTAGCAGTAAAGCAATAGCTGGTTTAAAATTTTGAAAGGTTCATTACTCATTGTTAAGCGATACATGAGCCTTTAAACATTCTCTTCGTTACAGTTTGTTGAAGATTCGTCAAAACACTCACACAGAAAAACAAAATTCTTGTAGACATATTTAATGAATATTTTAAATTAAATAAGGATGGTTTTCAGCAAAAACCATCTAAAAAATATAATAGAGATTTAAAACTTACTGATCGCTTTATTAGTATTTACAATACCTCCAGATAGTTTTCATATTTTTTCCTTAGTCTATACAAAAGTAGTAACCATGAATGTCATTAATGCGGCCGCTGTGGCGCGGTGTGCGGAGTGTCGGACTGTGACCCGTGCCCTCGGCCTCGGCGACTGCGGCCGCTGTGGCGGGGTGTGCGGAGTGTCGGACTGTGACCCGTGCCCTCAGCCTCGGCGACTGCGGCCGCTGTGGCGCGGTGTGCGGAGTGTCGGACTGTGACCCGTGCCCTCAGCCCCGGCGACTGTGGCCGCTGTGGCGCGGTGTGCGGAGTGTCGGACTGTGACCCGTACCCTCAGCCTCGGCGACTGCGGCCACTGTGGCGGGGTGTGCGGAGTGTCGGACTGTGACCCGTGCCCTCAGCCTCGGCGACTGCGGCCACTGTGGCGCGGTGTGCGGAGTGTCGGACTGTGACCCGTGCCCTCAGCCCCGGCGACTGTGGCCGCTGTGGCGCGGTGTGCGGAGTGTCGGACTGTGACCCGTGCCCTCAGCCTCGGCGACTGCGGCCGCTGTGGCGCGGTGTGCGGAGTGTCGGACTGTGACCCGTGCCCTCAGCCCCGGCGACTGTGGCCGCTGTGGCGGGGTGTGCGGAGTGTCGGACTGTGACCCGTACCCTCAGCCTCGGCGACTGCGGCCACTGTGGCGGGGTGTGCGGAGTGTCGGACTGTGACCCGTGCCCTCAGCCACGGCGACTGCGGCCACTGTGGCGCGGTGTGCGGAGTGTCGGACTGTGACCCGTGCCCTCAGCCCCGGCGACTGTGGCCGCTGTGGCGCGGTGTGCGGAGTGTCGGACTGTGACCCGTGCCCTCAGCCCCGGCGACTGCGGCCGCTGTGGCGGGGTGTGCGGAGTGTCGGACTGTGACCCGTGCCCTCAGCCCCGGCGACTGTGGCCGCTGTGGCGGGGTGTGCGGAGTGTCGGACTGTGACCCGTGCCCTCAGCCCCGGCGACTGCGGCCGCTGTGGCGCGGTGTGCGGAGTGTCGGACTGTGACCCGTGCCCTCAGCCCCGGCGACTGCGGCCGCTGTGGCGCGGTGTGCGGAGTGTCGGACTGTGACCCGTGCCCTCAGCCCCGGCGACTGCGGCCGCTGTGGCGCGGTGTGCGGAGTGTCGGACTGTGACCCGTGCCCTCAGCCCCGGCGACTGTGGCCGCTGTGGCGCGGTGTGCGGAGTGTCGGACTGTGACCCGTGCCCTCAGCCCCGGCGACTGCGGCCGCTGTGGCGCGGTGTGCGGAGTGTCGGACTGTGACCCGTGCCCTCAGCCCCGGCGACTGTGGCCGCTGTGGCGCGGTGTGCGGAGTGTCGGACTGTGACCCGTGCCCTCAGCCCCGGCGACTGCGGCCGCTGTGGCGGGGTGTGCGGAGTGTCGGACTGTGACCCGTGCCCTCAGCCCCGGCGACTGCGGCCGCTGTGGCGCGGTTTGCGGAGTGTCGGACTGTGACCCGTGCCCTCAGCCTCGGCGACTGCGGCCGCTGTGGCGCGGTGTGCGGAGTGTCGGACTGTGGCCCGTGCCCTCAGCCCCGGCGACTGTGGCCGCTGTGGCGCGGTGTGCGGAGTGTCGGACTGTGACCCGTGCCCTCAGCCTCGGCGACTGCGGCGGTCACTTTCTACGATTGGTCAATTCTGGATCTGGGCTGCTCCACTGCTCTCGCAACATCCGGATACACTCCTACACTCATACACTGTCCCTACACTCCGTCTGCATCACTCTGCTCGGGTGCTGATTTCAACTGATTCATCCATCGTCATTTTACCTTATGATTGACATAATCTCTATCTAATACGACTGTAATTTCAACCAATACTATCACAAAGTAATATAATTTGAATTAAGCCTAGTATTTGCAATAAGAGACTCGGTTAAGTATGCTGAAACCTATTGCAATAATGGCTGTTGTATATAATGATACAATATTTGATTTTTGATAGAGCGAGATTTGATTTCGTGTTCGACGAAAACGGGGCTTCTGCCAGTAATAACTTTGATTTAGTTTAATCTAGGATAATAAGACAGATACGGCAGTCTGGATTGTTTTTAAGTAAAGAACATAATAAATGGTCTTCTGTATCAATAGTTTTAGTCGTACTTAGGCCTAATTAAGGCAGTAATAATAATAAGTATTATTTTATTGAATTAATTAAAATAAGGAGATAACCATTAATACATTTTGCTATCCAAAGATATTTTTTCACTATACAACATAATTTAAACAAATTAACTAGATGAGTAAATCTGTTTGTTCCCATAAATTATTTTAGTTTCAAACATAGGTTCAGTTTCATTTACAGATCAAGGGCGCTATTACACGTTATGATCAGGAGTTTTAAATCATTCTAAGAGATATTTCAGTTTAAACGTAACAGTAACTATTTTAACACCAATAAAACAGCCCAGGAATTCATTAACTGCACTCGTCTAAAAACCCTGTCATACTGCTTGAAGCAATAATAACACCGATCCTCCTCATAATTAAACGAGTTGAATGTAGTAAAGCAAGCAAGTCCATAGTCTACAGAGTTAGAGAAGTAAAGTTATTAAACGTTGTCAGCTAAGAGCCACTTACTGTAGGATCGTAATAACTCCTCTGCAGGCTCACCTGTAAACAGGCATAACCGTCAATATGGGCCAACTTCTGTAATACCGTTTATACTAACTACATATTTTGTTACAAGCCAGCAACTTTTATTCATGCATTCTTAATGCTCCCTGTAATAGAAACTTTTTTTTACAACAAGTATAATGACGAGTGATTCAGAAAGAAGTATACTACTTTGTTAGTTCACTACAACTAACTATGGTTTAACCCCGAGGGAGATAATACTTACATTTTTGAAAAGCACATATTCTCAAGGTTTTTCTCATGTATCACAAGTGCTCTAACATACGCATCTTATGTCCTTACCACACACAAGTAAAACAATTCAGCTGTGACTAAACATGTCAAATGGTGAGGTACAGTAATCAGTAGATTTTATCACAGTAATTATTGTTTTTCTTAGCTGTTCAAGTGTTTTAATTCTCATAAAGGTGCAGACATTTTGACTTTGACATATTCTAACACTAAAAAGTACGCTCTTTTTCAGCCAATTTATAGAGAATCTGTTACAGTATAAAGACTAACAGAGCGCCAATTTTTAATATATTATGTTTATGTTTAAGTTACTAACCACAATTATAAATCATGCCTTGATGCCTCATGCTTTTTGTATCGGTTTAAATAAAAGACAAAGTTTTTGTATCCACATTTGCATGAAATAGCTTGACACAACTGGGAGAAACACAAATGTCTAGTTGCAGTAGAGCCTACTTACAACCTGTGTACAAAATGATTTTCCAGAACTAGAATTTTTAAATTATGTGTGCCGAGTGTACCAAGGTGCATAAATCCCTAGAGCATGTGCAACATATGGGAGAAAAACTTGAAAATAAGTGCCTCGAAAATGTAAATAGCATCTCCCTCGAACACATAGTTGTAGTGGACTAACAAAATTGTACGTCTCTTTCAGTATCCTCCGCTATTTTTTCAACAATGTGTATAGAAAGTAGATACCTTAGATACCAATTATGGAACACATTATGAAAGAAAATAACCCCAACAACACACAGTGGGGCACACGTGCCATCCATTCAATATCCCGAGTGGATGAGATTTCATATTCATCTTTGCGGAATTTAATTTTCTTATTTCATTTGTCATAATGATATGTTCTCTTAATGTTATAAACTCGCAATAAGTACTGCGAAGGAGTAAAATGTATAGTTGTGAAATCTTTCAGTGATTTAAACACAGGCCTCAATGTCCTCAGATGTTTATATCGGGCGCTGGGGTTTGCAAGGGGCCAAAGTTGACACGAGGAAGAGCTGTAGGGCTTTGTCGGGTTCGCTGTCAGAGTGGGTCGTGAAGACGTACGGCTTGTAATTACGCTGACGAATGAGATCGGATGCAAAAACTGACGATGAGGAAGTCAAATCAAAGCGGTTAAGAGCGCCACGGTCGACCAGCGACACCGCGACGCGACGCTGCCGACGCCGACGCTGCCAGACACGGTGCGGCGGCGCGGCGTCACGCTGCACTCCGACGACCGTGGTTTTTCACAGAATCGCGGGCTACATCGTAAAAAATGTCTCAAATAAAAACCAGTCGATGAAAAATCAAACTGATGAGTAACGTTGTCATGAAATATGGAGTTGAAAATCGTTGAATAAGGTTGTTCTAGTTCACCAGTTCACCACATCATTACGTACAGTTAATTTTTGTTAGCAAACTAATTGCTTCATTAGTGAAAAGGATTCTCGTTCGAAATGGGATGGCCAGGGCCGGCGACTGTGGGGGGGGGGGGGAGGGGGAAAATGCACAGGGACCCGGATCCACAGGGGGCCGAGATGTACACGAGGTAAATGGAAATGGGGGCCCGGGACCATACGAGATGAGTAAAAATGGGGACTCGGAATCTCAGGAAATGAGTAAAAAAAAGGTCGTCTGGTTAGGAGCCCGGGTTTCGAAATTGCTCCGGCGGGTCACGAAAATCCTGTCACCGGGCCTGCGGATGGCACAGTGTTAAAGTTTTTTACGGTTACAAATAAATCACAAATCACAACAAGATCTCAAATAAATTACATTTTAAAATATGTTTGCATGTACTTTGGTAATTTTTAAAACCCATTGATCTTCCAAATTGCAGTAAAGTCCCACAAACACGGCACTTGCTAAATAACTAACTGTTACTTAGCTACCCTGTCCTGAAAAATCATTACCTTAAAGTAGTGTAAAATAGAGTACTTAGTTATCTAGCAGAGCTTGGTCCTCCAGTATTTACTTGCAGTATATGAGTTTAAAGTTTTTTAAAGTAAGTTACTTGACCTTATAAGCTAAATATCGAAGTGATTACAAAAAATGACAAATCAATTTGTTTATATTTTTGCTCGGAAGCTAATTGTTTGTTTTGTTCCCAAGAGATGGATGGTGAGCCCCTCTTATTAAAAGGGATGTTGTAAGGACCACTGGTGACATAAGACCCATTGTAAACAACTATACAAGAAGGGGTAATAAAGAATCAGGACTTCAACTGTATAGTCAGAACTCATTGGGTAGATTATAATGGTTCTTTAGAGACTTAAAATACTCGTATATAAAGTTTATTAAATTTCATTTTTTCAGAGAAAAATAACTTGAGCCCCGGGACTTAAATTATTTTACACTATTTATAAAAGGTTGGATTGCTTCGTTTTAGCGAATTTCCCCCTACAGGGAAGTAGCTATTACCGTAGGCGGTATGGTGAGACTTAAGCCCGGGACCATGTTATTTTTTCGTTTTGAGGTCCCTAGAGCCCAAAAACAACGTTCGTTCATTTTGGTATATATATATATATATATATATATATATATATGTATGTATGTATGTATATATGTATATATGTCCGTAGGCACGATAACTCTCGTAAAAAAGTCCGATCTTGATGAAATTTGGAACAAACATTTATAGCGATATTCATGACTTTAAGTTCGAAAACCAGCAAGATCGGTACACTCTAAGGCGGGTTTTTTAAGAAATAAAATTTATTTTCAAGATTTAATATATTTCTATTAATTTTATGCAAATTTAGTAGTCATAATTGAATTCAGCTTAAAAAAATAAACAATATAGCATTTTGAATCATTACTCTACATCAATCGGTTACTGAGATATTGGATCTGCAAAATGCAGTACATTGTCTTTTGTTTTTCCCTGAAGGGACATAAACTGTCCAAATTCTGGTATGAAATACCAAAATTTTTCATTAAATTTACCTAAAATGGGATTTTAAAAAATAATAAAACAAACCACATGATTGAATTTAATTTGTTCATGTAATGGTTTGATTTGTTTTTATTTCTTGGATCTGAGTAGACTGATAATATGTTTGCTGACATTTATATACTATATCAAGTAAATTTATTAAAAATGATCAGAATATGAATAATTATTGAGAAATAAGATCATGAATGATAAAATTTACTTAATTTAGATGAATATTTACACAAAATATTCAAAACAACAACTTCCCTAACTTATGCAGAATATGCCCACATATAAAAAAATAAATCCTATAATAATTAACTTAGCATGCAAGTTTGCTGCAACAAGTTTATTTAAATTTTAAGATAAATCATATGTTTGGATTCAATTTTTTCATGTGACTATTTTATTTGTTTTTATTTTGACTGATTTTAAATCATTGATTGTATGTTTGCTTACATTTTTATACTATAACAAGGATACACTTATAAAAAATAGACTAATAATTATAAGAATAACAAAATGAATATTACTGGAATGGATACCGATGTGATTCCCATGATCATTTCCCTTATATCTAAAGCTTTTTAATTGATATGTAATATACTTTTTGCATTAATTACATAAAATGTTTGAAACATTTTCCTGTGCATAATTAAATAAGCTCCCATATAAAAATTAATTCTTTAGAAATTCATTTAAATTAATTTTTAAAGTGAGACACTTGCTACGATAACTTTTTTATTTTATTTTTTGTCCTCCTACGCCAGTGAAATTTTTAACGTTTTGATCGCGAACGGTCCAAACCAGGGTCTTATTACTACCTATCGGCGACCTTTTGTTAGAAAGCATCATTAGTTCATAGCCCAATGACAAATGGCAACTGGACCCAGTTTCAATCCTGGTCAGGATCGAACCGGCGACCCTCAGGTTATGAGGTGAGCGCTTTATCTACTCGGCTATCTAGTGAATTAAGTTAAAATTTAAAATCAATTAAAATTCTACCAATTTTAAGCCATTGGCGTAGAAAGACAAAAAAGCTATCTATATAATTACTTAATCTATAATATACTCGATACACAATGTAAAAAGGTATACGGTTATTTAAACTGTCACGGTTAAACCCCTGAAATATTGGACGTATACATAAGGAATTTTTATCAACCTTTAAGCCGTAATCACTCGGATATATTGTGTATGCTTCATTCCGCGTCGAATCCCTCGAATAACGGAACATTCAGGCAAACGTTAGAACAAATTGAGAATGCATTAGCCTTAAAGTAAATTCAAGGAGTTTAGAAACAATAAAGGCACCGTAGCCAAGCGATCTGCGCGGCGGCGGCGGCGGCGGCGCGGGGTCGGGGCTGCGGTTCGGCACTCGCGGTCGGGGAAAGTCAGAGTCAACAGCCGCTTAGCAGCCAATCACCGCCGCCTTCACATTCATATACACCGGGTTAACATGTGCCAAGCGGTGGAAGTAGCGCCGAAGTATTTTACTTCGCCACTTCGCCTAGAATACCTTAACATTCTAAGAGGTTCAATTGTGAGAGGTAGCTAGCCGAAGGTTTCATTACTATAATCTCAATTGCTAATATGATATTTTCTTCCATAACTGTAGTAAATTTTTTATGGGTACTCCTTTTTACTAGCTTCTATGTCGGTTTTTGCTTCGTTTACTAATTTAAACCCATACAAGTAGACACGCGCTTCTCAGAAACTTTATTTATATTTAAAGACGATAATAAAACAATGTTTATTATGATCAGCTCTCCTTGAAATTCTCATTCAAACGTTAAATCTTGTGAACAATACCAAACTTTGAGCGCTCTTGGGGCTATTCTCTTAACTTTGTTCTTCATAATTATCATCTCCTGTAAAACAGCATACCCAACGAAACCTAAATTATTAAAATCTGTCCACTGATGATTCGTAAACTATGTGAGGAGTTTTTCAACAAAAATCTCCTAAATATTAAGTAAGTATAGATCTGTTCATCAAACTGAGCATGGCGTATTCGCCGTCATTAAATTTTACATACTACTCACTAATTTCAATGTAATACTAGAATTTCAATGTACTGTACTAGAAGACAAAAAGCCGCCACTTATCTATGGTATGACTTTGCTAATCCATAAGAAAAAATTGTTATAGCAAGATCCGCGATCATAACATTTAAATCAGGATACATATTCACATTCTGAAACACAACTGCTTTACCACAGTACCACAGTACTGCTGCCAGCTCTATTGTTTTGGTTACACACGTGGCCGGAGCTGACTCCAGGTCTGCAGTGGCGATGGCGAAGGTGATCGGGTGTTTTTGCAGCGTCAGTGCGGCTGGAGCTAATCCCCGTCTAACGTTACGCTAGCTCGCAGACCGCAGACCGCGCCGGCGCGCGGCGCAGCCTCAGCTGAGACAATTTGAATAACGGCGCGACAATCTAAATTATATCGAGACAATGGCAGGTCGCACCTCGGTGATTAGACCGGGGAATGGCGCTTACGTCACCGCCGTTACACCGCGTGGGAGAGGCGCTTGACCGCGCTGCGTCCTGTCGATTGTTGTACTTCGGCTGTTGAAGTGTCGAGGGCATTGTTTTAATTTATTCGAAGTTTGTAAACCATCGGAGTGTTATCAAAAGAGTTTTGGTTGATTTTAGTAATTGGCATACAGTTTTTAAATTAAATAAAAGTTAAATTGGATAATGACCACATTTTTTTTTATTTACGGGACTTCGTAGCAATCACTTTATCAACAGTTGCTTGAACAAATGAATCGTGGCTTTAACTTTAAATAGCTTCAGTGTAGTCTATTGTTAAAGCAATTACACGAGTACAGAAGTTGCCTATCTTATTCTGTGAGCCATGACAAGTAATATTTGAGTTTACAGTAATTGCGGATTTATTCCCAATATTTCTGGGGTATTTTGAATAAACATTAGAAGGCTAACAATCAAAGTACATAGGCTGCAATCTTACTGTGAACTAAAAAAATTGGGTCTATCATTGTAATTCATTGTTAATTTACATTTTTGATCATGGACCATCACCGACCGAAAAAAATGAATACTAAGTGAACGGATTTTGTTAACGTGACCAACTATTACAACCAGAAGAAATAAGAAGGACAAGAAAAACTATTCAAATATTGGCGCGCCGCGCCTCTCGTGGTCGATCACATTTCAGTCTGGAGGGTGTGCAGGTGGGGAAAGTACAAGAGAGAATGAAAGCGGGACACGAACTTTTGGCCCCAGTCGCTCCATCACTCGGAATACCTGATTCACGAATTCGTGATTGGTGTGACAAGTCCGTGCCGAAATACTTGGGGGAACAAGCGAGTTTCTATTAAGTAGTAATCAGTTAACTAAAAATAAATTGTGGATTTCATGGTCTTGAAAATGTACAAGAACACATGTTAAGTCGTTCCAAAGGATTCTTAGCAAGCGTCTTTGACCGAGGGTGGCGTATATGCTGAATACCAGCTCTGCAGGTCATATAGCTTTGAGATATGGGGTCGATAAGTAAACCACCCATCTTTCACATATAGTATAGATTTTAAATCAACGCAGTAATTCGATCGTCATGTAAATTAACATAACATGTATAAACTCTTTATTATTAAAAGTGACAAAGAGAGGTAGATATTTAAAAAAAACACCCCGCATATTAAGCGTTTTAATCTACAGCTCGACTGAATAATTGATAGACTGTATTATTGTTGCAGCTTCACTTGTCACTTGCAATCGACAGCTGTTAATATACATATATAACATTTTTATTCTCCCATAAGACTTGTATCAACTCAAACTTTGAGGGAGTGTAGGGCATAGTCTATTCAAAAGAAAATGTGAATTCTGAGGGAATTCGATAAACCTACTAATTATTCCCTACAAGGACGATAATTGCAGAGTTGGGGAAATTATGACGTCAGTCAGGTTCACCTCTGAAAGAAGACATCAGATTCCCAACCTATCCTCTGAGATCGTCCAGGAAAGACTCACCCAGTTCGGATCGCCTTCGAGACCGGCAGACTCTAAGTGAGCCGGTGGGTGAAGATCCCAAAGACAAGCCTGGGCGATCGACTACTCTCTCCAAAATTCCACACTATAGGCTCGGGCCGAGCTGGGTATCCAAACTCCGCTACGAAAAAAAGTACCCTGGGAGACAAGGGAGGAAAGAAGTCATGCAGAATAGCCACACATACTTAGCAATACAATGACAGCATCAGCATCTTTTGGACCCATTGTTGACCTCTGTACCATTACAAACGAGTCAGAAAACCATCTTGGGCCAAGTATCACATATTATAGGCTACGTGAGCTCTGTCCAAATCAAAAGCGAACTGAGTCTACAAACTCACATATTAAATTACATTGCTTTCAGTTTTAAACCTGTTGTTATTATTAAAACCTCTTTCTGAATTCTATTCTTTATTCCTCCTTTATCAGGAAACGTGAAAGATTACAACAGATAATATATTAACCATTAAGAACGTGTTTAAAATTCACAATACATCATAAATCAATATTACCTACCACCATAATGAAAAGCTGATGTCGGGATCGAGTAACAATGGGAGTATAAAGGAAACATGCGGCGTGGGACGCGACGGGGCCTCGTCACGACCGCGGACGGCGGAGATGGGGAGGAGAGCTGCGAACTGCGAACTGTCGGGTCGTGAGGCCCGATATTAATCGCTCTTTTCGACAAACATCTTGTTGATGATTTCTCGTGTCATCGTAGGCTTAACGAGATCACAGCTGCTCTAGGCCCAATCACAGGGTGTTGGTGATCTCAAGGAGAGCGTAAATAATCGTGTTGTGCTTAGTTTCTAAACATAAAGGGTCTAAACTAAAATAATGTTAATGGCGATTTTTAAGTACCTCATTTATTTTTATTGCGCGTTTTCTATACCAATTTATGTGTTTGTTTTTTTGTAACAGTCAAAAACAAAAATAAATAAAAAAAATACAACATTGATAGTAGCATTTGGTTGGGCTTAAACCCAACCAAATAGATCTGTTAATGGTTAATCTGAAAGCCAAAGATTTTCCTAATATATTTTCCATATTTCTTATACCATAATCCAGTAAAACTCAACTATTGGAAGCCAAATACGAAATATCGTTGATAAATGATAAAAAATAAGCGAGATTTACAAGTTTCTGTATATTTGAGGTTATATTGGACAACGTACCGTGTTTACCAATTTCAATATCTCAGTAACCAAAGGTTATAGAGTAATAATTAAAAATACTAAATTGTTTGATTTTTTGAGCTAAATTCAAAAAATAAAACAACATTTTCATAATTTTAATTTTTGGATACAAAAAAATAAAAAATAAACTCATTTTTGAGGTGTTAAATTCCCCCTTTGGACCCCTTAGGATGACACGATCGAATTTACTTTTTATGTTGTGTTAAAATATACAGTTTCAAAAGCCCACACCAAATTTTATATCGATCGGACCTTTTTCACCGGAGTTATTGCATTTACAAAAAAATACAGCCTTCCCCCCCTTCCCCCTCGAGAAAGGGGCCTTCCACCCCCTGAATTTTTATGGACTCATCGGATTCTTCAACTAGAGCCTAAAGATGACCTATGTACCAAGTTTCAAGGTGGGGCTAATTTTTTTTCAGACAAAGTTAGTTTTTACTGTACTATTTAGCCTGTTAAATGAAAATTCTAGAATCCAACACCAGTTTCTTGCTCTAATTTTAAGGCGGCAATATTCAGCTTCGATAGCGATCAGGCGATGACTGGAGATCGGCAGTTGCGCCGTATGACGAGGCGTGCACCTTATCTAACCGCCGCACCGTTATCGCCAGCCTACCGTTGCAGCCGCTGCTTCCTCCGGGCCTCAGTGCCCGGGCCCAAACTATTAAACGAACCTCCTTAAAGATAATCAACAAACTCTGGAACAAATTTCATTTATATATCAAGAACACCTTTTAGAGCTATATTTTACTTTAGAGAGTAATTTTTTAAAACCGAAAAACCCACACTAATTTCTGTTTTTGAACTTTAATCACGTTTTTGATAGTAATGAACAGTATATATGAACTGATTTAGTTTCAACTTTGACATTGTAGTACATTTAAATGCACTCGATCTTGCAACAGTAAAATATGTTATTTTGTATTCTATATAAAAACAGTTAACGACTTAACGAATTGAGTAGATTAAGGACCTAATTAAGTTCTTGTTGCTTTATGAACCGCTTGGTACGTGGTTGGCCTTAGTTGGAGGAGAAATAAATAAAATTGCAATCATGTTTTAAAAACTTTAGTTAACATTTGTAGCTAAGCCAAGCTAAATAATGGAATACATTTACATCGGATTCGTAAGTGGATACAATTATCTAATTAAGTAGGTAGCTCTGGGGTTATGTCTCACTAATATTGTTAACATTTTAATTTTTATTATAAGTCCCACAAATGTATACTTACTTAAGCTGTGCAGTGTGTAAAAAAGTCCGGAAACGGTTTAATATTTTTTTAATAAAGATAGATACAGTTAAACAGTTTAAATAATTTTAGTATATAATAAATAAATAATTTAAATATATATAAATAATTGAAGCTATACAGTGTGTAAAAAAAGTCCCGGAACGGCTTAATATTTTTTAACCAGTTAGATATAATTAAATATTCAGTTTAAATAATTTAACTATACAGTTATGTATCGAGATAGTTATCATAAAAACTTAAGTTTTTTAGTAATTACCGGTTTTCCGCTCCTCCAGGGGACATCCCACACTGAGGAAGAAGAAAATCCTCAATGTAAGCATAGCTTGAGCATTGTTGTAAGCACAGCTTGGGCATATAGTTTAGTTTTTTCTCATTCATAACTTACGGTTCAGATCATATGGTCGCATGTTTTCAAAAGAAATCGGAAATTTGATTATTTCACGTAGGTTCTATATCAATAATTTTGAATCGCTGCCATTTTGTTTAGAATTAACCTTTCGAGATCCGGTTTGCGGCGTTGTACTCTACTAATTAAGGCCTTTAATTTGACGTATATAACTACTCATGCTTATGTTAAGAATTTTCTTCTAACCCTTTTTTTGTCCCCCTGGAATGATAGGAAGCAGATATGTTTTTAAAAAGGTATATTTTTATGGCAGGTATCTAAGTAGATAGGACCATTACCCTGCCTATGTTGGTGAAAAACGTACTAAACCATTCCGAGACTTTAAATTACAGAAATGGAAACTTTAAATGGCTGCCATCACGGCAAGTTCGTACCTTTTGAGGTTCGATTTGCGGTGTTGTATTCTACTAATTAAGGCCTTTAATTTGATGTAAATCTCAACCTATGCTTACATTAAAGATTTTCTTCTCCCTCCTTGTGGACCCCCCTGGAGGAGCGGGAAATCGATAATTGCTTAAAAATACAGGTTTTTATTATGAATATCTGGATACAAATCTACATTACTGTATCTATCTTGGTTAAAAGAATATTGAGCCGTTACGGGACTTTTTTACACATTGTATACAAATATCTCACTTCTCTGTGATACAAAGCAGTGATGCAGCAAGAGTCGTCCATTTTCAATGTTATGTAAGCTGTATAGTACTCTTATAACAAGTAGCAGTGAATGACAAAAGCAATCTGCATTTTGACATTGGAGTGCGTTGATTTACAACCGGTGTATGCGCTTTATGCTCGGTTTGCTTACCAAATTGTGTCATTGCCGTTGATATTAATGGAATATTCAACAAATTCTCGGGCACATCACAATTACACTATTGTCAACCCACCACAGCCGTGGAAATTGTGTGAAATGCGATTTAATAATGGTGGATAGCCTACTTCCTGATTGTTGTTTGTTCATCAATTTGTTGGAAATACTGTATTAATATTTTATACCATCCATTTTATGATTTTTTAATTTGGTGTACGAGTTCATGTTTAAGGCTTAACGCGCATACGTATTCTTTCCCATTAAAAATTACATAATACAGTTTTTTCCTTTAGTGTTGTAGGATATTTATATATTTGGGATTATTTACATGTTCCATTAAAAAATGTCCTTCTTCTTAGGAAAACAATTAAGATGGCTTAATACAATGTATTAAGCCATCTTAATTGTTTTCCTATTGTATGTCCACATGTCATGTGGATATGCAATTTAATTTCTTTACTTTCCTCCGTTTTTAGTCCTTTTTTTAATTTTAGTATTTAAACCACTAAATTTTAGGCCAATAAGATTTGAAAACCCCCTTTGTATTAGTAATAATTTGTGAACAAATATCCAATTCATTCCCTTTAAAGCACCATTTAAATATGCAAATGTACTTAAATTGATTCGTTTTATTTTGTTTAGCATTTCTTGAGTCTAAAAATAATTATTATTCACAGTTCTGTTCTTTAAACAACAGAACAATTGTTTTGGTAAAATATGTAATCTTAAGGAAAATTAATAAGTTTTTTTAAATTTAAAAAATTAACTTAAAACATCGAAGAAGATAAAACAATTATTTCTTATGATAATTTTTTGGCTTTGCCTGTAAATTTTACTATGTAATAGCCTTGTTTTGAAAAATTAAGTCCATTTTTATTCTTAAATAAATGCACTTACATTTTCCAATTACCCTTCATCACTTATCTAGCCACCTTTAACTGATAGCAACTCGGGCTTACGCAGAGGCATCTGCCCATGTAAGCCATTCCTTGTTTTCATAGCTTTAATTAAGGTTAATAAAAATTCAATATTGTATAGCCAAAATATTGTTGTATCTAATGGAAAATAAACGTTTAATTTAATTTCGTTTCATTTTGAAGCCTATGCATCCGATATTTCCTACAAGTACGTATATTTTTGTTTAAGATACATTTACCCTATGTATCTGCTTTCTGTAACGTTTTCAATTTATTTTATCCTAATTAACTTCCCATAATTAATATAATGAAAAAGTATGATTCGGCTTAAAGGCATTAAACCAAAGTACTGAGGTAGCTTCTTTCATGATTATAATATAATGGTTATTTTTGCAAAGAATTGAGCACTAATAAAGTGAGCGTCTGACTCAAAATCTCAAGAAGTTGGCCACAAAAGAAAGTAGGGGTAAGTGGTCACGAGACTGTTTAGGATATTTCTACTTTCATCCGCCTCGCCGCGCTGCTGGCCAGCTGTAGGTGGCTGAATAGTCGTCAAACTCTCCAACTTTAGAGTTTGACCAGAAAAAATTAGCACTGCCAATAATTACAGAATGAACCTATTACTTCTGCTATATTTCAAGTCATCTTTAGGTGAGGTGTAACACTAATCTATCGGAATATATAAAAACTTAGAAATTTATTTACATTGTGAACATAATTAAACCGCCAAATTTCAAGATTTACTTTTAACTTACACAAGTTACTTGGGTATCGTGAACAAGGGCACAAATGAAATAAAACTTGTTTTGGTCTTAGAGGAAATACTCAGTCAAAATATAATATCAGGAACAAAGGTACAAAGGTAATATACTATTCAGAGAAACTGATAAAACCTGCTCATTCCATACATTGATTTCCAATAATGAAAGATCGCCTTTAATATGAACTTTAGTAGAATATTGTTTCACAAAGTTAAGTATATAATTTTCCTTTCTGATATTGAACTGGTTATAGCTGTAATAAAAGTCTTGTTATTGTCTAGAGTATAACTAGGTTTGTTTGGATCAAATTGCATAAATTATTAAGTTGATAACGATCGGGAGACATCATATTTTGGTTTCCACTTCTGACATAATTTCATTTGTATTATTTCTGAGACAAACCAGGCAAATGCTTGTCCAAGTCCAACTAAATGTTTTGTAGATGAATATCACAAAATTAACATTCTAATTCGTTTATCTAAGCGAGAGAGACATTTCTCACGCAACGCAAAAAGGTTCTGCAGATACGAGAAAGTGTTTAGGTTGTATAGGTATAACCAAGTAAAATAACCGATTGAGGGCTGCAAAACCCTACTACCGAGCTATGAACGACATTTTACGTTACACTACGAACTATATTAACGTAAATATTTCAAAAGTTGAAATTAAATTCTTTCTTTAATTTGAAACGTTTTATCTATTTCAATTTTGGGAGTCTTTATTTTCTGTTTATATGTTTAAATTAAGTGTATGATCCAACTTAGATTGTAAATCGATAATTTCGTTCTATTCGATTTAGTAATTGACCAGCATATACAGTAGATCAGCAGTTGTTTATAACAATTATTTACAATTGAATAAATCAATCAAGCTAATTACAAAAACAATGAAAAAGCTAAGGCATTGAATTATCTAACTAACAAATTATTTCTGTGGCCCAAAAGCGTAACCAAATGATTTAAACTTTAAATTAGAAAAGTCATCTACATGAGCTTTTTAGGTCTCGGGAGAAGAACAACTTTCGAATCCCAAAAGCATGTGTCGAAAACACCTACTTTTGGTGCAGTATGACGGAATCTTATACAGATTATCGGCGAAGCCTTTTATGCCTCCACTATGGCCACCTACAAAAAATCTGATTTAGCCTAAACATCCGCCGACAATCTGAAACTGAAACGGAATCGGAACCGGCGCGGCGTGCAATCAGGACGTACCGTACGCATTACGCACCGTGAGGTTGAAGATGGTGCTTCAAATTCGAGACGAGTCGAGAATTTAAATCGACTGAGAGCTGTAAAGCTCTTTTGGCCGAGGTGCGAATGCTTTTTTTCCATACTACCCAGTGAAATACTGGATACAAATACAGTATTGTGTTGACAGTGAACAAGGCAAAATGACGATGAAACAAAAATAAGGTTGTGGTTGCTTTCTATACGGAACAACAATTAAACGGCTATTAAGTAACAAATAAGTTAAAATCAGGTTTACTACCAGTCTGTCTTTATTAACCATTGAGTACTAAAGTTATATGATTTTAACGTTGTTCAATCAAATAAACGATTAATTGACCATACGGCCTTAAGGCCAAAAATTATCAATCATAGGACGGAAAAGAGCTACACATATTTACGGTCTTTTTAAGATGTTCGTATACAGGTTGAAGTGAGGTAAATATGTATTTAATGTAAGTGATTACAATCGGTTGGTTGTTTTATATTGCAGATACTCGTTCTATCAGTCGTTGATCACATTTCGTTATCTGTTAGCTAAACTATATTTTTAACCAAAAATAAAAAGCGTGACTAAAAGCGTGCCAATTAGGCAGGACTTAAAAAATGTTTGAAAGATCACAGACTGCAGCTTCAAGGAAAACTAGTTTTAATTAAGCCAATTTAGTGAGTAGGTTCCAGTTCACTGAAGTGAAATTCCCTGGACAAGAAACTGTCAAACCGCCGAAATATGAGGAACTCCAGCTATTTTCTCTAATTTCTGGTGAAAGAGAGGGAAAAGTCCTTTAAAGCGGTTCAATGTGCTTATAAAAGATCTTTTTAGATATTGACGTTATTTTTACATTTTACTTCTTTCTACTTTCTTTATTTTACTACTGGCATACATTTCGTGTTTTTAACCAATGGCGTGAATGGATTGCAATGTGTCCAAAACAATCCAAAGGTCAATATATTCGTTACATTATCAGTATTACCCACTCTTCTCTGGTTCAAGATGCAAATTAATAGTTATTTGTGTGTTGAATTGAGTAAAGTACAACACTGTCTCATGAGGGAGGCAAAGTGATTTACTTCCGAAATACACACCACATTTTTCCCTCAACTGCAATTATAAATATCCTGACCATAATAATTTATTTTACTACCTCAGTAAGTAATAAAAAATATCCATTTTTATCTTTCTGCCATTAGAGCTCCGTTCGACATCCGGGTAGCTGCAACCATTCATGCACTAGCAATCAGCAATGTTATTACAAGCTTAATTCTTATAGACGTTCTAACAGCTGATTGTTGTTGATGTTATTCTTTATATGTTTATTCCTGCCACTAAATCAGCTGTTAGCCCCTGCATTCGTTGAGTTGTAACATTTTTGTAAATGTGCGTGGAAATTCGATGACATCCCCGCCGGGACACATAGTAATCGCTTTACTCCCGCTTGGAGACAAATCATTATTTTACTCACCCATTACAAGATTAAAGAGCCTCTAAACATAGCAGGTGGGAAAAAAGGTTTTTTTTTGTATTTACTTAATGTAAAATGTAAATATGTAGAAGTAATAGCTTACGGATTATTACTCCAACCGACCATAATGCGCTAGTTTAATGAGGTTAAGTGTGATAAGCCTGAGTGTGATATCTTGAGAACTTTCATTGAATCACTGTTATGAATATTGTTCTTAGGGAATACACGAAGTAAATATAATCTAGTTTTTCCCCAGCAAATAAGCCGTTAAAGTTTGTTGGACTGCTATTTACTGAACAGTAGATGCGAACAGTCCCATGCAATGTCTCGCCCAGTAGCACATTTTAAAATTATGTGTATTATTCATAATACATAATTTTAAAATGCTACCGTACAAAGTGAAGGCTACACTCGGATGTGACGTGGGAGTATGCTCGGTGGGTGAGAGGAGAGGCTTGTAGCAGGAGGCTGGCTCTCAATACACGGCCGTCCATTGACACCGGTGGGTATAAACCCACAATGACACGGGTCACCGCCCTACAGCCTGGGTAATGCTGCTGGGTAGCACTACACGGTAGATCATGTGGGAGTATGCTCGGTGCGTGAGAGGAGAGGCTTGTAGCAGGTGGCTGACTCTCAGTACACGGCCGTCCATTGACACCGGCGGGTATAAACCCACAATGACACGGGTCACCGCCCTACTGCCTGGGTAATGCTGCTGGGTAGCACTACACGGTAGATCATGTGGGAGTATGCTCGGTGCGTGAGAGGAGAGGCTTGTAGCAGGTGGCTGACTCTCAGTACACGGCCGTCCATTGACACCGGCGGGTATAAACCCACAATGACACGGGTCACCGCCCTACAGCCTGGGTAATGCTGCTGGGTAACACTACACGGTAGATCATGTGGCAGTATGCTCGGTGCGTGAGAGGAGAGGCTTGTAGCAGGAGGCTGACTCTCAATACACGGCCGTCCATTGACACCGGCGGGTATAAACCCACAATGACACGGGTCACCGCCCTACTGCCTGGGTAATGCTGCTGGGTAGCACTACATGGTAGATCATGTGGGAGTATGCTCGGTGCGTGAGAGGAGAGGCTTGTAGCAGGTGGCTGGCTCTCCATACACGGCCATCCATTGACACCGACGGGTATAAACCCACAATGACACGGGTCACCGCCCTACTGCCTGGGTAATGCTGCTGGGTAACACTACGCGGTAGATCATGTGGGAGTATGCTCGGTGCGTGAGAGGAGAGGCTTGTAGCAGGTGGCTGACTCTCAGTACACGGCCGTCCATTGACACCGGCGGGTATAAACCCACAATGACACGGGTCACCGCCCTACTGCCTGGGTAATGCTGCTGGGTAACACTACACAGTAGATCATGTGGGAGTATGCTCGGTGCGTGAGAGGAGAGGCTTGTAGCAGGTGGCTGACTCTCAGTACACGGCCGTCCATTGACACCGGCGGGTATAAACCCACAATGACACGGGTCACCGCCCTACTGCCTGGGTAATGCTGCTGGGTAACACTACACGGTAGATCATGTGGGAGTATGCTCGGTGCGTGAGAGGAGAGGCTTGTAGCAGGTGGCTGACTCTCAGTACACGGCCATCCATTGACACCGGCGGGTATAAACCCACAATGACACGGGTCACCGCCCTACTGCCTGGGTAATGCTGCTGGGTAACACTACACGGTAGATCATGTGGGAATATGCTCGGTGGGTGAGAGGAGAGGCTTGTAGCAGGTGGCTGACTCTCAGTACACGGCCGTCCATTGACACCGGCGGGTATAAACCCACAATGACACGGGTCACCGCCCTACTGCCTGGGTAATGCTGCTGGGTAACACTACACGGTAGATCATGTGGGAGTATGCTCGGTGGGTGAGAGGAGAGGCTTGTAGCAGGTGGCTGGCTCTCCATACACGGCCATCCATTGACACCGTCGGGTATAAACCCACAATGACACGGGTCACCGCCCTACTGCCTGGGTAATGCTGCTGGGTAGCACTACATGGTAGATCATGTGGGAGTATGCTCGGTGCGTGAGAGGAGAGGCTTGTAGCAGGTGGCTGGCTCTCAATACACGGCCATCCATTGACACCGGCGGGTATAAACCCACAATGACACGGGTCACCGCCCTACTGCCTGGCTAATGCTGCTGGGTAACACTGCACGGTAGATCATGTGGGAGTATGCTCGGTGGGTGAGAGGAGAGGCTTGTAGCAGGTGGCTGACTCTCAGTACACGGCCGTCCATTGACACCGGCGGGTATAAACCCACAATGACACGGGTCACCGCCCTACTGCCTGGGTAATGCTGCTGGGTAACACTACACAGTAGATCATGTGGGAGTATGCTCGGTGCGTGAGAGGAGAGGCTTGTAGCAGGTGGCCGACTCTCAGTACACGGCCGTCCATTGACACCGGCGGGTATAAACCCACAATGACACGGGTCACCGCCCTACTGCCTGGGTAATGCTGCTGGGTAACACTACACGGTAGATCATGTGGGAGTATGCTCGGTGCGTGAGAGGAGAGGCTTGTAGCAGGTGGCTGACTCTCAGTACACGGCCGTTCATTGACACCAAGGGTTATAAACCCACAATGACTCGGGTCACCGCCCTACTGCCTGGGTAATGCTGCTGGGTAACACTACACGGTAGATCATGTGGGAGTATGCTCGGTGCGTGAGAGGAGAGGCTTGTAGCAGGTGGCTGACTCTCAGTACACGGCCGTCCATTGACACCGGCGGGTATAAACCCACAATGACACGGGTCACCGCCCTACTGCCTGGGTAATGCTGCTGGGTAACACTACACGGTAGATCATGTGGGAGTATGCTCGGTGCGTGAGAGGAGAGGCTTGTAGCAGGTGGCTGACTCTCAGTACACGGCCGTTCATTGACACCAAGGGGTATAAACCCACAATGACTCGGGTCACCGCCCTACTGCCTGGGTAATGCTGCTGGGTAACACTACACGGTAGATCATGTGGGAGTATGCTCGGTGCGTGAGAGGAGAGGCTTGTAGCAGGTGGCTGACTCTCAGTACACGGCCGTCCATTGACACCGGCGGGTATAAACCCACAATGACACGGGTCACCGCCCTACTGCCTGGGTAATGCTGCTGGGTAACGCTACACGGTAGATCATGTGGGAGTATGCTCGGTGCGTGAGAGGAGAGGCTTGTAGCAGGTGGCTGACTCTCAGTACACGGCCGTCCAATGACACCGGCGGGTATAAACCCACAATGACACGGGTCACCGCCCTACTGCCTGGGTAATGCTGCTGGGTAACACTACACGGTAGATCATGTGGGAGTATGCTCGGTGGGTGAGAGGAGAGGCTTGTAGCAGGTGGCTGGCTCTCAGTACACGACCGTCCATTGACACCGGCGGGTATAAACCCACAATGACACGGGTCACCGCCCTACTGCCTGGGTAATGCTGCTGGGTAACACTACACGGTAGATCATGTGGGAGTATGCTCGGTGCGTGAGAGGAGAGGCTTGTAGCAGGTGGCTGACTCTCAGTACACGACCGTCCATTGACACCGGCGGGTATAAACCCACAATGACACGGGTCACCGCCCTACTGCCTGGGTAATGCTGCTGGGTAACACTACACGGTAGATCATGTGGGAGTATGCTCGGTGGGTGAGAGGAGAGGCTAGTAGCAGGTGGCTGGCTCTCAATACACGGCCGTCCAATGACACCGGCGGGAATAAACCCACAATGACACGGGTCACCGCCCTACTGCCTGGGTAATGCTGCTAGGTAACACTACACGGTAGATCATGTGGGAGTATGCTCGGTGGGTGAGAGGAGAGGCTAGTAGCAGGTGGCTGGCTCTCAATACACGGCCGTCCAATGACACCGGCGGGTATAAACCCACAATGACACGGGTCACCGCCCTACTGCCTGGGTAATGCTGCTGGGTAACACTACACGGTAGATCATGTGGGAGTATGCTCGGTGGGTGAGAGGAGAGGCTAGTAGCAGGTGGCTGGCTCTCAATACACGGCCGTCCATTGACACCGGCGGGTATAAACCCACAATGACACGGGTCACCGCCCTACTGCCTGGGTAATGCTGCTGGGTAACGCTACACGGTAGATCATGTGGGAGTATGCTCGGTGCGTGAGAGGAGAGGCTTGTAGCAGGTGGCTGACTCTCAGTACACGACCGTCCATTGACACCGGCGGGTATAAACCCACAATGACACGGGTCACCGCCCTACTGCCTGGGTAATGCTGCTGGGTAACACTACACGGTAGATCATGTGGGAGTATGCTCGGTGGGTGAGAGGAGAGGCTAGTAGCAGGTGGCTGGCTCTCAATACACGGCCGTCCAATGACACCGGCGGGTATAAACCCACAATGACACGGGTCACCGCCCTACTGCCTGGGTAATGCTGCTGGGTAACACTACACGGTAGATCATGTGGGAGTATGCTCGGTGCGTGAGAGGAGAGGCTTGTAGCAGGTGGCTGGCTCTCAATACACGGCCGTCCATTGACACCGGCGGGTATAAACCCACAATGACACGGGTCACCGCCCTACTGCCTGGGTAATGCTGCTGGGTAACACTACATGGTAGATCATGTGGGAGTATGCTCGGTGAGTGAGAGGAGAGGCTTGTAGCAGGTGGCTAGCTCTCAATACACGGCCGTCCATTGACACCGGCGGGAATAAACCCACAATGACACGGGTCACCGCCCTACTGCCTGGGTAATGCTGCTGGGTAGCACTACATGGTAGATCATGTGGGAGCATGCTCGGTGGGTGAGCGGAGAGGCTAGTAGCAGGTGGCTGGCTCTCAATACACGGCCGTCCATTGACACCGGCGGGTATAAACCCACAATGACACGGGTCACCGCCCTACTGCCTGGGTAATGCTGCTGGGTAGCACTACATGGTAGATCATGTGGGAGTATGCTCGGTGCGTGAGAGGAGAGGCTTGTAGCAGGTGGCTGGCTCTCAATACACGGCCGTCCATTGACACCGGCGGGTATAAACCCACAATGACACGGGTCACCGCCCTACTGCCTGGGTAATGCTACTATATGAAAGAAAATAACATGTGTGTATACCAAGCGCGTCCATCACCCTATTTAAAAGGGGGTCTCAACTAGGATGTTGGTGTTCGGGGGGGAGGTGGGGGTACAACTACGGAACAAGTCTGGAAAGAATGGATCAGTACTTCCCGGTAAACTAAGAGGTTTGGGAGTCCCCCAGGAAATCTTTGAAGATTATAACTGTAATTAGAACTGTAAACAGTGCCTGATTTACCATTGGGGGCAGCTAGGTCTGGTCCTAGGGCCATGGACTGTGAGGGGGCCGCAAAAGTACGAATAGAATATAAGGTATCCTTAGTTCATTTTAATGTATTAATATTGGAATCATCCATCCCTTTCCTCATAATTTTTATTTCAAGTTTTCCGTCATCAAATAAACGTATAAAAACAATTACAGAATAAGATTAAACTCTCTGAATACAATAAAGGGGCCACACAGAAACCTTGGCCTTGCAGAGGCTCAACGTCTGTAAATCCGGCACAGACTGTAAACTTACGTTTTGAAGCAATCAGGACACATATTGTTATCAACATATCCTATTTTCATATATACGTACATAAGTTTTTCTTAAGTTAATTTATATAGAATACTGTATACTTTATGATTAGCTCCTTTATAACAAAATAAAAACCTCATATTACCAATGTACATCCCACAGAAGACCCCAGGAAATCTAGGGGATAAGAAATTTTAACCCCTTTTTACGTAAAATAAACATTTTCATTTTCAGAAAACTGAATATAAAACGTAAATTATGAATCAGAAATTAACTGAGAATTTAATTGGTTCCTAGATTTTCGGGAAATAAAGAGTAATGTACCAAGAATCAACATAGACTACTTCAATTTTAATCAATTACGAGTATAAAAATGTAAAGCTGATACAAAATTTTGTTCAAGCAAATAACTATTATTATTTTAGGCTTATTATTAAAATTCTGGGCTTTGTGAGGGATTTGGCTTTAGCCAACTTAAAACCTATTCGGTGAACCGAGTAACTTCAACTTCACGAAAGACGAGAGAATAGTAAAGAACTTGCTTAGAAAGCGAAATTACAGATCACGAGCAATTAACAGAAGCAACTTTGAAGCTAGACGCAAACGGGTTCATTCGTTTTAGGAGGTAACCGAAGCCCTAAATCCCTTGTAAAAATTGAGAACTGTATGATTCTTTTCAGAATTATCGTACTTTGAAAAATACAAATCAAATTATATTGGAGCAATACAAGTTGCACCGGTTGTGCCCTCAGTCAAGTGGCTACTTTAGGGGCATGTAGAATATGAAGGTTTGGAAAATGTAAAGCACAACAGATGTTTTTCACTCAGACAACAAATCTTTGTACTCTTTGAATACACATAAAAAACTAAAATGACTCATATAAATTAGAAATGTCTTGGCCTAGTTCGTAGTATTATTTGTAATCTGTATTCTTAATGTAGAATAACTTTTTATAAAAATATTAAAAAACAAATCCTGTTAAAATATCGTATACAATAAAAAAAAATATAAATCTAGGGGGCCCGGACCCCCCTTTCCCCTCATTGATGGACGCCTATGTATATAACATGACACTGACATCTGATAAACGCTCTGTGTTTGACCGGATATGAACACGGGTCGAGGGCAAATTAATTACCCTACCTGCGTACGAAGCAGGGAAAAGGTATCGCAGGTTTTACTGCCTGCTACCTTGTTCATTAATCAATTTTTGGCTGTCTCGTTGGAATATGATAAATTCTAGTGTCTAAAATGTTTATGCGTCTATTGAAAGAAAGGGTCGGAGGGCAGGGGTGTTTCCGGAAGCGCTAAAAGAAGAAGTAAACTTATCATTAGTCTCTGTTTATATAAAAAAATGCAATTTTAAGGAATGTTTGAAACAACTATGCAGGTTGAGCTACAGTTTGAAGAAAAGGGGCTCCTCTTGCAAAACTGCTCGTTTTATGTGTTTTTTAGTCGCTAGTTGAAGAATTTTGACAAATTTATATAAAAATAAATTGCATGCGAAACTTTAAGGTTAAGAGACTAAAACAATTTTATTTGCAGTAAAATATGATACTCAAAGTAAACTACAGAAAATTATTGTTCACCCTTCTATCGTTTATGCAACTGTTTGTTTACTGTACAGGAGTCAGTAATTCTTTTTGTTTCAGTAAGTGTAATTATAATGAAACTTCTCTGAGAAGGAAATTTTTTTCTCGGGGTTTGCCCTTATTTTAAAGAAGGTGGGGATACAGACGAAAATTGGTCTGGAAAGCAGAGCTCGCAGCGCCAGGCAGTGTCCCATTGTTAGAGCGGTCCCAGTGGGATACGTGACCCAGTGCGTGGCTGGCACGTCCCGTTACTCGATCTCTGTCCCGGTCCTCTCGTGCAAGGAATAGATCTGCCCGCTAGCGAGCATCGCTAGTCTGCAAGGAATAGATCTGCCCGCTAGCGAGTATCGCTAGTCTGCAAGGAATAGATCTGCCCACTAGCGAGTATCGCTAGACTGCAAGGAATAGATCTGTCCGCTAGCGAGTATCGCTAGTCTGCAAGGAATAGATCTGCCCGCTTGCGTGTATCGCTAGTCTCCAAGGAATAGATCTGCCCACTAGCGAGTATCGTTAGTCTGCAAGGAATAGATCTGCCCGCTTGCGTGTATCGCTAGTCTCCAAGGAATAGATCTGCCCGCTAGCGAGTACGCTAGTCTGCAAGGAATAGATCTGCCCGCTTGCGTGTATCGCTAGTCTCCAAGGAATAGATCTGCCCACTAGCGAGTATCGTTAGTCTGCAAGGAATAGATCTGCCCGCTTGCGTGTATCGCTAGTCTCCAAGGAATAGATCTGCCCGCTAGCGAGTACGCTAGTCTGCAAGGAATAGATCTGCCCGCTTGCGTGTATCGCTAGTCTCCAAGGAATAGATCTGCCCGCTAGCGAGTACGCTAGTCTGCAAGGAATAGATTTCCCGCTAAAAGGGGATAAAGTGGATATATCCCCCCCTCGAAATTTTGAAGAACAGAAATTTTGGACAAGGCAACCATTTTCGGGTACCGCGAGCGACTACGGTTTTTGTCTACCGAAACGTGAAGACGATTTTCGTATACTGTAACACGAAAACGATTTTCGTTTACCGCGACGCGGAGACGATTTTCGCCTACCACGACGTCCACGACGCGTCGACGATTTTTGTCAACTGCGATGTGACAACGATTTTTGTCTACTGCGACAACGATATTCGTCTACCACGACGTCTACCACAACGACGATACTCGCCCGTACTCGCCTAGCGCATCGACGATCTTTACCTACCGTGACGACGATATTTGCATACTGGTACCGCGACGTCCATACTCGTCAACCACGACGCCGATATTCGTCTACTGCGAGGTCCATATTCGTCTATTGTGTCATGATATTCGCCTACCGCGACGACCTTATTTGTCTACTGTCACATTATTACGGGTTTTTGTGAATACCTAAATACCCTCTTCCCCCTTCTTATTGGATATCCCCCCAAAATTAAATCCTGGGTTCGCCCCTGCTAGTCTGCATAGAATAGATCCGCCCGAAAGCGAGTATCGCTATAGTCTGCAAGGAATATATCTGTCCGCTAGCGACTATCGCTACTCGTGCAAGGAATAGATCTGCCCGCTAGCGAGTATCGCTACTCTTGCAGGGTATAGATCTGCCCGCTAGCGAGTGCAAGGAATAGGTCTGCCCGCTAGCGAGTATTGCTACTCGGGCAAGGTATAGATGTGCCCGCTAGCGAGTATCGATTCTCGTGCAAGGAACAGATCTTCCCACTAGGGAGTATCTCTACTCGTGCAAGGAATAGATCTGCCGCTAGCGAGTATCGGTGTACAGAATTCGCTCAGAGTTCAATGTGTATCATGGTACCCTGGGAATCACAATTCCCAGAGAAATCGTGCTTTAAAATTACCATTATTTAAATAATAATAAGAGCCCATAAACATTTTTATAACCTAAAGCATATGCGTAAGCTTGATGCGGAAGATAATTTATTTTACCGATTGGGATCGGGAGTGATTTTTCAACCTGAGTGTTTAAGGTTATGCTTTCCATCAAATCGCAAAAGATCACATTTCTTCCACTATTAAGAACTATTTTTGTAAGAAGTATCAAATTTCTACTTTTGTACCATTTCAAAATGGCGACTGTTTTTTTGTTTTCAAAGCTAAATATCTTAAAAACCGTAAATTTTATAAAAACTATACAAGTGACAAAAAAGTTGCGAAATTTAATCTTATTAACATTATAACAATGATATTAAGATTATATTAAGATTATAACAATCGCACCACTAATAATGGAGATATTTTAAATTTTTCGAATAAAAACATGCAAATATCAGACATAATGTTCTAAGGAACCATGTTTTTATGCATAAAACTTAAAATTTCTCCGTTATTATTGGTCTGATTATCATAATCTTAATATCAACATTAATTGGATTAAATTCTGCAACTTTTTGTCTCTTGTATACCTTTTCTAAAATTTACGGTTTTAAGATATTTAGCTTTGAAAACAAAAGACAGTCGCCATTTTGAAATGGTGCAAAATATAAATTTGATACTTCTTACAAAAATAATTCTTAATAGTGGTTATCCATATACCAAGTTTGGAGTTTATAAGTTAAGTGGTTCGTGAGATATGATTAAATATGTAAAAATCATAAACAGACACACAAACGGAAAACGAAGCACTTTAGGACCTATGTTTATATAAACGTTTTTGCTTATTTAGACCCAAGGAATCACTACGTAAATTATTGCCCCACATTTTTTGAATACCCTGTATATTTCTCAAAGCTTCTATATTACCTAATGTTATTAAATACTTAGATTATAGTTTTTATTAAATTTTATTTTTGTTAAGGTTTATTGTCAATTTTTACTAACTTGAATCCTAACCAAAAGTAAAAATGTGATTCATATTTATTTACTATGCTATCTATTTTTCTACTTTTGCTAAGTGTTGTTGGTGTACTTGTTCAGGACTCTCTTAAAAATGATTGCCTTGAAAAATAACAGACCGCCTGCTAGTTGCATTTTTAAATATTTTGAATTTATATTTTTATGTTATGTAATTCCATGCGAGCTTCTGAGTAATTGGAATGTGAGGTGTTCGGAATAGGCATTCCTCTTTTTCAAAATCAAGAGTTTATCTATTGTATATTTATAATACAAAATATGAAACATATTTCACATGTAAATATAATCTCTTGTAAATAAATGTCATTAATCGTAGCTTGTAATTTTTTTTAACAAAGAGGAGAACAGTTTTACAATAAATGTTCTTTTCCTGCAAATTTGATTAAATAAGTAAATTCCAAGTGACGCAGAGGGCAGAAGGAACAGTTTGTTTTTATTTGTTAATGCTTTTAAGTGGCGTTGGCGCTGGAGAGATGCCATGCAACTTTAGCCCTCATTTATGCTTGTTCCTAACTCCGAAATGCAGAGCTGGTTAGCTAATTGATAAATAATACTTTCGACCGCTGAGCAATTCAGACTGGTTCACCGGAACAGTAAATATCGCTCGACAAATACCTCCTGCATTTTTAAAACGTTGTTGTAATTGAATATATTTTTTATTATTAGTTGATATAACATCATTTGACAAGTAATGTAATATCTGTTTCGGTAAGCAATAAATAGTATTGCTATATAAAACTAATTCAGATTTTAGTCTATTTAACTGTTTATATAACTATTTAGTTATGACATTTGAACGCAAAATTACAAAAATAATATAAATATAGGCCTACCAAAGTAAACAATAAATTTAAAACAAAGCGCTTATTTCATGTTTAAAAATGCCAATACAATTGATATGTAAGAAGACTTAGTTGACAACGAAATAGTTTTGAATAATTATAAGGGTAAAAATATGGAAATATAATACTGATGTTTTGTGAGTATGCAAAATAGATGATTAAATTAGATAAATGTCAGTGAGAAAGCTTTTTGAAAAAGCTATAATAGAGTTCAAATCTACAGTAGTTATAGATTGCTTATAAAACTAGGCAATATAACATGCAAACTGATGCTCTATATTGCTTAAGTAATAATATCATTTAAAAATATTGAATTTTGATAATTATCAAAATAACAAAGAAAAAATTACTTTAATCTTCCCAAGTTCCACACGAGCATAAAAATTAGACTTTTGTCGTTGAAGTTTTCTACGAACTGAAGATATGAAGTTTAACAACTAAACTACTTCACAGAAGATAGTATAGTTTTTACCAAGTAACTACAATGTAACACGAAGGGAAATGTGCTCTCTTAGATCACGTGCAAGCCAGCAAATTGGAGTAGTTTATTTTATTAAAGCGGGAAGCCCGGAGGAGATTGCATGTGGCTCGGACCACTAATTAAACTTTTAACTACTGTGAAAGGTTTCCTCCAAGAATGTCTGATCTGTGTAGGTTGGCGCGAGAGCAAAGGGGGAAGGGGGTAACTAGCTCTGTTCAGTGCTGAGCACAAAAAAGTTTACCTTTCTTAGTAACAGAAAGTTTGGAGGGGTTTTAATAAATAAAAACTCCTCATGGACGCCATGTTTCACAGAGTTAGCTAAAGAAACTTTTTTATAAAAACCTAGTGAATGAGAACTCGTAGGAAATCGTACGAATCGGTTACTAAGTACTTCCACTTTCATTTACTATATACGACTTGCAAACTCCAAATTGCTTTAAGTTACAGTATAATCCCGAAACGAAGTATTTTGAAGCTGTACAATATATTACAACTCTTTTTGAAAAGCGTTAATAGTTTTGAAGCGATCATTTTATAATTATTACTGCTTTTTCTTTTTACAGAGAATTAGGCCTCCTTTGAAGGCACTGAACAGGAAGCGAGCTCGACAGTGTTTTGAAAAGAGCCTTTCTGGCAAATCCTTTTATAAGTTTGGCCTGGAATTTTCGACTCTCTGCCCATAAACAGTTTTTTATTAGTTTGATAAAAGCAACAACTCAATAAATCGTGAGTCACATTGTATTTTATTTAATTGATATGAACAATGATACATAAATAAGCAAATGAACTTATAAATTTCAATTATAAGGTTGTCCAAATAACTTTTATTTTAATTAGAAATTAATATTGGCGTTTTAGTTTAATGATCAATTATAAATTATATTCTAAAATAAATTCATGAACTATTATTTGCCTTTGGGATGTTAATTAATGATGTTTTTCGTGTACTCGTATGTCTTATTACAAAAAAACCCAGGTTTAGAACTTCAAAACAATTAAAAGTAAAATTCGGGTGATTTAGTTCGTTCCTTCGCATAGGTAACAGAGCGTGTAATTGAAGAACTTAATTTTTAAAAATTATGATAATAACTCCCTTTAAAAGATCTTTCATAAAATGTGCAAGGTAATTTTCACATAATTTTTTTACAATTTTAAATCTGACAGTTTAGATCGATACAACTTTCTATAGAGAGCTGATTCGGCTAGAAACCTAAGTGATCACGCAATACTTACTTTACGTTTCGGGAGGTAAGGAAACACCCTCTGATATCAAGTTACCTAACTTAAAATTTCATTTGCCCTACTTATTACTAATTTAAGCTAATAATTTTTTTATTATTTTTACCGACACAATTTACACGGATTTATATATTTAAAACACAAATTCTATTTATAATTTCTATACACAATGTTTATTATGTGTTGTTATTTTATATGATCTGTTTGCAATTTACCGCATATGAATTCCTTATTTTAAAAATTATGGATGAGTGTAAATTGTGTGCTAGTAAAAGATGAAAAAACTAAAATGTAAGTTAAGTTAGTGATAAGCAGGGTAAATATAATTTTAAGTAGGGTCACTTGATAACGGACGGAGTTTCCTTACCTCTCGAAACGTAGTGTATTTTCAAACACTAGAAACGAGTGCAAAGAGCAAATAATTAAACAATAAAAAATAAATCCTTTGCTCTCATGAACTCTAAAAATACAGCTCTACATAGTTATAAACTTTACTTGAAAATTTTAGCTTCATTTGAGCTTTATACAGGGTGAACACAAAAGAATTGAACAACTTTATTCAAAGATTACAGGAAAGTTATACTACCTAGGAGAAAGTGAAATACACCATTAGAAAGCTAAGATTCTCAAGTTTTTCCCATATATTACAAGTGCTCAATATGGGATCCTCGGCTTATTTTACTCACATCTATTCTAAAATCAAATTCTGCCCAAACTTTTTCAAGAATGGCCTCATTGACACTTTGTACTGCAGTAGTAATGCGATTCTGGAGCTTCATAAGGTCAAATGGCAAAGGAGGAACAAAAACTCTGTCTTTCACATAACCCCCCCCCCCCCCCCCCAAAAAAAAAGTCACAAGGAGTTAAGTCCGGGCTTTGTTCTCTCTAATTCTAACACACAAAAAGACTTTTCTGTGAGTGTATTGACCATTTTTAAACAAATCAATAAATAACATCTTTTGTCACTTGTTTGGCATTGTTGACAGCAATCAGTTGTTTGGGACAAAAATTGAGGTGTTTTCTGACCCATTGATACCAACCGCAGCGATGTCGGACCCGTAGATTTCGAGAAATTGATGTTCAAAGTTGTTAACTTCTTTTATGTTCACCCTGTATAACTGGTGCCAAATCTTAAGGCCCAGTCCGTCCAAAAGACTAATGTTAATTTTTGATTTGGCACCAACTACACTTTATGTTTATTCCGATGTTTACGAAATTATAATAATAATTACGTAAACATGTAATTATTATTACATGTTTACGTTATAAAGGTTTTTGCGACCTAAACGTGTAATAATAATGGGAAAGAATGTCAACAGTTCAATAATAATTTGAAAAATTTCAAAAAAGCAATCATTGCTAATTAAAGTTCAAACGCGTTGTTAAACTTCAGTGGCGTTCATGAGGAAAATCCAACAGAACGAAAACTATTTATTTTTACCCTTATAAAAAAAATAAATTTCACTCGCCCTTCACCCCTTGGTTATTTACTGCTAGGTCTACCAAAATTAATAATTCAATTTGTCGGATCTCAAGGCATTTGGGTCGTAATCCCCCATGATGATTTATTGGAGGTCATTATATATGCAGCTTTCAAAGGTCTTGAAACACAGCAATAGGAGCCAAGCAGACCCCCGCCTACATCCTTGGAAAGTGGAAAGGAGTGTCAAGGTTGAAAGGCGGTGGACAAAGGCGCGGGCCGGGCTCCGTATCCAAAGCTAATGGGCAGCCCCTACCCCAATAGCTGTGCCCATGACAGGTTCGGGAGAAAGTAAAAAAACCTGACAATTAAGCCTAGCCAATTAGCGAGACCGAGAGGTGCGACGAACCTGCGACCTCCCGTTACCGTCCGTGGGCCTGGGAAACCCGCGGGAACTGACCCACTTGAAACACCGGAGAGTGACTACGTTGGACTGGGATAATCACAGATACAACGTTCAACCAACGATTTGTAGTATAATCCAAGCCCGGTGCTATCGCTAATGCCATGAGATAGTATTTGTCAGGTAGAAGAACCGACAATTCGCTCGAAGGGTTATGACAATTTAAATTGTTATGATTTTTACTACATGTGCAGCATTTAAAGCCCAGAATTATGTTGAGATTTACATTATTAATTATTGTAATTTACTTATAATAAAAAAATAGCGACAGTTACGATAGCAAGAGCATGAAAATATTTTAAGATAGTGTTTTGAAAACGTATAGGAAATGTGTAAAAAACATAACACGTACGTATAACGTACATTACGTACGTAAAACATACGTATTGGGCGTATAAAGTATTGAGAATCAAACATAAACACATAGTAGACACCTTATTGATTATTATTTTCGTTAAAATTAGGTATCTATTAAATAATCGCGTTTCTTCATCTATAACTGATTTTTTGCGGTTTTTAACAACTGTCTCTAGCCAGTTATGGCATCGCAATCTATCGATGAAGTGAGCCGTTAAAGAGCGTCACCGTATTACATTCACGTCGCAGAGTGTGTATATCACGGCGAATGACGTGAGAAACGTTGCGGACGAAAGATGTCGTAGATCACGGCTGAAGCAGCGCTGCAGCGAGCATCACCAGCATCGCGGACGGTGACATCACAGCGGCTGTGGTCGTAAGCCAGCGAGCTTCATAAATCAACAATATTATTGTGGACGCCAACTAACCGGTTTTGATTTATCATAAAATATCAAGGGTTTTGTCATAAAGCTCTGTTAGTAATAATATTTTAGATATGTTTTATAATACTCAATACTTCTCTACAATAATTTAATGAAACGTAAAATGAAATTACAGACTAGTACAATATGATATTTTCGTAGCAAAGACAACAGATCTGACAAAAAATTTTGTATATAAACTTTTTCTTTAGAAAACACAGATAATTCTGAAGTGCCAAATGTATTAACTGAGATCCTTTATAATATTGCTTCAAATCAATGTAAAGCTTGAATTATTTTATAACAAAGGAAAATTATGCTCATTAGTTAATTGTTTTCGTATATAAATATTACTTACCCAACTTTGGCTTGAAAAAATTAATCTTATTTCAAATAATATTTTCCTTTAACTGCATTGAAACGTTAAATAATAACAATACTTTTTTCGAGACAAACTTTTTTTTGAAAAGTCTGAATGGATAAATTCATTCTTCTGTTGCTCGTATCCTAAAAGTCTAAGTATCTGTATTTGTGGGTGGCATTTTTCTTGGTTGTTAACAAACAGTTATCTCCAGCCAAGTTAGTTATGTTAAACCTTTTCTCTTCATGTTGAGGTTATTTTTTTCTCGCTACGAGAAGTATGAATAACAGATTTCAATCAAACAAGGGAGGATTACGTAAATGGAGAACTGAAGTCATGGAATTTCCGACTACAAAGTTGATACAGGACAACGATGGAATTAATGTGACAATCGAAATCGACATGATAATGTAAATAACTTTCAATTCTAGTCCGGTATTACGATATGAAATCGAAAGTAGAGGAGATTCCAGTTTTAGAAATGTAGGGCTCCCGTTAGGAAAGCTGCACTGTGTCCATGTCATGAGGGCTAGGAAAGATTTCACAACCACACTTTACTGGAAACTACTGACACACTGGTATGGTGCAAGATATCGAGAAATTACTTTGCAGCTGATTAAATTTGGCTTTGCATTCTGAATTTGATAACAAAAATCGTTCTCGCATAAATATTTAGCTCCTCTCACTTTAGCTATAAATACAGTATTTAAGATATTTTGCAGTATGTAAAATTATTCACAAACTTTTCAGAATTCATATCCTTATTCATAACTCTTTTCATTGTGACATTAAACAAATAACAAAATTAAATGAAAATCTATAAAACCATTACGTCTTTTACTAACTTTCTAAATGTATTGGTGCATGTGTATAGTGATGTCTTGCTGAAAATTGATTCATACAAACGCAGCTTTGCAAGTACTAAAGCCTCGAAGGATACACCTGAGAGACATTTAACAACAAACCGGTTGTGTTTTGTAGGTGAAGTGATAGCCTGGAAGGGTTTTATAGGCCAGTTAGTTGGTGGGAGCTGGGAACGGTGGTGCGGTGGTGGGAAGATGTGCAAAGGTTAGCGTAGTCACGGTGCGCGGTGAGGCAACCGCACGACACAACCATCTACCACAGAGGCTGCGTTGTTGGTTGCTAAATACTTTATGAAACTCTCTAATATGATCATAGAATAAAAAATGCGAGATTTTTTAAAACTACTAATTCCTTTTAGGAAAATAATTTTAATTAAAGTAAATGAGATTTTGTGACAAAGGTGGATTATCTGTAGCTTATTATATTGGATTATATTGGATTAAATTGAATTGAATTGAAAATATTTCTTTATTTATATTTGTTCATGTACATGTACAAAGAATGGAGCCACATAAAAGTCCCAGTTTTTAAAACGAGGTTAACCTTAGGGTCTATTAAAATTAAATAAGCAATTAAAATTCATCTATTAAGTATATTGGTCTATCAAGCTTATACAATTTTAGTTTGTTCTTAAATTTATTTAACATTTTTAATTTTATATATTTCATAGCAGATGATTGAAAAATATCATTCCAGTTATACTAGGTTGTTTAAAAAAATAGTGTGAGTAGGAATTCTTAATTCATTTTTCTCTTCCGTGTTAAATGTGTGATTTTATCCAACAGCGTTCAACGAGTACAAGTTTTGCTTTATATGTAATTCACTCTTATCCGGATCCATCGATATCGAGGCCTGTCCGGATAAAGAATTTTCAGGTTAAACCGACGTTTCCTAAAATTAATAATTAAATTAAAAAAAAATTTAAAATTAGATATCTTACAATATTTTTCCTTGGGGGAACGTCGGTATCGTTCCTCAATCACTCAAAAACTAACTCATTTTATTTAAATTGAAGAGACCACACTATTTAGACACGTCATTACTGGTCTCAAATACTTTCCCACAAGAATCGTTGATACAATATCGCCCATTCCCTGCAATGACGCCCAGTTATACAGATGTTTTTGGTAAAACATTTCCGCTTAAAAAGATGTTACTTCCTCCGAGAGTAGTCTGGTTAAACCGATTCCCGGTTAAAAGGTGTCCGGATAAGAGTGAGTCTACTGTAAGCTATAAACCGTCATAAATCCCAGACGTCTGAAATGTTCTTTTCCCAATTCACACCATTTCAGATTTAGAATAATCATATTAACTCTTTTTTGAATTAATAATACCCCAATCCAAATTACGTTTTTATGCAGCCCCACAGATTTCAATTCCGAATAACCATTCGGAATTAAAAAAAAGGTATTGCATCTATACAGTAGGTAAAAAGGTATTGCATCTATACAGTATTTTGCATCTATACAATCTAACCTGTCTAACCAGATAGGTTAGATTGTATAGATGCAAAATACTGTATATTATTCTTAGTGTTCAAAAATCACATTTCTTGGCCATTCTATATAATGTAAAAATCCGCAATGTATCGTGTCGTTGGCCTTTACATTTCAGTAATATGTCCAGTAAAAGATAATTTTGTTTTGGGAAGAAAATGTGCACAAAATAATCATTTGTTTAGGGTATTATATTTTAATAACATGCATTTTATCATAAAGTGTGATAGGGTTTCTAATGGCTACATGTTAGCAAAATACCTTCTAAAAGCCGAAGTCTTATTTATTGAAATGCGTGTCAATTAATCAATCATTAAATCCACACATTTTTAAACGTGGACTGCAAAGTAAACGGAATTAATTTATGGACAGCATTAGTTCAAAAAATAAATATTTATTTTAGTTGCTCATAATGTGTATAAAGCTTTTCTAATTTTTTTGGGCAAAGTGAGAGGACCAAATAGTCAAAGTTATACCGAGTAAATTTGAAATACCGGGCTACCTAAAATATTATGATGGTAAGTTAGGTGAGGTAAAGGTATATAATTCTGAAATAAAAAAAAGACACGAGATGCAGTATAACATGTATTTACACATGTGCGAGTGCGATGTGATGGTTGGAAGAGCGTATAACACGTGTTCATTAGCATGGTTCGATGGTTCCAGGGCACCGTCATACAACCGCGTTGTATCTTTTGTTTCGAAACACAACGTGAACTAAAATCAGAAGTGAATGATTTAATCATTTTCAACTGAGACGCTTATAAATGTGCTTCGTATACAGGTATAGGCCTATAATCTTTCATTTGGAGGTTCTTGTATAATTCGAGAGGGGTCTTTGTCGATAGTTAGGAAAAATAACTTTTGTAATACAACTTAAAATGTTTAACATATGTAAAGTGTGCAGATAGTATTGTGTGTACTAGGAAAGTGACAGTTAATTGTAGGACTAATTTGTAGAAGGTTAAATTAAAAGAAAAAATGTAACATGTCATCACTTCTTACTTGAATATTTTTACAGTTTTTTTATTTTATCTTATAGTCTATCAAAGGTTTGATGTAATATTATGCTGGATCAATTTCTGTAATTTAAATAACTTAATAGGATTTAGAAAAATACGTAACCAGGTTCTAGTCATGTACTGGATTCAGTTATTTAAAACTGAAAGTTTTCCTTTTTATTTTTAGATATTTTGATAATGCCATGATCATGCATAGTCTAATTAAGTATGTATAATACAGGGAGAACATACTTTTCGAGAATTTCTTCGAGCTTAATCCTTAAAAATGCCTGTAATTCTTTTCCATCCTCAATTTCATACACATTAAAAATATTCTTGAATAATCGGTTCGATTTGATTGGAATAGAAGAAAGCACTCTGCAATACATTTTAAATGTTTTCATTACTACGATTGAGTAATAAACAATTTCATCCTTGAGTTAAAAATCAAAATGTGATCCTTCACTAAGTGATTGCAGCTTAATCTATTGTTGTATAGGGGATATTTTGCGTTTTGTTTGAATACTAAATTAGAAAATTACAGTACCGAAAGAGGATATGATGAAAAATAAATACGAAGGGTTTTATGAAAAGATTTTATTCGGGAAAGGGATGAAAGAATGTGGTTGTTATGACGATATTTAAATGTAACATTTCTGCTATAGAAATTGTCTTACGTTAAAGTGTAACTGACAAACAAATTAGATGGATATAGTTTTTAGTGCAATAGGGTGATGTGCCATCGGAACTAAAGAGTAGTAGATCTTGAATCATGTAATACGTAAATTCTACATATAATAAATGGTTGGAAGATCATTGAACAATCATTGTTTTAATGGTGCTAACGACCAATTCAGTGCATTATTAAACAATTCTAAAACATAGGCCAATAATAATCTAGCTAACAAAAATCAAACTGAATAGATGGTTGAAAATTGGAGATGACGCTGATTCACTTTTAGTGTTGACCTTTCAAAGAACGGGAGTATCTGCGATTTAGTCAATCGGAAAATCCAAAGTGTCTTCTGCATAACGTTACTTTCCACATGAGGTAAGCATACGAAGCCATTAGTCACAACGTCAAGGTCTCGACCGAGTCACTGGTCAATTCGAACTAACTGTCTTTGATAGTTGTAACAAAGTTTGACTGTGAATTACTAATGATTAAAAAAAACGTCGAACACCTTATAGCTCTTGTTGTATGACGTCGACTTTATAATGAACTGTTAGAAGACACTGTTAGATAATCGTTATTGGTGATGGTGTGTTTATTATTGATTTAGATTTTACGAACATTCACAATCAGTGATTCAATCAGTGATTATAAATTTCCGAAGGTATACAAATAAAGCTTTGTTCAAAGTTTATTCACGAAAATGGATCAAAGGAACTGACACGTAAGAACCAGTTGAAACAGCAACTGATGAATATTAATCACAGATTTAGTGCAGGCATGTACGCGGAAGAGTCAATTATAATTTGAACGGCATGTATATTCAAAGTACATATAGATACCTTTCAATATCAAAAGGAACATGCAATTATTCCTTTCACCTGTTGGCTTAGATTTGCTACGAGGTTCAAAATTAACGATCACAGCTAATGAGCTTCGATTTCTCTCGTCTGACTTGTCGTTGATATAATTGCTCTATTCTACTTCAAATTCCATCTAGCATCGAAATAAATTGATAAATAATAATGAGGTTAATTTAATTATATTTTATTGTATACGAAACATAATTTTTTGAAGTAATATTATTTACATTTGACAAGTAAACTTGGAGGAGGCAGTAGAGGTTTCTGGCGCCACTTCCAAGGCTGACCGCTCATCACCCCAGGTCCGGCTCCTCTGTGTTTTTAGCTTTGTTTGTTTTGTTTATTTCTGGAAAATAACTCAACTTAAAGGTGATGACTAGTGTTTAGGAAAAAAAGGGCAGTTTATTTTAATGTAATATTACCTGGTAACAGATAAGCTGTCTGTGCTATGATCACAGAAACCAGGTTTCTTGTAATTTTTAGGACGTAGGTATTTAATCTGATTCTGATATAGGCATCAGCCAACGAAGTGGCTTTCATTTGATTTTACTCCCTAGGCTGAGTCTGTCTTACAAAAAGCAGACTGCTTGTATCAAGAGCCATCGAAATTTTCCACTATTTAATAATGCCTATTGTCATTTGCCACGAAAGTAGGAGGTTCAACATATTTGTTTAAGTATATTTGTGATTTTAAAGCGTCTTCATTACTGAAAATGTTCCTACTTTTTTTATATGGACCTCGAATTTGACCTGAGTGCGACAAAAGTACCAGGATCACTATCTAAATTAGTCTTGAACTAAAATGTTTTCATGAGACATTTCCCAACTGAAACCATACTAAGTAAACAAAACTTCAAATTTGGTCCACTTTACTGTCTCCGCCGGGGACTTAAACGACCGTAGACACCGAAGTCGCCCTACCTGAGGTGGACGCGGGGGTAGTCGTGGTCTCCTGTCCCAGGACACAGGACACTGACAGCAGCACCAGACCCAGTGGCAGGATCATGGTACCAACACTCACACAGGACACTCACAGGACACCGCGGCCGCGCACTCGACTGTAGCTCACTGCCAACTCGCCGCCACGCGCGCCGCCAGCAGGGCGCGCGGGGGAAATCATCGTATCCCCGAACTGAATTATCGTATGAGATTTATTTTATAGAGATATTTTAAGGAAATAAGTTTATGACGAACAATCTTTATTTGACTATGTAATTTTATCCAAAACATTTACTTCAAAGATTAATAAATAGCGCTGAAAATGATTAAAGTAGGCTGAGATATCAATCAACAACTCAAAGAGTAATTTAAAAAATCCCAAGAGAGAAGTGGAATATATTATTATATCTTTTACTAATACATAAAGTAGTTAAATATTTGTTAAAGGGTGAATGAGGCATTAAAAATTTGTTGAGAAACGTTTTCTTAACAATTTTATGTCTTTTTATTCTTTTCCATACTTTTCCTTAACGTTTCATTATTTAGTGCATTTTATAATTTTTACACTATGAAATAAACTTGTTGAAAGAGTACTATACATCCTAGAAGTGCACTGTCCAGCCACTGTATTATTAAAATATTACTCTTTCAAAAAAAAATACATTTACTGCAGTTATTATATCTCTTAACAATATCAATTTAACAACGATGAAGTTATGGCATTAGGACTTAACGAGAGGGGCTAAGTTATGTATTATCGTGCACAGCAGCAATTCTCGTGCGGCCACGGAGGTGTGCTCTCACCTCAGCGCGATGCTGCTGCCGCCTGGTGGACTGTCTTTAAACTCTCTTGGAATTCCTATTTCGCTTTTTAGACCTCTTTTTATTGTCCGCTGCCGCTGTACTCCTCCGCTTTTACCCGTACAATCGCCAGCTACTAGCCCGCAGCCGGCACCGGGTGTGATTCACTCATGGCGTTTCTAGTTTTGGCTTTTATAGGCCATCTTCATGTCATGGTTAGAGTAATCGCCTCATACATTGTAAAACATATCTATGCCCGATCATATCAACTATTCATTTTAATATTTTGAACTTTTTAAAATTATTGCTATTTAGTTAAAAGCACAGTGTGGAGAAATGAACACTAATGACCAATTAGTATGATCAACTTAGTGCATAAGTATAATGTGGTTCATGTCAAGTATACTTTATTAAAACCACTTCATTCTTCATAATTCTTTTCAACCTGACGGAGGAAAATGTTTAAAATAGCAAATCGTGTAAAATGTGGGTTAACGTTGACTGAGATTTTAATGTCGGAATGAATGGACAATTTTAGCTTATTATGGAGATTGCGATACATGTTAAGTAAATTTTTTATGTAATAAAAAATGTATAATTAATTATTATTTTATCATTATTATAACCCGTCAGTTTACAAATCTGGTACCCGCCAGGTCGGCAACGTTTGAATACCCCCGTCGCGTCGCAGCAAACCTGCGTACTCAGCGAATATCTAAAGAATTATTTTTTATATGTGAGCTTATTTAATTTATATAAAGAAACTAGACCAATTGACATTCTCAGACATAAGATTAGCTACCATCTTTTTAAGTCCTAAATTGGCAAAATTTATTTCAGAAAAGCACATAGTATACAAAATAGAATACATAAAGTACAACAGTCTTAACACTTATGAATGACACTTAACACTTATGTACATACACTTATGTAGCTATGATGTTACAAATAAACTTCAAGAAGGCACTAAGTAAACATAAGCATGATATATGCATGACATATATATGTAAAGCGTATATACAGAATCAAATTAAATTTATTTAAGAATTCAAAATAACCAAATTAAATTCATAATAAAAAAAATGGTCTCCTAATCTTAACATTAACTAAATCAAAATAAGGACTAAATATCTTATACTCACTAATAATCATATAACTCAACAGACAACTGTAAATATTATTTTCTAGAAAAAATAAGACATTGAAAATTAAAAGCTTTTACTATTGAAGCTTTTCTGAAAGTAGGTAGCCCCTTAGAAAATCCTGTAGTTGGGTATCAATAAAGCTAAGGACAGTGGCGAGTGGGAAATAGAATACAACAAAATGTAGTGTCATCTGCATAAATAATTTAAAGTCATCTTCAAACATCTTTAAAGTCACTATCTTTTTATATTTAAAGTCTTGAGATTGTTTTTTATTCGGAGCGGAAATAGAGAAATTATCCCAAACCATTTGTAAGTTATAGTACAAAAAGTTTTGCAAATAAATCTCTCAAACTACCCAAAGTAAATAAAACGATTTTCCGACATTCTTTCCAATATCTGGGTCCCAAGTACTTCAATAAGCTTCCGCTTCAAATCAAGAATACAAATAATCTTAATATTTTTTGTAAAAGAACAATCGCTTGGCTTTTTTCTCAACAGGATGTAAGATATTTAAATGATTTTTTGGTATAACAATATTTTAAAATTTTTAAAGTATGCTGTTTTTTTATAAATACTTTTTAAGATTGTAACATAGTTAAGGATTAATTTTTTAATATCATCAAAAATTGAAACCTCAGATGTTACAGCAGGCAGATTTAATGTTATTAGAATGATGCTAGACTCGGTAGTTTTTTAGTTGTATTTTTTCCTGTTTGTCAACTGGTCACACAACTTGTTAAAGTGGCCACTCAATTTCTCAAAAAATATGATGACTGTATGTATATGTTTATTGCTGTGGGAAATAAATTCATTTATTCATTTAATTGTTTTACAAGATAAGTTATTAGGCAAATGACGCAATATATCTGGGAAATCCAGTCACTGATGAAGACATCAAGTATCAAGTATCAAGCAAGTCATTCATTAAAACTAAGAACAGAATAGCCCTAATATTGAACCTTGGGGTACTCCTTGGTTAACACAAGCAACCTGAGAGCGCTTACAATCTACTTCTATCTGAGTGCGGCGAAGCAAATCTGGCTTTAATATTGCAATCTCTTTGTTATGGAAACCATAAAATTGAAGTTTACTCAATAAAATATCGTGTTTAACACATTCAAAAGCTTTGCTCAGATCGCACAATGTGATCTGAGCTAAAGAACCTTTTCCAGAGCAGAAATAACTTGACTAACCAGAGTATCTATGGATTTTACCGTTGATTGACCAGATCGATAACCGAATTGACTGTCACTGAATAAATTTAATGATTCAAAGTGAGCACATATTTGGTTACCATAAAAAATACCCACATTTGATCTGATGGCATTAGCACATTTAAAAACTGACTGGCATCACTCACTGAACCTTTCACTTTTGAACTTATTTCCTCCACTGATGACAAGAAGTAATTATTATGCTCATCTGGAGTTATGGTACTTGGAGCTCTGTGGGAAGACTTACCCGCCACTTTCTTGACCACGGACCAGGATGCTCGACATCTATTGGCTTACCCTTTGATAAATTCTTCGTTCTTGGTTTTCTTTGCGTCATTCAAGACCCGTCTATACTGGTTTTGAAAGTGCTTTATTGCATTTAAACAGCTTTTCACTTTGTAATCCGTCGATAGTTGTGGTTGATTCCGTGCGTCGTGTATAAACTCATCACTACTCATGGAATCCGTCAAACGCACTGTCCCCTTTAATGCAGGACCATGGTTTCGGCGCTTCGCCATCTTCAGCTACTGATGGCGAAGATTAGTAGCTGAAGATGGCGAAGCGCCGAAACCATGGTCCTGCATTAAAGGGGACAGTGCGTTTGACGGATTCCATGAGTAGTGATGAGTTTTCACTTTGTGATTGCGCATTTTTACAGAATAAAATATTATTTTTCATTCTCTCAAGTTCTGGTGCGTACCAATTAAAACATTCACTAGGCTTGGTTTTTATTTTAATTTCTTGAAGAGGAAAGCATAATTAAAAAAAATACATAAACGTATTGAAAAAGTGGCAAAATAAATCTTCGGCCGATACACTATCAGGCCGTTTCAATATATCTTCCCAGTCAATAGAGCATAAATGATTTGGGAAATTAATAATACTGTCCAAAGAAAATTTTCTATCAAATTTCACTTTAGGTCCATCAGTATTTTCAGGTAAGCCTATTTTAATTGAAGCGCTTTATGGTCAGATAAATGTGGTTGTAGTACACTAGTGTCGTAATCACGTTGTTCTAAGTCCATCATGATATTTTCCAGACAGACCAGGCATCTTGTCGGTTGAAAATTTGTGCAGTATAAATTATATTGCTTTAAAAGATTCATAAAGTTCACACTAAGACTACTCTAGCCTTATTTATTTGAGGTTACATCAAATTCTGCGTTCACTTCCCCATAAATTATTATTCTGCATTTGAAAAGTGCTTAAAACCTTAACATGTCATTTAACAATATCAGGAGTAAATTTATCTTACCATTGGGAGATCTGTATAATGCAACAATTATGATATCACAACTTAACAATTTAATAGCTGGAATTTCAAAGTTTATTCATCACAATACTTCTTAACATCAATTTCTTCAATCAATACTGCTTTGGCTACAAATGCACTAACTCCCCCTCTGATATGCTCATTTCTAAAAAAACTAGTTGCTAAGTAGTAGCCTTCTGGAACATGAAAAGCTGATTTCATCGGTACCACACCGATGTTCACTGAAACATAGCATTGAGAAATATTTGTCTTTCAACTTCTAACTCCATTACTTTTTCTCTTGAACCTTGTATATTTAGACAAAACATATTTAAAGTATGTAGGCTTACAGAGCTGGTTTAACATTATTTACTACTTGTAATCTTAGCCTATATGGATCATGCACTAACCTCGGCCGACTGGTTCTTTCATCCGACTCCAAGTTTCCAAGTTTTTTGACATAGTGACTTTTAAAAATTCAGCTTTGTTTACTTCAGGTGTAGAGAATCCCTTAAATTCAGTTACGCTTGTATCCAAGTCCAAGATAGTTTTGCTTTTATCTTAGTTTACCATTGTGGGACATTCTGGATATTGAATAGGCCTAGTCACCTTATTTGCAGTTGTCTTGACTTGCACATTAAAATTTAGAAGTTTTAATTCTAGATTAGGGCCACGCTTAGAAGTATCCACAGACATGCCAGCACAATTCAGCTCCTTGTCTACCCTTAACGTTTCGACATTATCATCGTGGAGACCCATAGCCCATTATCAGAGCTTATACATTTTGTTTCATAACTTGAAAACCCACTTTGTTTTATATGACATTAGGAGCTTTAACTCTCAATGAAAATCAGTTATAATCTGTGAGGCAGTTTGTCAATATCGATACATGTTATGAAGCGTTACAGCACTGGTCAACTTATTTACAATAAAAGTCTCATAGCTCATAGTGTGGGAATAGTTTCGTTGCTTATAATTTAAAAACATTTTTATAGCTTTTTATGAAAATGGGTAAAGCGTTTCATAACTTAAAAATCCCGATTGTTTCATGATTGATGATTTGACAAAATGTCTCATAACTTTGTTCCAATTTTTTTGTAATGTATACGTTTTGGCAAATACGTTATAAATTATGAAACCATCGGGATGTTAAACGTTATGAAACACTACACATTTTCAATATAAGGTATGAAACAGTTTGAAAATTATAGGCTATGAAACGATTCCCAGATTATAAACCATGAGATTATGAGTTATGATACCCCACCCATTCTCACATATCGAATTTCCACGGGTGATTGGCGGGATTCAAGCCCGGGACTCTGATCCTGTCCTCACCAGATGAGGGTTGCAAACTTGCCTCCGTTGTATTGAACTACGTTAAAAGTGTTTTGTAATGTTATGTTACTAAATATGTTTATTAAGTGGTAATATTTCAATACTATCTTAATTATTTAAGGAAGTATATTTCGTATATTAAATATATTACTTTGTCATAAAATCTAATTTGGAGAGTCCATTGTCTTGGCGTCGTTAAACGAGGATGTTTAAAGTTTAATTAAAGAGACAAAAAGTTTGTTGAAAGAAAAGTTGATTTAATTAGATTGAGCAGAAATTCGACTCAACTTATAATCTAGATTAAATCGGTTACTTGGGAACGTTTAATGGAGTATTTCATCGTTAGACGGGTTGAGATGTTAGGTTTTCTCCTTAATATTAATTATTTTAAAACATTTTTATGGTAAATTCGTTAGAAAATGTGACTGAAACGACAACTAATTAAAATAACTGCAGTCTTAGCCTCCACAAAGTGTGTTTATAGAATTTCTGCTTAGTTCAACACACAATCTGTTAATAGCGGGATATAATATTATTCGTATAATTCATTTTACAAAAAACTCATAAACAATCAGAGAAATTATGCGATCAAGATTAATGTTTGCAAACTTTTCACAGCCTTCTACTTCCAGTTTAGAATTGAACGAAATAAAATTTTGCTGAGCCTTATCCTATTTTTTTTTCTAAAAGAGTTCACTTTGCGTAAATTACTTTTAAGTTAATGATTGGAAATTTACATGGCTCGATCAATATCGAGATAACTAAGACGGTAGAGTTCAATTCACTTAAAATTCAATTAAATTAAAAAAAATTTTATTCAATAAATTTTCGCTATATATAGTTCATTATATCCCATGTGCACATGTACGTGCGGGATAAGAAATCAATTAAATACGATTTAGCAATAATTAATTAGTTGGTGATGGCAGTACTGATATCTGATTAGTGACCAACAGAACAAATGGAACAGACCCAAGGGGAGGAACAATAGATGAGTTGATGCTCAGGTATTTTACCTATACAATCAAGGCATGATTATTAATTTTAAAGAATAATTTAAAAAGATACTGGCTTTCTCTACTCTCCCCCTCTTGTTAACACTTTTAAAAGTTTTTTTTATAAATTTCATGCTGTTACATTAGTATAAAATGGCATTTATTTTATTGAACATTTGTTAAAAGTTTAATTGCTTTAAAACCAAGTTGTTTTTTTTATTGATTTCCTTTCTGTACCTTGGAACAAATAAAATAAATTTAGTTGCTACCCTAGTACTCCTATTAAATGTCTTAACATTGAATACACTCAAGTACTCAATAAAAAAAGTTACTAAATATATAATTTTAAATGTTTAACATTGTCTCATTTCTTTCAAATTCCTTGTCAATGATTTCGTGTGACCCACCCAAATAGAATGGGTAGTTTGTAATTTTTCACAAGCTCTAATTTCCTCTATTACTTTTCCTTAACAGTGAAAGTAATCAATCGATCATTAACGCTTGAAATTGATCAGTGGAAAAAGGTAATAAAAAAACCAAATTAATAAAAGGGGCATTTCTACTAGAACATGAACTGAAGGATTATCGGTGCAGGCCAGTCTTTCAGTACTGTTTGCTCGTAATTTCTAAACAGGTTTCCAGCATTTATGTGGTGCCTGTTTTCTCGTGCTATGCAAGCACCCTAACAAATTATTTCTGGAATTGCAGAAAGACATCTGCAGGCGTGCATTAGATTTAATGATTCAATGTATCAAAGTTATTAAACAAATACTTCCAGCCAAAATCGGGATATTTCTTCCGAAATGTTTGTTGGTTAAGATTTTATATATCAGAGCAAAATGCTTTCATTTGAGATATTAATTATAAAAATCGGTTAACATGAGCTATAAGGCTCATTGTAACTTAAGAATCAACACAGAGAAATTTTTAAGTTACATTTGTTAATAAAAAAATTAACAAAAGTTACATTTGTTATTACTTTCAGGCAAATCCGCATCTTTCTTCCAAAATGTTTGTTGGTTAAGATTTTATATATCAGAGCAAAATGCTTTCATTTGAGATATTAATTATGAAAATCGGTTAAGTGATAGATGAGCTATAAGGCTCGATGTAACTTACGAGTCAATTTTTCAGAAAACTTTTTTGGTCAATTATTTATGTCTCCGGTTCTAAATAAGGCATTTAGTCTTAAATACCTCAGTAAACATTTTGGTCTTAAATCACTCAGTAAATCATAAGCTTTCAAGTGAGCTGACTCTCAATAAAATCAGACTAAAGTTTAAGTGACTAATGAGCTTTCACTCATATAAATTCGTTTTATTTGCATAATTTTATATTTATTGGAGGATTTCTCTAGTTCCAAAGAAGACTCGAAAATAGTCAAGGTCTTAACTGACTCAATAGATTATTGGCTTTCATTTGAGTCATAAATTATTTTAATAGATTGAGCTTAAGGTAAGTTTTGGTTCTAAGACCCACATAAAATGAAAATTTTGAAATATTTTTGTTTTCATAAAAACTGATATCTCCAGTTCTAGGACAGGTTTGGAGTTCTGAATGCTTTTAAAAGACTCAGTCGAATATCAGCTTTTGTTTGAGGCTGTAATTATTTGATTCGGACACGTTCGGGGTTAATTATAATCCACTATTAAGCGTAAAATTATATAATAACTAATCTTTATGTCGTAATGAACCTTAAAATCAGTTTACAACTTAACCTATTTTAATTATTAATATTCAAAATAAAAGCCGACATATCACTGCGTATTTTAAGACCAAAATTAACAAAATACCCTTTTTAGAACCGGAGATATAAATACTTAACTAAAAACAATTCCGAAAAATTGATTTTTTAGTCATATTGAGCCTTATTGAGCTAATCTATCACTTGTCCTATGTTAATAATTAATATCTCAAATGAAAGCCGATATTTCACCGAGTATTTCAAGACTAAAACGAAGTAAATTTCTAAATTATAATGAGAGATATAGAAAAGCAATAAAAAAATATTGATAATATAAAACGTCCATAAGAATTGTATAGGGATGACTTCTTATTTGAGCATATCTTTTTAACGAATGCATATTATGAAAAACGGATTTCAGCATTGTAATCAGCGTAAATATTTAGTTCATGATGATGAGTCGTAACACCATCTTTGCTCTAAAGAAATAAAGTTGATATCCAATATGGCGGATCCAAGATGGCGGCTCAAAATTATTATCCTGTCAAAAGAAAGGATTGACCACCCAACATAATAGGTTTTGCTCCCGAGTTAATATCTAAAAAATTGCATGAGAAAATTGCAGTGAATTAATTTTTTTTTAATGATTCATCTTATTTTTTTCAACTATTTATTAATAATTTTTTTTTAATTTTATGGGTTATGCTGTAATTTTTAAATGACAAACAAAGAAACCCTTATAGTACACAGTAGCAACAAAAAACATGCGTCGAAAATTCCGACGGGGGGGGGGTTCATATGGGTGGCCCAAGGTTTAATAAGTTAAAAGAAGAGGTACTTAAACATGGTCCTAATTTGACTGTATCAAATAAAATTTACAGTTAAATTACAGATAGTGTGACTTATGAAGCGGTTAGAATCTAGAAATAAAAATAGCCTAAAAGAAATTCAAATACTCAACTCAAACGTGCAAATATAATATGGAAGCACATTTATTAATCAAAAATGCTGTTGAATTCTTATCCACGTGTAATAGTATATTTTGCTCCTAGGGCCGAGAATGAGGTTCTGCGGGTTCGAGATCGTGTTTCAAATTCGAGACTAAGTCGAGAATAGAGCCCCTTCGGTCGAGATGCGAACACTATTTTTCACCAAATTACACAATGAAATAAACTCTATATCAGTTAAATCTTAATATTTATTCGACTCACTTGTACAAATGTTGAGATAATGAGCGATGCGATACGATTTATCATGGTTGTTAAGCACTGACATCCATGAAAATCATATGATCGCCATTAGCATGTCGATGGAACCTATTGAATGCTGTACAGATATGTGTTGACATGTTATTTCAAGAAATTAAAGAATCAGCTGACTTCAGCCCTCTGACGAAAAGAGCTATTTCGGCCTTTATATGACATATGTAAAACAGGAGATTTCGTCGTAGTGTGGTGAAAAAGGAATTTAAATACTGGTTTCTGTATAATCAGTTAGTCCTGTTATGCGTTGTGTTATTACGTGCGTAAAGTGTTTTGTTGTTCAATATCAGTGTGTGATATGAAATTCCTTACACTAATACTGAAACTGTATAAAGGCTAGAATATATAGGCTTAGTATATGGACTAAAAGTATTGTTTTCCTTTTTGAAAAAAGGTGAAAGTAGAAATATTTGTTTTGGAGCTCTCAAAATCCAAAAAGTTGTTTTCAAAACGATGTCTGTCCGTCTGTATTTGTGGTTGTGTGTATAAATGTAAACTGATTAGAGACGATACCATCGGTCTGATTTTCATTAGATTTGGAATTCATTGAACTGGTTGAAGAGATGATTGATTTTTCGTTTTGCGGTAAACGCAATACGTTGTTGTCTAATGTGTTATGACAAACATTTAAACATAAATATCTATCCAATTTGACTATTAAAATATGGTTTACAGTACCTTCAGTCAACAGTTCTATTCCTGTAGATTTTCCTACATATGTTTCGAAACTACCGTTTTATCTCTGGGAATGGTCCAAAATTGCCATAAACATCAAATTGTTGAATAAATTCCCAGACGATGAATAGTAGTTTATGCAACGATTGTATAATGCATGCCTTTAAGCCACGAGTGAGATGTAAGTTAGAACACGAGCGAAGCGAGTGTTCTAAATATCTCACGAGTGGCTTAAAGGCATAATACAATCGTTGCATACACTATTTTATCTACGACCAACAATATACGACAAAATTTCCCCCGAAGTTAAACAAAACTCATGACTTACTAACGATGGAATAGGTCAACTAAAATTTGAGGTTAGGCAAATAAGCAGACTGAGCCATGAATCGTTGTGGAACAATCAGCTGATGGGATAAGTAAACTCAAACATGAATCGTAATGCAACAATCAGCTGATGTGCGAATTGCGTAATTGTTATTATGACACTACTTCCATCAAATGCCGAGCTCTCATTGGTCTAGAACCAGTACTCTAAAGTGACTCCAGTACTCTAAAGTCGTCATTAGAGTACTGCTTGGTTTTTGGTGTTTTAATGTATATCATTATAATGTTTATTGTAATACCATAATTGGTGCTTATTGCAATGGTCGTAGATAAACGGTAGTTTCGAAACATATGTAGGAAAATCTACAGGATTAGAACTGTTGACTGAAGGTACTTACTGTAAACCATATTTTAATAGCCAACTAACACTTCTGGAGGCAAACAACAATGAAAAAGTATCCAATTTGATTTAGATCAAACCTGGATGGTATGTAGGCACTAAAAATATCAATATCTTCATCTGAGATTATAAACGAGTACTCAGGCGTTTATAATCTCATATGGGTACTCAGTGCTGACATCGTGGAGCGACCTTCTATTTTAATTGTCTATTTTAAACTCGTAAACCCCAAATTTTTGGCTTTATGCACCCTTGGAGTGGGTGCATTAAGTTAATGGGTTATGTATATTTTTAACTTAATGTGATCTCAACATTCTGTTCGCTGGAATCAGACGATTTTTCGCTGGACGATTTTGTCTCTTTCCAATGAACTATAAATCAACGATTTTGGTTTAGCGGTTAAGGCGGTTCAAAATTAACAAAGTAACATTGGTCTTATGGTGGAATCAGGTAGTCGCCCAGGACAGGAGCTTTAGATTTACCAATGGAGCAGAAATGTCAACGAACAGCTGATTTTAATCAACATTATTTTTTCAGCAAACAAACAAAAAAAATAGTAAAAGCAGCACAGCAGCGCGTGTCCACTAGTAGGCCTATTATTAAGCTGTAAATCAAAGATTCATAAACTAACAACTACTTTACCCTTCATCATAAGAGCCATTTAAAAACATTTTTGATTATTTTAAAATTGATGTTTGATAGGGTACGGATTAAACATTAGCAATCAACGCATTTTAAAATTTTTATATTAAGTACTTACGTACTACGTTTTATCAACATCGGTTGGTAAATAACGGAAACATATATATATTTTTAAAATTCCCCATAAGAATGTTGGATAAATTAATTAGAAAACGTTCTCAATTTACTGGGACAACAATAAAATCAATTTCTCTGCAACCGGTTGACGGTTCTAACAGTTTTAAATCATTATTTATTTTTCAAAACAAGTTCATAGGAATTTATTTTTTAGTACAAAAGCACTTGACAATAGCTAATTGCGCAAACAAAGAGATAGCTGGTCACATTAAAAATATATTACACGACGGGACTTGATGTCAGGTTGATATGTGCCTTGCAAAACTATCTGTTTTGAATCAGCAACAACACTAATATACTTTTAAGTAGATGTTTTCCCTCATCTTTTGCTAGGCAGCTGGGAAATAAAGCAAGATTTGAGATTTAAAATTATTTCGGTTTCAAATTGTGAATTATCATACGAAAGTATGAATTCACAAATGCTTTGTAATATCCATTTTTTATTTAATACATTCAGGTTATAAAACATATAACCACATGTATTGTTGAGATATAAACCTAAATATTATTTCGAAATTTCTATGAAGACAGCAATAATAAGCCTGTTAAAGCATTTTTGTCTACTATTGTTTTCTTGAATAGGAATAAATCGAGGGGATATCGATGAAAATGTCTAAGCTACAAATAAATTATTTGTAGAAGCGTTGTATCAAGTAAATTGAAGAGGCTTATAATTCTGTGCCTTTATTTCACAGTTTTATTATATATTTAGTTAATTATAAAAATAAGTAATCACTTAATCACCTTAATAAGACAGGTACCTCATGGAGGACGTTACCCTGAATATGAATGAAGGATGATTGTTATGATCGTGATGATAGTGGCGCGATCTTGTAGCCTTGTTTCTGACTAAGGTTGGCATGTTCCTTAGACAGGATTGTTAATTAATAGCCCAACAACCAATGGCAGCTGGTTCCAGAAACAACCCTTCAAAAAGCTACTAACTTTTCTCGGGATCGATCCGGCTACCTAAAAGTTTGTAGGCGGGCACTATTACCACTAAACCAACCAGCCTTTAACATTTAACATTAACATTGCACATTTAATATTATTAAATAGTCGTTAAGGTACAAAAACACGTTCGCAAATAAAGCAATAGTAGTCCATGATGATCACATTCAAACGGTCTAATAACCGATATAATTTAGATTACAAGTTGGCTCCAAGTTTGAGGTCCTTCACCTAATTAATTCAACTTTTGTTTCAACGAGTTTTTCCTTCCTCAATAGCAATCTAATTAAACTTTGACCGCTTTCATTAGGCGATATTAACATGGCTTTCCTTTTTCTTGCGAGAAAGAAAGTCGTCTTTCAGCTATGTAATTAAACTATTTAACCAATTATTAAAATTAAAATCCGGTTGTTTTAAACTAACTTACTTAGGTTACAGAATAAAAGCGATTCTTACATAGTTTGCTCTGGATCATTCAGCATATGTAATGCATTTACGAACACGTAATATTAAGAATTAACCTTTTAACACTGTAAACAAGTAATTTTGGAATGACGATTCATGCTGACGGAAGAGTTTCACAGAATGTTTTTAAATCATCATAAGAGATAGCTCGACTTGCACTCATGCAAATACAGTATCGAAAGTATGGATAATGTGACTTTGTGACCCCTTCTAAAGCCAATAGTATATCTTTGTATAATCAGAATAAATGTATCGTGTTTCGTAATTGATTGTATTAGATGCAACATTTTTAATCAAAATGTTGACAATAAGATAATAATCAAGGGCCACACTATCCAGGATCTTACAGGCGATGGAAGGGCTATGACCACAATGGGGATTTTTATAAATAAAACCGTTTCCAGCGTTCTTCGTATTTTGATGTTGGAAATGTTGCTGCGGTGCTTCAGATGACGCGTTAATTCACCACCAACGCCGCTCAAGTTTATAAAAGCGAGTGGACAAACGTCATTTGAGATAACTCCATTAAATGTGGCCAACATTTCAAGCGCGTCACTTTTTTACTTTTCCCTGGCTCTAATTAAGTTATTCGCAGATTAAAATTTAAATGTTTAATCTATGGTTTTACTCTGAAAAAAACACGTTTACATATTTTAATGCCGAAATGTGCTCTGAGCCAAAATATCTTCATGTTAAATTTCAAACTCGCACGATTTTTTTTAACCACTAATCTTCGTATTCTTATTTGAGTTGATAAAGTAAATCTGTTTTTAACTGAAATTGTTTAGTAGCCATTAATAATAGTTTAATAATTTTTAAATAATCTTTATCTGTTCGAAAAGTAATACATCTAATACTGGCATGAAACAGTTAGCTTAAGGTGCAATCAGAAAGTAGGCCCTTAACTCAGAGTGACAATATTTCACATGCCGGAAGTCATAAAACACTACGCGCCTTTGGGGTTCGTAATCAATTTCCGGATCTTGGTCCAGTGGTATTTTTGTATCAAGTGGTATGTATTAAATCCCACATTTTAAAAATAATTCAGCCTTAGAATGCATACATCATAAACAAGGCTGTATGTTTGATTTTATCAAAGATTGTGAAAATAATGGTAAAAAATATTGTTATTTACCTACGAACAACAACCAATCAACTTAAAAAGCGATATTGTGTTACCTATGTTTCTGGGTTTGTATTCAGTGTTTCTTATTTCAAACATAAATGCGTTTGTGTTCAATCCTTGTTTTTCCCGCTTGTGGTTTCATTGAAATTCTGAAGTTATTCTCAATTCCTGAAATACCGAAGAACTAGAACAAATACAGATCACAACTAAAGATATCCCAGAATCTTTGTCTAAGAGATTTATAGATATAAGACGTTAAGATCCTAACACAAGGAAGATATGGTGGCGTTGGTTTCTGAGTTGGAGTGCATTTCAAGAAAATACACAATGGTTGAAATATGTCTAAAGTCAGAGTAAGACATTTTATGACGGTAATAATTTGCCGGCGTTATGGATTTCTCTGGTTTACCATTAATGCATTATGTTTCCTTTGTATACAGGCATAAAGTACACATATAAAGTTACAATTTATGTTAAAGCAATTCGTGTTTAAAAACTCAGTGTATTTTAAAATTTTGTTCACAATAGCCTTTTTATACTTGTTACAAGAATTTTTACCAAACAAAATTTTTTTAACTATTTTGTGGTAGAATAATTTAATTCGAGTAAAAGTGTAATTTTTCTTTACAAACGAATAACAAAGAATAGCTAAAAAACAACGTAGCAACAAAACGAAATCGTGAGATGTTAAACTAAACGGAAGTTTGATTTCAAAACATCATCCTGCATTGTATTACATGGTAAAGAGAATGAATTTTAACCATTAATTATTTGCATACAATGTGTTGTTACCTAAAAACAACTTCTTCTAGAATCGCTATGGATCTAATCACATTTTATTCATTATTATTTTTACCGTTTAATCTAAATTTATTAAAAGGTTAAGTCCAAATCACTGACCACATTCAACTATTCTACCTCACAACCACAGCCAGTACACGTTGTTTTTCTAGTTCTGTTAAACAATCATACTAATGCATAGAAACATACTTACTATCGGTACCATAACCGAAATGGAGCAAAATATATCCTTAACTAACTACAGATCCCGTTCGGAGATTTCTAATAAACTCAATTACAAGCATCAGATACTTTAAAACTATATTTAAAATAATAATTGAACTTTTTCTATACTCTATTTATTTTTGTTTTTCCTTATATTGTGTCATCTCGAGAAAAATTGTTAATGGTTACTAATCATTTGTAGTAGTTAGTAGGTTAGTAATTAGTCTAAAGTAATACAATTTTAAGAAGACTGTTTTGAAATTCATTGGAAATAATTAAAAAATAACGTTAAATGAAATAATAATGATATAAAAAAAGAAAAGCAGTTTAGAGATAGAAAAGTATTTCGTCGATAGCCTTTAGAGTAGCGTTACGGATAAAGTGCAATAATTATCCAGTTTTCATTGATCACTGTGGTAACTAATGACGCTGACAGAGGCATCGGTCTTTGCCAGTTACAAGGCTCCATTGGCGTGTCACTCGATCTCTAGCCACAATCCATTCATAATCGCCTTGAAATACGCCATCCTGCCGTTGGCTTTGTACACAGTAGCCATGCGAGCTGCACATATAACGTCAACACCAAAGCTTACAATGTGGAAGAACTGGAACTGAATGTGCTCAATTAAATCGTAAATTAATTTACTCGGTTCTTAGTTGACGTTTTCCGTGTTATACTCTAGATTGCCTTTTACAAAAACAATTGGATACAATTATAAAAGCACTGTGAAATAATTCTTGACGTTTCTCGAGTCAAATTTTGTTCACGAATATCAACATGATTACCAGTTTAGTTAAGTCAAGATGACATCTTGGTAAATGTAGAGCTTCCATCTCACCGTGTATCAGATTATTGTATGTGCTTTGTTACCGGGTGCTGAATGTAAAACTGTTGTTTCAGAGATCTTATTAAAAAAATAAATATTCACTTAAAAAAAATCGAGAATTAAGAGAAAATCTTGTTTTATCAGGTGGTAAGATGTTTTATCCTAGAGATTCTGGGAATACTAAAAAACCAATCAACAATATTTTTGTGTATTTATGCATTTTTTAAACGTTCAATATTTATGTTATCTGGTTGATCCTACTAATATTATAAGTGTGAAGGTTTGTGAGTTTGTTTGTTTGTCATATTATAAGTCAGCTGTATCCATTTGTTAAGCTCACTACCAGCTGCTTGATTTTTAACATATCAAAATTATCTCTTTATAAAAGGTACTAAGAATATTTTACATGTAAATATGACTCATTTAAATAGAACCTTATCATAAACATATCTTTAACCTTGCTGTATGATAAGAGTGAAAGTTTGTTAGTTTGATTGTTTGTCATATTGTACAAGTCAATTGTAATGACGTGGCCATTGGGTAAGCTAACTACCAGCTGCTTAATCTTAACAAATCTAAATTATTTCTTTATCATACATATTAAGAATATTTTAGATGTAAATACAAACAATGTAAATAGAATCTTATCATGAAAATATCTTATTACCATTTTGGACTTGGGTGAAGCCACAGGTAAGACCTGTTTATCTAACAAACCGAGGTCATTTAGTTTTTTTTTCTAATAAATGAAGCATCATAATCTCAAATGAAACACTACTGATTTCATACAGCCTCGGAATAGTCGGAAGTTATTTAGAAAAACACCCTAATATATGATCGTTGCGGGGCAATAGCAGAAAACAAAGGTGTTTTCCTTTAACCGCACGAACTGCGCGCGTGACTTTTTTCCCTTAGTCTGATTTTGATATTTAAAAACACCTACAACTTTGATTTGGATACTCTCTTACATTTTTGTTCATTTACTTATTTACTTGTGGCTTTGCTCGTGATAAAAATTGGATCATAACCTTCATGTAACTGACCTGAAAGGGCAAAATAAAAAACATGTTATAATAAGGAATATTTTAATATCGGGTTCGGTTTATCTGTTAAGGCAGATATTAAGGTTTGTTTTAGGGGTGTGCGAATAGTGATTTTGGAAGTCAAGTCGAGTTTTGAAAAATACCCGCGGATTTTTTAGGTACGTTCCGGTAGAATTATGTTCTTAAAATGGGGTTGTTAAATTACATACATGCAAACGTGTAAAGCTAATTTTTTTGGTAAATCTTTCAAGTAAAAAGTTTGAAAGATTGAAATCTATTTTTTAGTAAAATGATTTGCCAGACCATGATTTCAAAACGACATGACGTAAAAAGGCCTAAATTGCGATTCAAATCACTCAGAAACCAATGTTTTTCATTTATGATAATTTCTTTGATGGCACGTTTAAGACAATAATTAATCATAAATAATATATAGGGTTTGCGGTGCCCTGTGGTTAGAGTCAAACATTATTTTCATCAGTAGTTCTTTTTAGCAAATTCCCCATTGAATAGTGGGCCATTGGCAATTTTTCATGGCGGGGCCCTCAGATGCCAATACAACCCTATATATTTATCGGCACTCTAGCGGTTGCAATTTTTTATGATTTTCCCCAAATAGGTAAGAATATTTCATTCTATCATAAACTTAGGCAAATCAGAGGCAAAAAGGTGGAGCAGCCCTAACATCTTTTTTGGGGACATAGGGCCCCAAAAAAGGTCATGTAAGCCCCATCGCAATTTTAATATATGTTTTTTAAGAAAATAAAACTGAACAACCTTTGCCCCTTTCCAAAATTAAAGCTAAAATAGCGGATTTGACAGTGAAAATGTGAATTTACTAAACTCAGTACGTTGTTAAGGGATCTTTGCACTCTAGCGACCACAATCATCATCCGATTCCCTTTAAATGAGGTAAATATTATCATAAAACTGTCCCTTTAAATGTGGTAGGTCAAGGAATATATAAGAATGTACTCTATTCTCATTTTTGAGATACCCCAATTTTTAGGTACGTAATTCTTTAATCATTTAACCTAAAAGGTAGGAATATTCTTGGAAAAAGCAAAGAATCTGTGTAAATCCCAGAGAAATCCTTTAAGCTCACTGATCGGCATCACTAATAGCCACTCCAAACCTGGACCTTTTTACACACTTTTACTTCAAAGGTTCGCTCTTCTAGAGTTCATCTCATCTTTGTAACATTTTCATTCGGATCATTTGGGGCAATTACTTTAAAAATTGATTTGCTGGAGTATTTAATTATCCTTTTATTTGAAATGTCATTCCTTTACATTTTTTATAATTTTTTAATGTATATGCATTGTATATCAGAGGAAACTAAACGGAATCCGAGTTCAGAATTCACTTAAATTGACGATTGAAAGGATGCAGTAAAACATAATTGCGGGGCGAGGGCAGATATTTAAGAAACTATGAAAAGCATTTTCTCTCAATAAATCAGAATGCTTTTGTTATTAGGGATCAAGTATTAAAATATACGTTATTCAAACTACGTAAGCAGCAGTCGTAAGGTAAAGAACAAATATTATAGGTTGTTAAATACATATTACATTTTCATATAATAGTTTGGTAATTTTTATATTTTATTTTGTTTAAATTGAAAAGTTGCATCGGTAACTTCTTCTTTCACTTTTTAAACTGTAACCATCAAATGTTTAGCCAACCAATTCAGTTTTTTAAGTGTTAAATAGTAAAAGAATAATGAAACTTAGCCATGAAATACTTAAAATAACTTAAATGATATTTTGTTGGTTATGTCCGTCATCAATAATTTTATTCCATACATTGTTAGAGGATTTCTCTTTTAAAAACTAGTATATTTCATTTAAAATAAGTGACTGATGATTTTGCTCTCAGCCCATTAAAGTCAGCATAGTCTTACAATATATCATAGAAGGTATAAAAAATCGTTTGTGCCCAGGAAAAAAACGAAAAATAAAAGAAAACTTTGTGGATTTTGATCCTCAAAATGAACAAATGGACCTATGATATAAATTAAGTTTATGATGACGTCAATAATGGGCAGATCCCATAAATGTGTAACCTTAAATAAAAAAAATCGTTTTAAAAGGTTGTTTTGTTTCAATACAATGCCTAAAATAGTCTTAATGTTTTCGAAAATAATGAAAATGAATAAATGATACGATGCAAGTTGACAGGCGGTGGAAGCAAAATAAATATGGGGGCAGCCCTGAATGACCGCGACGGTGACGGCTCAATGGAGCGGGGAAATTGTTATTTACCCGGCAACGATGCAGCACGTTCGATCACGTTATCGAACGCTAACCCTCAGAAAAGAGGCGGGTTCTTACTTTGGTAAATCGAAAATAACTCATTACTAAATTAGGAACTAAGTACCATTTTAATCAAAATACTGTGTTCTCTGCCATATTGACCGCCAAATATTCAGTAATTTACTAGTGGAAAACATCAGCTGATGTAAACATTTTGTATTCGTTCGTTTATTGGCTTTAGTATATTCTGCTTTAAGGGTAGGGTAATTAAATAGCAGTAATAGTTGCAATCAGCTTCAGGTTTAATTAAATTTTTGATCTACTATATAACAGTTTTTTTTAATGGAGGTTAATAAAAAAGTATTTTAAACAAAATCGGCATTCAAGGCTTGATTGTCATAGCATAATACCATAATTTTAGATCTATATGTAGGTGAGATCTCTAAATCTAAAATAACACAATCGAGATTCAGAAAATAATCTAAGATTTAACTGATAATCTGTAATTTGGTGCCCTTCTTTAAAGTCAAACTTGTATCGTTTAGTAGTGTAAATAAAAAATGACATCAGCACATTTGATGTGAGTCTAGCGGATATGTCTTTAAATAATACAGATAATACGGAAACGTCTGAAGTTCATCTCAACAAGAGAAATGCATTAGGATTACAAATTTAGAGAGACTTTATAAGCCTCTCCCTCCGTCGTGTTCTAAAATAGCAGCAATTTAGAAGTTATGTTTATATAGTTTGAAGAAAACCGTCGATCTATTTAGTAGAAATAAACATTAGTCTAGTAAAAAATCATGAATTTAATAAGTTTGGGTTTTTCAGTTTGTTAATGTTATTGTAACCTCTTGAAATGACAGTTTTTATGCACTTTTATTCACTGTTAAACACGACATAAACCTGTTTTGAAAGGGAGAAAATGGGAGAACAAACATTTAATTTTACCTCATAAGTTTCTTTTTTATATTATTTGAAATTGAATTCCGGAATCTAGAGGGAAATTAAATCTCTGAAATATTTAACATTATTGAAAATTATCTTAGTATTCAAGAATAATGGGCAGAATCTAGTTTAGTTTAGGTTGGGGATTAGAGTTCAGTTTTACTTTTTTTAATTGATAGACATTTTTCTAATAGATTTTGTTAACGATCTTAAATATTGGTTTAAAGCATCCATAAAGGTAGGGCTACCATTTTAACGGACCGTTTCTGGCTCAACCTTTTGGTTTTTATTCTAAATCACCTGTTGAAATATACACCTTCGTATTTAGTTTAACTTCATACCCTGATGTTGACCCGAGTCTTGTTCCCACAAATGCGTGTAGCTACTCTCAAGTTGTGGTGCTCTTTGCTGCAGAAGATCGAATTCAGGCTCGTTGTTTTCCTTATCAATGTATTTTCTCAGGACAAGTCTTATCGCACGTTCAAGTAGCAGGCTCATCTCGGTCGTTTGTTTCTTACTTTATTGTTATATCGGTTTGTGTATATATACTATACCAAAGTCAAAAATTCAAAAATAGTTATTAGTGAATTTCCCTCTATAGGGAAGTAGCTATTACCGTTGGTGGCATGGTGAGACCTAAGCGCGGGACCACCGTAACTTTTCATTTTGAGGTCTCTAGACCCCAAAAACACCATTCGTTCATTTCCATATATATACAGGGTGTCCCGTAACTATCTGATCAAGTGTATATAGCGTTATAGCTTAGGTCAAGACAAACACATTTCACCATAGGAACATGGGTCTCTGGTGCCTAGTTTTCCGTCTGTTTGTCTGCATGTGTTTTTTACAAACAAATTCATAACTCCTAAACGGTTTGAGATACAGCGTTGAGATTTAGCACAAATGTTCATCTTATTAGGATGTATCTTCCTCTAAAATGACACCAAATTATCGTTAACCGTTTTAAAATGGCGCCCATTTTAATTTTTTGATGCAAAATTTCACGAAAACCATTAACTTAAATAAAAAATTGCAAGGCACATAAAAATAAGTCCATTCTATGTAGTTTTCAATGATACCTTATTTGTTAAGATTGGATAAATATTTACTGAGAAATTAGTTTATTTCGTAATGCATGACCACTTTTTCCCATATAAGCAATGTTAAAATACGGGGTGTTAAAAATCAGACTTTTACGGCTTATATCCACTTAACTATTGAGTTTAGGAAAAAATGTCAAAGATTAAAAAGTTCTTAAAATTAAGCATAAAATCTAATAAGTAATAAAATACAGGGTGTTCTATAAGAAATATCAAAGTTGTCCGCCATATTGGAAAATGGCGGCCATTTACAAGAAAATGGAATTCATATTATTAAATGTCTTAAAAAAGTTGATGAAGTCCCCCATTTAAAGTTATCTCTAAATCCAATAGTTTCTGAGATACCAATGGTGGCACAGTTACGTTGGACACCCCTTAATTTTAACATTGTTTAAATGTAGAAAAGTGGTCAGGCATTACGAAAAAATTTAATTTCTCAGTAAATATTTATCCAATCTCAACAAATAAGGTATCATTGAAAACTACACAAAATTGACTTAATTTTATGTATCCTGAAATGTTTTGTTTAAATTAACGGTTTTCATGAAATTTGGCATCAAATAATTTAAATGGCCGCCATTTTCAAACGGTTGAAGATATTTTGGTGTAATTTTAAACGAAGATAGATCCTAATAAGATATACATTTGAGCAAAATCTCAACTCTGTACCTCAAACTGTTTAGGAGTTATGAATTTGTTTGTAAAAAATACACACAGACAGACAGACGGAAAACTAGGCACCATAGACCCATGTTCCTATGTATGGTGAAATGTGTCTGTCTTGACCTAAGCTATAACGCTATATACGTTTGTCCAGGTAGTTACGGGACACCCTGTATATATATATCAGTCCGTCGGCGCGATAGCGTTTGTAAAAAAGGTCCGATTTTGATGAAATTTGGAACAAACGTGTAAAAAACGCGTCATTCATGACTTCGAGTTCGAAAACCAGCAAGATTGGTTTACTCTAAGAAGGTTTTTTTGACGAAATAAAATTTATTTTCAAGATTTAACACCTTTTTACTAATTATTTTTAAATTTAATTATCAAAATTGAATTCAGCTTAAAAAAGAAACAATTTAGCATTTTGAATTATTATTCTACGTCAATCCTTGCTTAGATATTGGATAGTATTGGATGTGCTAAACACAGTACGTTGTCAAATATTATTTTTAATTTTTCCCTCCAAAAAGTAGTCACCCTGATTTAAGATATTTTTAAAAATACAATTCTGAACATATGATTAAATTTTCAGGTGATGAATATTTAATTTGTGTTTGAATAGTTCAGAGTGCATTGGTCAAGATTTTGCAGAAAAGATATACTGTATAAAAAATACAAATTATTTTTAAATTTAATAAAGAAAGTATGAGCATTTGGAGGGGGGATGTCTTCGTCTAAACTGCCTGAAAATGTAGCATAATTTATGGTATGTTTAAAATGATGAGGATTGATAATATGTTTCATTGAAATTGGCTGGAGATGTAGGTCTGCTCCAACAGGGATGTTTTAATTATAGAACTGACCTTATGATTGAATTTTATTTTTTCATGAGATTAAGTCATTTGTTTGTTTTGAGTGTTTTGAATTCACTGATTATATGTTTGTTAACATTATATACTATAACAAGATTACAGTTATTAAAAATTAAAAGACTAAGAATTATATAAAATACAAAAGTGTATGTATTACTAATGAAAACCAGTGTGGTCTCTTTTTGATCAATCAATCAATCAAATATTCTTTATTCATTCAAATGCATTAATTACATTGAATAGAGTTAGTATCACAGTGCAAAAACAAGCAGTGCACAGTGCAGAAAACTTAATAATAAAATACACACAGCTTGGGATTAATTAAGCAATAAAATTATATGCACAGTATAATATTGTTCATGTCTCAACTGGCTATTTGATATCATCATACTCTTCTAAAGAATAAAATGGCCTTTCAAGTAGGTATTCTATTAGTTGTTTATTTTTTAAAATTTTGTTCAGAATATATGTTTTTTGGTAGGTGATATAGGAATTTTTTCCCAATATATGATGTCTTTTTTTTATAAAATTCTAAATTGTGCTTATCAAAGATCCTAACATATCGAGTATTGTAGGGTCCATTATTCTTTGTACAGTGGTCAAATTGTTTAACATAAACTATGGTTTCAAAAACATATAAACTAAATAAATTAAATATTTTAAATTCTTTAAAAATGTGCTTGATAGAATCAGTCCTCTTCAAATTCATCATGATCCTCAAAGCTTTCTTTTGTTGCAGCAGTATTTTATTTAAATTGTGTTTGTTATTTGTTTTTTTCTCTTAGTATTTGTTAATTTTCCTCATGTTTAAAGCTCATGAATGATTAAATATACGTTTTTAGTACATTATTTACTTAACGTGTTCAAACAATACTTTCCTTTACTTAAGTTGAATGCTCACATAAACAAAATAAATCCTATATGGAAATTCGAAGGGTACGCAGGTATGCTGCGAGCGGGGTATTTTTGTATTAAAGGAGTAAAATGCAGGATTGTACCCGAGACTTTGCCGAGGTGTCCCGCGACGGTTTCCCGAGGGAGAGAACTCGCTCATGTTATACATTCAACATGGAGTCCAGCCTATTCAGATAAATAAATACACTGTACATAAATAAATGTTGTAGTGACATATCACGACTATGACGAACATAAGTTTAATGTTTTATGTTATCTCACGTAATCTCAAAACCTAAATTTTCACAAAGCGCCAGCTGTTCCGTCCTGCCTTTGTATCCTGCCTGTCAGTAACCAGTAGTTAGTGCCTGTGAACCATTGAGCTGCAACATATTTTCATATATACTTGGGAATGTCAATGCATTCAATCAATGTTTAACTATTTTTAACTAGTTTAGAGTTACTCTATCTCCAGCCAAGAGACAAAGTACACATGTATTCAGCCAAGAAGTCTTGTAGGGGTGGAAGTGCGAGACAAATGGAAAATACCCCCACCACTGTTTTTTCTTCATCGGTTGTGTACAGTCAACTTAAAATCTCACATGACAACTTTTCAAGATGGCTTCTGCTTTGTTTAAATACGGTCTGCTTTATTTACATTTGTAACCCACCTGCTCGATTACACATAATCGTGTCAATGTAAGTAAAATTAATAAAGGACAAAAATTTGATTCTCCTTTGATTACATTTACTTACATTGACACGATTATACAATAGAACCTCGACAAGAAGGCACTCGATACCACAAAACATTGATAAAAAATGCACTTTTTATGTTCACTCGATACTGTAATGGCACTTAATGTCTTGTTAACACGTACCTCAATAAGAAGACTCCCTTGATATCGAGACTCTTTCCAGAGAATCACCTTGAGAGTCTTCTTATCAAGGTTCTACTGTATAGCCAAATTTAAAAAAGGGTTTGCTTAAAAGCATAACTCCCGTGCATCGATGTGAATATAGTTTTTATTTACATCAGTGCTTCCGTGTCACCATAATTATACTATCTTAAGACCCCTTTCGCTCAAGGCGGTTTTTTATGATAACAATGTTCAATGAAAAAACTGATATTGGACAGCGGAATTATTTTGCTTTAACAACGGAGTTTGCAAAAAGACGTTAAATTATTTACCAAAAATAGAAGTAAAAAACTATTGTTGTAAACAAGGAATCATATGTTTTGATATGTTTGATTAATTATTTCGAAAATTGCGAGTGTACTGAGGCTTGCGGTAGGGGAAACTTCACTGCGCATGCGCACCCCACAGGACTTCTGGGTTGAACAGATCTGTACAGAAATCATGACTCCTGGCGGGGATAATTTTTTTTAAATTTTATTCAGTAAAACGAGTAAAGTGATACTAAAAATACCCCCGCTGCAGCAGACCTGCATACTCAGCGAATTTAAAATGCAAAACAACATTATTTCAATCCAACATAACGAGATTTGACATATTTTGGTAAGCTCCATAAGAATAACATGGGGAAGGAGTATGCAGGTTTGCTGCTACAGCTATATTAAAACTGTGTGGTTTTAATTCAATATTTAGTAGATCTGAACTAGAAGAAGCTATTTACCAAGTTTTATCAAGATATGTTGAGAAATAACCGAGATATAGTTTTTTTACTTATTTCCCATAACGTTAACATTGGGACAACGTACTGTGTTTAGAAATTTCAATATCTCGGTAACCAATGGACATAGATCAGTGATTCAAAATAAGAAATTGTTTGTTTTTCGAGCTGAATTCAATGATGCCAACAAAAATTCGGTAAATTTTATTTTCTTATGTAAAAAACTCAAAAACCCATTTTGGGGGGGGGTTTATCCCCCTTTACCCCCCCTTCCGGTCGTCCGATCGGGCTGGTTTACGAACTCGTCCGAAGAATTACCACTTTACATGTCTGTACCAAATTTCATTAAGATCGGACCATTTTTACGGCCGCTATCGTGCTGACAGCATATATATATACATATACAAATTCGAACGAATGGTGTTTTCTGCTTCTGGGGCCCCTAAACGACGTAGGTCTATTACCATGAGACCTACGGTAATAGCTTCTTCCCTATAGGGGAAATTCGCTAAATATGTGTGGAGTAATCGTAGGCCTAATGTTTACATTCTTTATTTAGTTTTTAGAATTCACAATGTATACGTCATAATGTGTTGATTTATTTTACGATTGAAGTGTTCGCCTGTTGTTATGTACATCCTAACATTTGTTTTCTGTAGTCTTGCTGATCAACGGTATTAGAAATGTGCTTAGCAAATATATGTCACTTAATTCTGTAGTCAAAGTGTAATTAACGAACAAACATAATTTACAAAATAAATCTTTGTACATAATGTTTGTCGAGTTAAAAATATAAATTAGTATGGCTTTGTGTGTTGTGAGCTTAGTATAAAGTTTTTTATGTATTAAATATTACAATCATTCTAACGAGAAAGTAATGAATATAAACTTAAAACATTCTACATTTGTTTCATTAAATAAATATATTACTGAATAAAATGATAAGTCATGGTTTAAATTACGTCAAGAACGGGATTTTCAACATATAAATTAATTTAAAATAAAAATCTCATTTCACAGGGGAGGCGTCCTTGCTGCAAGAGGTCCAAACCAATAATATAATACCCCCGTTGCAGCAGACCTGCATACTCAGCGAATTTCAAATGCAAAAGAACATATTTTAATCCAACATAGCAAGATTTGACATGTTTTTGTAATCTCCATAAGAATAACATGGGGAATGAGTATGCAGGTTTGCTGCAGCAGGTATGTAAAAACTGGTATGTTAATTTATATATAAATTCGAACGAATGGTGTTTTCTGCTTCTGGTGGCCCCAAAACGAAAAGTTATCATGGTCTCGGGCTTAGGTCTTACCATGAGACCTACGGTAATAGCTTCTTCCCTATAGGCGGAATTCACTAAAACAAAGTAATTATGACCCGTAGTATAATATACGATGAAAATACACGATGGATTTATTAGGTAATTTATTAATATTTCAAAATTCACTAGTACTTTGGGTAAACATTAAATGTAACAGTTGTTATATAATACTCGAAATTATGATGAAGAGCAGAGCATTCGAATCGCTCAACAGTGATAATAGTTATAATAGTTATAAAACAATATTGGAATAATAATTATTATTGATTAAATAATGAATCAATGACTGAACAAACTATTTGTGTACCACTGGAAGATCTGAAAATTATCTAATTAAAATATAAATTATTCCATCTTGCCTCAAAAAAGCTGGTCGTCGTGCCGCCTAGGGAGTCGGGAGGCCAGATAGGCCTTGCAGACAGAGCCAGAACAATAAATATTGTTGTGTATATCCAGAATGTATACTAGCAACCAGACTAATAAATTATTGAAAATAATTTCAAATGTAGTAAAAAAATAATTTTAGTTTGACAAATTATTTTTATTTTTACTAATTTTAGTTTGACAAATTATTTTTATTTATCTCAGATAAAATATACTTGGTAGAAGTACTGACACCCAGCGTCGATATATTTTAAAGTATAACATTGGAAATGCATTAGCTCCAAAAAGGTAACCGCGTTTCCGCTGTGTTTCAGAAGCACTGAGGTTGATTGCTCTTTGCTATGGTACAATTTATAAAACTCTGTATTTTATAAAAGAAGTAAATGTTATTCTTATATTTGAACAATATTTACAAATTAAGATACTTATATTAAGTAAATCATTTTTCAAGTAATAGTTGACGTTTACTAAATTAAAACTTTCAAAATTTGGTAGTACAGCCTATTTTTGATTAATTTGACCTCTAAAGGCTATACCACTTTTAACTTTAGCCTCTAAAGGCTAAAATTTGGTAAGTTTTGAATTTTGTAATATATGGTGTTAAAGCTTTAGCAATCTATAGACGTTTACTGTTAATTGGTGTTAAAAATCGTAGGCTTTTTATAATTTATGAAATTTTGTAGGATATTATTTAGTTTCCATGGGAAATATTATTAATTTTCCAGTTTAACTCTTCGAATAACGGATACAAAAGCTATTAATAAATAAATAAACATTCAATTTATTAATTTTATGTGATGACTAGTACGTTTTTAGGTACGTTCCGGTAGAATTATGTTCTTAAAATGGGGTTGACTTAAATTATATACATGCAAACGTGCAAAGCAAAATTTTTCGGTACATCTTTCAAGTGAAAAGTTGAAAGATTGAGATCTATTTTTAGTAAAATGATTTGCTAGACCATGTTTTCAAAACGACATTACTTAAAAAGGCCTAAATTGCACTTCAAATCACTCAGAAACCAATTTTTTTCATTTACGATCATTTCTTTGATGGCACGTTTAAGACAATAATTAATCATAAATAATATGTGAGGTGGAAAGCGAAAAGGGACCTCTTGTCGGAAATTTTTGATTTTGAGTTATTAATATTTTTGAATTCCTCATTTAATTTCTAACAATTTGGCGCAAGTCCCATGACTCTACGATGTTTTTGGAAAAGTTATAGGACTTTGAAATTTCGTGAGGGAAACGGGTCATTTTGAGAAAAATCGATTTGAAAATTTCAAAAAAGCATAAAACCTATATTTTTTGTATTTAAGAAATGATTTTGATAAGAAAGCTTATAATGTCTTCTGTAAGGGAATATCGATTTTTGTCTTAACTCACAGTAGTTTTCAGGAAAATAATATTTTTATCGAAGCATGTCGTAAAACGTCGTATTACAGAAAAGGGACCTCTTGTCCTATACCTTGTTGTTGTATGTTATTCTACATAAATACAAGAGGTCCCTTTTAAAACTGAATATTTTACTGTTATCTCATTGTTTTATAAGGTTTATCATCAAACAGTAGAACCCACACTGATAAGACATCACCTATCACGATAACTCCGGTTCACCTGACAGGCTGCATCGCCATCAGTGCTGCAGCCACAAAAACAAACATTCCCAACACTATCTTTTGTAATATTAATATTTAATATTGCTCATCATTGAGGCAATCAAGGAGCAATTATATATAATTAATTGCTCATTTATTACAATAAAACTAACTATTATTACCCTACGTATAAATAGTCTCTTGGAAAGGCAAAATTTAGTAGCCAAAATATCGGTTATCAAAAAGATACCTCTTGTCGGTGAGACTTTATGAAATTGGTGAGAAATTTCGTTCTCTTTACACCAAATTTCGTTGTAGTTCTCTAAAATTCCGCTAGAATTCAGGAGAGTTCATTTTTTGGACCAAAGCCTGCTTTCGAAGTGCATGTTGGAAATGGGACGTCTTGTCGTTATGGCGAAATAACATTGAGCGACAAGAGGTCCCTTTTCTCATGCAGATGCTAACAATATTATTTATTTCGGTTTTTTATAACTTCGATTCAATATTTTAACCGATACAGGCCTATTCTATGAAAAATGAGGTATAACAATCGATAGAGACCCGAATTTCGATATTTTTGACCCTAATCGGTTATATCGGCCGTGCTGAAAATTTTTCTTCGCCGACAAGAGGACCCTTTTCGCTTTCCACCTCAAATATATAGGGTTTGCCGTGCCCTGCGGTTAGAGTCAAACAGTTCTTTATTTTCATCAGTAGTTCTTTTTAGCAAATTTCCTATTGAATGGTGGGCCATTGGCAATTTTTCATGGCGGGGCCCTCAGATGCCAATACAACCCTATATATTTATTGGCACTCTAGTGGTCGCAATTTTTGACGATTTTCCCCAAATAGGTAAGACTATTTCTTTCTATCATAAACTTAGGCAAATCAGGGGCAAAAAGGTGAAGCACCCCTAACATATTTTTTGGGGGCATGGCCCCCGAAAAAGGTCATGTAAGCCCCATCGCAATTTTAATTTATATTTTTTTAAGAAAATAAAACTGAAAAACCTTTGCCCCTTTCCAAAATTAAAGCTAAAATAGCGGATTTGTCAGAGAAAATGTGAATTTACTAAACTCAGTACGTTGTCTTAAGGGATCTTTGCACTCTAGCGACCACAATCATCATCCGATTCCCTCTAAATGTGGTAAATATTATCATACAAATATCCCCTTAAATGTGGTAGGTCATGGAATATATAAGAATGTCCTCCATTCTCATTTTTGGGAAACCCCAATTTTTAGGTACGTAATTTTTTAATAATTTAACTAAAAAGGTAGGAAATTTCTTGGAAAAAGCAAAAAATCTGTGTAAATCACAGAGAAATCCTTTAAGCTCACTGATCGGCATCACTAATAGCCACTCCAAACCTGGACTTTTTTACAGAAGTTTACTTCAAACGTTCGCTTTTCTAGAGTTCATCTCATCTTTGTAACACTCTCATCAGTCGGATAGTTTATGACAATTTCTATAAAAATTGATTTGCTGAAGTGTTTGATTCTGTTTATTGAAAATGTCAATTCCTTTACATTTTTAATAGGTTTTTTTATGTATATACATTGTATATAAGAAGAAATTGAAACGGAATCCAGTGTTTAAAATTCAAAATACACTTTGAAGGTTGTAAGGATGCAGTAAAAACATAATTGTAGAGCATGGGCAGATATTTTAAAAGAAAACTAAAAAACGTATTTCCTCACTGTAAAATAAAACGCTTATGTTATTAGGGATTATGTATTAAAATATTCGTCATTCAAACTACGTAAATAGTAGTCGTGAGATAAGAACAAATAGTAGAGGTTGTTAAATACGTATTACACGACTTTCAAATAATAGTCTGGTCATTTTTGTACTTTATTTTGTTTAAATTAAAAATTGGCTCTGGTAACTTCTTCTTTCACTTTTCAAACTGTAATCATAGCCAACCAATACATTTTTTAAGTGTTAAATGTTGAAAGAATAATGAAACAACCATAAAATACTTAAAATAAATGCTATTTTGCAGGTTATGTTTGTCATAAATAATTTTATTCCATACATTGTTAGAAAAATTCTCTTTTATAAACTAGTATATTTCATTTAAAATAAGTGCCTGATGATTTTGGTCTCAGCACATTAAAGTCAGCATAGTCTTATAATATATCATACAAGGTATAAAAAATCGTTTGTGCCCAGAAAAAAAAGAAAAAAGAAAACTTTGTGGATTTTGATGTACACTATAATATATAAAATATGTCATTGTATTTTTTGATATACAATACAATTTTGAAATGTTATGGACCTATGACAAATGGACCTATGATATAGATTAAGTTTATGATGACGCCAATAATGGGCCGATCCCATAAATATGTCACCTTAAATAAAAAACTTAGTTTTAGAAGGGTGTTTTATTCCAACAATGCCTAAAATAATCTTAATATTTTCGAAAATAACGGATATGTAAGTATAAATGACACGATGCAAGCAGACAGGCGGTGGAAGCAAAATAAATATGGGGGCAGCCCTGAATGACCGCGACGGCGACGGCTCAATGGAGCGGGGAAATTGTTATTTACCCGGCAACGATGCAGCACGTTCGATCACGTTATCGAACGGCTAACCCTCAGAAAAAGGTAGGTTCTTACTTTGGCAAATCGAAAATAACTTATTACTAAATTAGGGACTAAGTACCATTTTTAACAAAATACCATGTTTCCAATAACTTTTAACACTAAGATTAATTTCCCTTCTGAAAAAATTTGCAATTAATCACCAAAACAATTGATCTTAAAAAAACATTATATTAATACAATACTGGAATAGTAATCTAAAATAACTAATATTATTTTGTATATAGGTTGAAGAACACCAATAAAAATACACTCTGACATTTTGTATTGCAAGAATAACTTGGTATTATATTTGGATGAAGAGGCTTGAAACATATTCAATCATTAAACTTGAACAACAGGTTTTCTGTTTTAAGCAAAGTGATAATCCGATGTAGGACTGTTTAATGATGCAAGGTTCCGGAACTGTGCTCAAGTGTTCACCGTCGCGTCGAGTCTTGACGAACGTAATTGGGTTTAAAATTTCTTACTTGGTATGTTTTGCATATTAAGCTATACCTATTTGGTTCTTATCACTTGTAAAATATGAACACTTTCCTAAACTCTTAAGGTTTTAATTTGCCATGAATTATCATTTATTGACGCTATTTCCAATCAATTAATTTACTTGTTTTCAATAACAAATAAGTGTTTGAAATTTACAATATTTTCAATTGTGTTTGAATAAATACAATTTATTCAATCAGGTATATTTATAGGTGTTTTACTACGTATACTAGATATACTGTAAGATGTTGTAAAGGTGTTCGTTATGACTTGTCTATCATAATTTCATAGTTGCGTTTTTAATTTCTTATAATTTCATAGTTTTAAAAATTCACTTAAAATTTAATTTTTGTATTTATAATATAACATAATTTACACAATATAAATAGTTTTGTTATTATTTGTTCAACACTGTTATGAAAATAAATTATCAACGAAATATAGTCTGGATTTACATATTTGTGTTTGAGCTTTGAATGATCCTCAACCATATTTGTCACTGTAAATCACAGGAAGAGCAGATGTTTCAACATTGATTTATCCTTGATCAGCTGTTGACGTAGTGGCTGATGGATGTCGTGGTAGACCGCAATGCCAATGACCCGACTTTGACCTTAAGTTACGTTTGTAGTCATTAGTTGATCAGATGTATCAAACTCATCTGTAAGCGATTTTGTTAAAATAAACATAATAAGTTGAAGTTTTTCTTTTATACATTGACTGTGCCAAACGTTGTTGTCCCAACAGCGCTTCCGTTACAAATCCAGTTTTGTTTTAATAACAGCTGTGAACTAAACCTACTATGATATTTATTTAAATTATTCTACATCGTTCTCCCATTGTTAACTAGTGAACGCCATGTAACTACCATGTAACTTGAACGCCTATGTAACTTGTTCATATAGTTCACTATCTAGTGAACAAGTTACATTGGTTATATCTACTATACGAGATATTACAACGCCATTAACTCGTCTTTGTAATTAAGAAACCTGCAAGTTTATACTCAACCACGAAAACCCGAACGAAAGTACCGGGTTTACCTTTATTTTAGGTCATGTTTTATGTTTTATGTTTTGCCAATCTAGGTCAATCTAGCCAACTCTTAGTTTTTAACCGACGGGACGAATCATGGAGTGAAGAAAATGACAAATGGATTCTAACTGGTTGATGAATTAACTGAAATAATAGCCTGCCGTCTGCATGAGGCGTTTGCTATTGCTGTTAACCTGATATATTGCGTGCTCTATTGAGGTACGCTTTACTAAATATTTGATATTGAATGTGGGGCAGATATGTTTTTTACGATATAAAACTTTTTCGAGAAGCCCAAAAACTTGTTTAGGACCAGTTCTATTAAGGTTTTACCAAAATTATAATTGTTTGTATAAATTAGATTGTTGCAATAGTGCTGTATGTGAAAATTGATTATTAACGAATGGATAATAATAGATGAAAATCGGGGTTTACATAGAGAGTGATCATTTATGTAATAGATTTGGATTTATTTGGATATTTTTCTCAGTTTTAGAAATATTTTTGAAACTTGCAAAACATTGAACTACTAATAATAAATAAAAGAAAATCGGGTAAGGGAAAAGGTGTATTTTTTGTGCAAAAATCCCTTTATTATTAATAGTATAAACTTTCATAGAAAGCCATACTTGTAAAACGCACAAAGGTAAACATTAATGGTTGTTTCATTAGTAAGACAAAATAATGAAAGTAAAAGTTTTGGATGTAATAGATTGTAAAAGATTCAACACATACATACATTTCAACAAAATTCAAATTGCTTGTGTTATTTCGTCACATTGTCACTTAACAAAACCTTTACTTATTTGTAATGCAACTTAAATCGACTTACAAAATAAGTTGTCAATCTCAAGCATATGAAAAATGTTTTCCTGGATAAAATCTCTTGGTTTGTCACTATGAACAGGCCTGTGCAGCTACCTAAACGCAGCGAAGTACCGTAGGAACATCAGTCATGGACTATCTACAAGTGAACGCCCGCTCACGGTGGAACACGAGTTCTGGGATCGAACCAGCGCCTCGCCGTGAGCCTCGGAAGTGGCTCAATAATATGACACAAAAAATTTCATTCGAACGATACGTGTATCTATTGCCAATGAAAGTCACCCGTCCTGATATGAGTGAATAACGTGAGAATATGTGAAATGAGGTGAATCTGATAAAACTTTAGCTTCTGTCAGGGGAGCTGTTTATCGACTACAGTATATTTCACCACCAATGTTTATTGAATACCTTCTCATCTATCTATGACCCTAAGGTCAAAACTGTGGTAATGAAATTTTGATATTGCGTAAACATATACGTAATAATACTTCCGTTTCATACATGCACTATTACAATAAAATAAAAACAGATATTCTATGACTTTTGGCGAAACGTTCTGCTTTGGAAGAATAATTTCCTCCTTAACAGTTTTCTTTTTATTCAAGAGAGTCACTTTGGTAAGTATAATATATTCCCAGTTTTATTAAATGTTTAGATTTGCCTACATATCTGACAACTTTTTAATACAGAAAAAAGTTTCATTCAGAATACCTAATTCATTAATTTTAAGTAATTCGCACCGTTGACTCCAAGAAATCAACGTACGTCATGTACGTCGGTGATGTAACGTTAGGTTATAAGTTGGTGTACGTCGTTATTAATCATATTTCAAGTCGAAACGAATATAACAAGTTTTACAGCCTAATATTTTGTAATCCTTTTAGTTCAATATTCAGTAACGGTAATTTAAAACTTTATTTGGGTTCGAATCCTGCTAACTTTATTCTGAAATTACCGTAAGTACAATTTTTAAGTAATGACATGCATTTAGCGAATTTATCAGTTTCCAAAATAATCACTTCTAACTGGTTTATTTAAGTCAAGAAATTTTAATCAATGCAATTTAGCTAGAAACATTGGCACCTACAGACATTGGTAAAAAAATCTCGATAAAAATTATATTTCAATTCTATTTACTAAATAGAGTATAAATATATAATCTATCTACTTTTTAAAAGTATTTAATTTATAGACAAAAAAGCATCATAGTAATAAACAAAATATTATCTACGTTCAACTATTTGAAATAGTAATTTTAAAGAATAAGGCTATCGGAGAGTAGATATATTTTATACTCTCATTGATGTTCTTACAAATAACAAAGAAAGAACACCAAAACTACATTATTGTTTTTGTGTGAAGTAAAATATATATGTTTTCGACTTTGTTTTATTGCTGAATTAATCTAGTGTGAGGAATTCATTAAGTTGGTTAAGTTAGTAAGAATAAATACTAAAGTTATAGTGGAGTGGGAGATTTAAGATGGGGACATGCTCCGCTCTGTTTAGTGATCGTGATTTCTGTTCTATTGTGTGATTTTTATTTGCTCTCAGCATGTTGCGATTTGACTGCTTCAAGAGTTTTTTTTGAACCCACAGTCGCTTGGAATATATACGAGTAACTAATATTGTTATCTTTTAGGTTTTCTTCAACCTGAAAAAGGGGTCAGATTCCAGATCCTCCAAATGTCGTGTAAACTGTTTTAACTAATCTGGACGGCAAATGTCTGGAAAATTCCAATAATTAGTAACAAGTGGGTATACTTAGCATTTGCAGAATTTGTAGGATTAAAAGTGTTTCATGTGCATCATGCGCATCATGTGTACATATAATTACATTTAACACTATATATTTATGTTTAAAGTAATAATGTTTAGCTTTACATTAATTTTAGGTCATGTTTTAGGAAAATATCATTCTGATTGTTAGTGGTATTCAAACGCCTTTTAGTTACCCATAAAAAATTAACTATAGATTCTTTCTCATAAAATGTAATAAAAAAAACTTATAGCTTTATATTTACCTGTCTTTGGCAGTACTCTGGGATCGGTCTGTCATTATTCAACATTAGCAACTGTGTTAGTGGATTAGCAACCGCAATGAATGAGGCCCCAGGTAGTGGTCGAACAGCTAGAATTGTTAGTTCTGTATTGTTTATTATTGGTAAGTAATAATGTATGTAATTATTAATTCCTCTTGAAAAAAATCATTGTACTTAAAAATTTACTTTGTTAGTTGATCATTTTCTGCCGAATAGTATGCTAGCAACTTGAAATGTTTTACGGATATGAAAAAGAATAATTTACTAATTTCTAAATTATAATAATTAAAGGTTAGTGATTGACAGTTAAATATGTTTAAAGTATAGGCTGTAGATCTTTTGGAGTAAAATAAAAAATATATACTAAAAATAAATAAAAATACTACGACTGTAGTTGGTGTTTTTTTTTGCAATGATAACTTAAAACTATAACTTTATTAATTTTAAAGTATTACATTTTGAATGAATGACGATTTTTCAGTCTGTGGACCAAAAGAGTCCATGTTGTAATAAGCTTAGATAATAACATACCACTTTTCAAGTACCTCTTTTCTCTAGGAAAAATTAATTCATAGAACGGCTTAATCTAAAATATCAAAATCTATTTTTAAAAATTTTTATAGTTTATGACTATATATATAAGGGAATTAGTTTGATAGTTTGATAGGTTCATTACTATGCAGGTTTCTGTTTTTGATAGTTTTATGTTCACCCAAATGAACACAGCCAAAGACTTCTAGAAATATTCGCTTAGAAGTACCCACTACAAACATATACAATAAACTTTGAATTTTAAAAATATTAAACTCTTGCAACTTTTAGCTTTTAGGGGAGTATATTTGATAATATGCTACGCTTGTCAACTTACTCTATGCATCATTTACTTTTTTAATGGCATCATTTTTTAATTATAATCCAAGTTTTGATGAAGAAGTTAACTAAAGAAAGATTGCCTGAGGTTTTCAAATACTTAACCCTAGACAACTGCAAAGGGTAAGTGATACTGGTAAATACCAAGAAAAACCAAACAAATATTTGTTCGATAAGGTATGACCTTAATGTTAAATTGAATTTATCGTATGTTACTATGTTGAAAATCAATTGCATTAAAATAACAGTTCTTAAATTTACTCTTAATTTTTGCGTGACTGTTAGACTTAAATTGTTAGAGGAATAAATAAAACAGTCAAGGTAGAAGTACTTAGGAGTTGGGTCTATCTATCAGTCGCGCGCACTCAAGACATTTGTCTCACGGAATTTTCTCGTTCTTGTCCACGAATAAATTCTCGCATTCCTCCTTTCTGTCATGAGCAATCCGTGTAGTAAAACGGTATTATTACTCTGATGACTAGCTGGAAATGTTTATATGTTGGTATTACAAATAAAGTATGTAAAATTTGCAATGCTGCATTATATTTCCATTGTCTAAGAAGACAATTGTATTGTTTAACAAACTAACATCATTATTATACAGTACACAATTGTGTTAATAGAGATGTCGAGAAAAATGTTAATGTACCTGAATGTTTTGTTGTTAATCTGATAAAGCAGTAAAGTATTACGTTATTGTTGTTAATCCGAGATCGCAATTGGTAGCGCACTCGGCCTCGGAACTGTGGCCACGAGGCGTCACAGGTTCGAGACTCGGGCATGTCGCATACTTTTAGCAGTACTGTTCATCCTAGTGCTGTACCGGCTCACTCCTTGTCTTTGCTTGATAACGTCCACGCACAGATCAGTAGTCTATGTGGGCGGGGCAAGGACAAGGTGAAAAAGAGGCCGCCAAAATAAAAAGACTTTTTGCATTAATAAAAAATAATGAAAATAATGTCTTTGGAACCTTTGATGGTTTAAGTAAATCTTACAAATCTAGTTTTTTGCATGATTTGCTTCGGTAGTGAGAACTTGTTTGTTTTTTCTAGAGGTAAGATTGTTGGGTGTTACTGAGAATTGTTAATTTATTTTGCTTTTTTTGTAGTCCAATGAAACCTCATCTTAACTATTTTTTATATAAAAATTACTACATCTGAAGCTTTTCTGAAAATATTTTTCGCATGTTATTTGACATTGATGAATAATGTAAACACACAATGTGGTAATCACCCGGGAGGGAATAGGCGGCATGAATAAAGATTGCATGTTTGCACTGCAAGGTGTAAGTTGTCTAATTGAAAACTAACACTGTAACTAAAATAATTCTTAATAGATCTTACACCCTGAGACTGAAATAACAGATTAAAAATATTTAAAGTTGTATACCGATATTAATTTTTCAAACGTGTTTTTGGTCACTTAAAATGCTATTAGATATTGAAGTTAAATATTTATTCAATTTCAAACTTTTTTTTTCTTCAACAGAAAATTTTATTTAAATCGGGATTTGTAAACATTATACCCATAACATTCCCTCCATTCCACAGGTTAATTAAAATACTAGATGGAAAAATGTTTAAAAATTCAATCATGAAATAAATGTAAAAACTGTTGTACGATTCTATAACTGAAAGATAAGATAAGAGTTAATCATTTCCCTGTGAACAAGGTGAGCTATCTCTCTCTGGACAAGGCTAGCTATCTCTCTGTGTACAAGATGAGCTATTTCTCCGTATACAAGGTAAGCTATCTATATGTATGCAAGGTTACCTGTATCTAAGTTCAAAAATATCTCTATGTACAATGTAGGCAATCTCTCTGTGTACAAGGTGAGCCAACTCTCTGTGTGTAGGTTAGCCAGTTTCTGTGTACAACTAGAGCTCTCTCTGTGTCCTAGGAAAGCTATTTTTATGTAAAAGGTGCTCTTATCTCTGTGTATAAGCGAGCTACCTCGTGTGGAAAAATACCCAATACCGAGTAGAAGCTCTGAGACATCAACAGATTGAGAAAATTTCCTTTTGAATTTTAATTTACGTTCATGAAGAAAATAATGACCTTTCGACAATTTTTTAGATAGCTCATTTGTGTATTTCATTAATTTGGTAACTAAACGTAATAAAGCGAAGCCCGTGTACCTAACTTTAGCATGAAAAGTAAAAACGTTGTTTGTGCCATGTATAAGGTAGTTTTTGGTTTTATAGTTTCCTTTCAGTGAAAAAGCGTGTTCCAGGAAATGTGCAAATGATGAGTAGACTCCAGTGTAAAGCGACTCGAAACAAAATAGGGGCGCACGAGTGGAATGGCCCGTAAAGGATTCGCAGACAAACAACTACTTTCTACTTTCAGCTGTCCATTCTTTTAAAAACTAATCAATCCTTCTGAGTTCCTACTCCCAATTACTTAATTACCCTTTGTTAATGTTATTCGAACGAAGTGAAACGAGTGAGTTATACTCGACTTAAAAATCACTATTTCTGAACTAACTCCTCTTTTATTATTTGATGAAAATTCGTGAAATTTGAACTACATCATAATTATACCCCGAAGATTGTTTTAATCCATAAATGAGTAGTTAATTATACGTTTAAATATTTATTTTTTTAGTTAATAGCTTTAATTTAATTGCTTATTTGAAATTTATGATTTGAATTCGGCGGTCGTCAATCGTCGTGAAACTGTCAAAAATGTCAAATGTGTAGCTGACTAGCAGACCTTACATTATGTTCAGCACCTTACTGGCAGACGTACTGGATTGAATCTAGAGATAAATACTGACCTGTCATTAATCCCATTAACATTCATCAGTATTTCTATCATTAGTGCTACCTACTTCAAAGTCCACAAGTTTTTTTTCAGTTCACTGAAAATATTAAGAAATACTGTCGGACACAAATCTTTGATTGCAAAGTCAATGGTACCGTAATATTTGACCGTGTAAAGTAAAGTCTGCTTTTTGCCGTTTACAATCTTTCTAATCGTCAAAATGGCTACGTTAATAATAAATTCTATTTCTTTATGAATATTGACAGTTTTAGCCAAAAATTTCAATTTTCTACTGTAGATAACACTATCACTGATGTCTTCCGTCTGCACGCACTTAATATCTACATTCTGTAGGACGCGCGTTTCGGCTTTCGCCATCTTCAACTACAATACTGATGCTGGTTGTGCGAATGGGGGTTTGCGCGTCCTACAGAATGTAGATATTAAGTGCGTGCAGACGGAAGACATCAGTGATAGTGTTATCTACGATTCATCCAGTGCCGCACGGATGTCAACCGAGACCATCGTTTCAAATTTCTACTGTAGTTATTAGGATAAATTTTACTGTTCTGTGATAGTGATATTTACGCACGCAGTGTAAAGCCAAGGGGGCAGTAAACTACAGAATATTGTTTATTAAAATCGCTTTAAATTTGTGGGACATGGCGTTTTGGAATGTTTTTGAGGCTTTCGAAATCATGGTGATGCCGCCCCGTGACTTTTTTTCATTATCTCATCTCTTCAGAACTTCTTCTCTCCAACTCCAAGACATCAACAAGTATCATTTAACATCCTATTGTCATTGTTCACAAGTACCAAGCTACTTGAGGTAAGTTTAGTTCATTTTTTATTCTTAGGGGTAAGGCTCTTGGTTGTTTATTCAAAAAGTAAAAATTCTATCAGAAATACACATAAACATAGGTATTGTATGTGGATTGATTTTCATGGGCTGGACCTAAGTTATAGGCCCTAGGTTATGTTTGTGGATTGGGTCAGGGTTTCAAAGTAGAACTTGTGTAATAGACGATTTCCTCAATAATCTGTCATTTAGTGTGGGGGAAATCAATTTTGCAAATAAATGTTCCTACACTGAGAAAAATATCCTAGCGGAAAAGCAGAGTTTTTGCCCCAAGTCTAGAATCTGTACTCGCAATACGTAAATAAGGACTTGGCTCACGTACAGGAGTGTTGTGTCTGGACCCAGCTCAATGACTCGGCAGAGTTTTGGGCATTAGTACAGACGCAGGACTCGCAGTCCTTCTTTAAGAACTATTTCTCTGCAATTACGCTCGAACTGCCGTATTTGCAAATAATCAGGGAATTTACCGTGATTTTAAGGAAAAAACATTAGAGTGACGTCATGGATGGTTTGTATACGTCACAAAACACGTCATAAGTTTATCCATGATTACTTTCTGCATGCAGCCCACTGCATTTACGGTAGGTGTATGGATGAGAACTTCAAATTATTTCCATGTGATTTGGTAAAAGCAGTTAGTCTTTATCTTGTTTTAGTTCACACTCTCATCAAATATTTTATTTGAATCGAATAAATTTTTTTACCAAATCTGGATCGATTTTAGGTCCGTTGTGTTGTTAGTTTTATATTTGGGATTGAAAATTTACTAATGTGATACAAGTTTGAATAATAACATTTGGTTTCAATAATACATATTTTATTAATGTTTTTTTTTGTAGATTTACTTACTGTAGTACCATTGATAGTAAATACATATAAAGTAAATGGTAGTGAAACGACAAAAAGAATATCAAATTTCAAATTTTTAGGAGAAAAAGCTTAGATTATTGAAGAAAATCAAATCGTTTTATTTGTCAGCAGTTACTTTTGTTAAATATTGTTTTATTTTTAAATAGTTGCAAGGACACATTGATCAGTTTTAGACCTAAGATTAATTTTATCTGTCCATAGTTTACACGAAAAAATTACCAAAAAAAGTAATTGCACTGTTTAAGATTTTAATAACTCAGGTATTTTTTTGCAAAGTCTTAAATAAGATGAATTGTAAGAAATAGAATGCAGGTCGAGTATAACCTTGCATTGATTTGCTGCCACTTTTAAATGTATCAAATAAATATGTCAGGGTAATAAATTGTAACTATTAATGGTGTAAATACCTCGTACTGTCAAAGTGATCCTTTGTAGTCTCATATTATGGGCTACGACAGTTTCAATCTCAGCGAGATCTTCCTCAGGCGATGGAAATCAAATTTCATTCCAGTGGAAGTCGTCAAGAAGCATTAAAAACCATCATGGCACATACCCACGTAACACGAACGGACAGATGCACACAACGAACAAACATTACTTTTTATAAAAATTACGATACCGGGAAACACGTACGATACCGGGTACTCTAGACTCTATCACGCAATAAATTGTCACTGTAGAGAAGTACCATTAGGCGTAAACTTATCAATTCTTCAGATGCTATTCAACAACTACACTCATTAACAGGCAGCCGTAACGCAGTGGATATAGCAGTCTTCACCTGAACATACGAGTCAAGAAACATCGGGCGTGGTTAGAACTTGGATGGGTGACCGCTAGAAGAACCCAGACATCTTTTACTGATTTTAAATAAAAAATACCGGTAAATGCAGAGACTAGGCAAGTTAGTGCATAGAAATCGGTTGTATTTTACGAGAATAGGAATGTACATTCTGTGATAAACTGTGGTAAAGGCAAAATGAATCGCAGGATATTCTGAGAAAAGTCTCTGCAATTACGAGAGCCAACTCTGATCGGCAGGACTTACAACCGACAGTAATGACGTCATAGCCAGTGACGTCATAACTATGTAGACAAACTAAGTCCTGATTTTCCGTGTGGCGGCCTCACTGCCGGAGCATTGAGCCGGGTCCAGATTGCAGTGGGTAACCCGCACACCCTTATTTACGTGTATTTTCCACGTATTTCAGGACAAAATTTTTCTCAGTGTAACTCCACATAAGTTAGGTCTAGCCTAGATTAAGGCTTATGCAATGTATGGGAATATGAGAAATGCTAACTCAGTCATAAGTTGATATCAATCGACTATAGTTCTGCAGAGGGCCTTTCCGCTATAGGGCACGCTTCGCCTCACTATCTAGGGGAATCGGGGTTATCGGGTGGGGAACTATCATTAGTCAAACACCCATACGAACGATAAATCGGTATTTGCTAACGGTATTTCACAGATTAACTTCACATTACACTTAGTATCTATTCAGTTGGAACCGGGGTTGATGGGTGGGGTACAATCGATTGTCAACGACTTGGCTTGGTTGCAAATTTCCCCCATTTGGAATTTGGCCAGATTTCAAAATCTCTAGGCCTATCCTTAAAAGCCTGGCCACTACTGCAGCCATGGCGTCAAAGGCGCCACTTAAGGCTCCAGCGGTCGGCCACGGCGCCGCATGGCGCCATGGCATCACCAAAACGGGCACCAACAAATAAATGGGCATTGGTAAAAGTAGTTAACTTTTTCACATATTATTTGCTATCTTTGACGCGGTAATTATTTCCTTTGTTTTCAAACAAAGTGAGGGATCGTGGAATTACTCTGGAATCTGTCATAGTTTGACCAGCGATGATCTTTGTATTTTATGAACCGATAAGTTAGTCCTGATTCCACATTAGGCCGAAAAGCAGATGTTGAAAATAGAAGGCAGAGGGACAGAAATTCAAATACGGTACTGTACTGATCTCTTTTACGGTAAGACTCTTAAATGTAGTCTGACCCAAGATACAAATTTATTCACTTAGGCCTATTACTAGCCAAGGAAGGTAGGCCTAATCCATTGAACATTGTTACTGTAATAAATCCTTTTATAGCCTATTCGAATTAGTAGGCCTACTGGTTTCTTTATAAAGAATTAGTAGGCTATGTCAGACTACTTAATTTTAAGGTGTCAATAAATTGACAGTAGTTGCACAGTTCACGTTGCACACCATTTAATGCCTGTCAGACAGTCAGCCTATTTTTATATGTCATCGCTTTTAAAACAGACCTATATCAGGAGCTAAATATCAATATTTTCCATATCTCGAAAGAAACAGTATTCTGGAGAACAAGAAGACTTTTTACAGTTACAAAGAGCTATCACTATTTTTAATAAGTTATGAGGGTTACAATGATTATTTGTTCACTTTAAAAATGCAAAATTTTGAGTCATGCACGTATTTACCTGCGCTTAATGAAACAGTCACAATGCCTTCTTCAAAATTATGTTATTTAGAATTTGGATAGTGCAATAAAAGAAGAATAATTAATACTTTTTTCTTAGGGTGATATATTGTGCAAAAAATTACTAACAAAGTCGTAATTAAAATATCAATTTGTTGTTTCTTATGGTTATCGGAAACAAATATTGATACTTCCAACGTATCAATATTATTTTGCCATCCTTAAGCATTCTCGACCAAAGCCTATGAAGAATTAATTATTAATGACCCTGACCAAGTTTTATGGTTTTAGTAGATTTTTCTATACCACAATTAAAAGTATATAATCTCAACTAAATAGGCTATAATTAAGGTGACCAGATTTTGGTACAGCCAAAACGGGATGGCGACCTCCGGGGGGTAGGGGGTGGGGTTTGAAATACCCCCCAGAAAGAGAGGGGGTCCGGGGGCTCTCCCTCGGAAAAGTTTTGAAAAATTAGGAGCATTTTGGTGCGTTTTTAGACTCTGTCAGATTTAAAATATGTGCTAGACTCCAGTTCATCTTTGCCATTAATTTTAAGTTACCAGGAAACTACAAAATAACCGAAAAAAAATTTACCAAAGGGTTTTTTTACATTAAAACGTATTTCCATACCCTTACAAAGAGAGGGGGTCCAGGGGTCCCCCCTGAAAATTTTTGAAAAATTAGGAGCATTTTGGTGCGTTTTTACACTCTTTCAGATTTAAAATATGTGCTAGACTCCAGTTCATCTGTACCATTAATTTTAAGTTACTAGGAGAAACTATTAAGGAGCAAAAAAAAAAATACTTAGGAGTTTTTTTTTACATTAAAACGTATTTCCATACCCCCCAAAAAGCTAAGGGGTTCCAACCCCCACCCCCCGGAAAATGTTGAAAAATTAGGAGCATTTTGGTTGTTTTTAGACTTTTTCAGATTGAAAATATGTGCTAGAATCCAGTTCATCTGTATAATTTTAAATTACTAGGAAACTACAAAAGAACTGAAAAATTTAATTTCAGATTATTTAATGTTGAATTATATTTTTTAAAGTATTTTTCTTACTAATAACGCCAAAACGGGACAAATGGGCGTCCCGAGAGAGTTCGTTGGGACAATGGGACACGTCGCTAAAAAACGGGACTGTCCCGTTCAAAACGGGACGTCTGCTCACCTTAGCTATAATTCATGAGTTTGGACCAACATATTGAGGGGATACAACTGTTGAAATAACTGACAGTGCAATTATTTAACTTAATAACAACAGTTATTATTATTAAGTTAAATGATATTGTAAGTTAAATAGGCCTATGTATAGTCCGAATCAAAAGACGTAAAACCAGGCAATCCGTAAGTCTAATGTTAGAATTAACATTTGTCTTAAGGGTGGGTTTTGCCGTCATTTGTCCCAATATACTACTAAATCTTTGTCATGTTTAAAGTAAAAGCTTTAACTTAGATTGATTGACGAATAAGGCATTAATTAATTATTTCTTAAGAAATTTAGATGTAAGTAAGGTTAGTGTTCTTCTCTGTTGAATGTTAGTTTTAATGAAATTAAAATATAACAAAACTGGCCCTTTTTTTGCTTGCAATCGCATGAGATTAAGAATATATTTTATAAAATTAAAAACAATGCATCAAACAAAATAAACTGTCAGTGCAGAAATGACTGCGCTGAACGTAGACAAAAATATGTAGATATACAATAAGAGGATAAACATAAGTAACCAGATTTCATTAAATCAACTTGAAATAATGAGTGGGAAAACGCTGCTGCTTAATGCAAATCAAGGAACAGAATGGTGTAGACATGATAAATGGTTCCTTAGCCGTTGATGAATTAGCCCAGTGTCTGTCTGCCGTGCAGGCTCCTTGAAACCTGCCACTTGTATCGAGCCGAAGGGGGACGAGAGAAGCATATCAGAATCTAGTTAATCTGGATTAAATGTGACCAACCCTAGTTTGGATTATCAAATTTAAACCAATAACGGCGAAATTACATCTGCCAACCACAAGGGGTAGTTTTTTTCAGTAACCTTTGCTCATTTTTACGAGTTTATATGAAATTTTAGTATTTTCTTTTTACTATGATAGCCGTTATAATGTTAAATTTTAAACCATTTTAGACCCCTTTCTTGTAAAATGACTGGACTATTATAAAAATACCCCCGTTGCAGCAGACCTGCATACTCAGCGGATTTCAAATGCAAAACAACATACCTCATTCTTTGTTTGAAATTCATTGTTGGTAATGGTGATTTTATATTTTGATTAGGATTTTTGCGGACATTTGCCATCACTGATTAGTAAAAAACAAGTTTCACGACGTTTCGGGATCTGGAATCTGATCCCGCCTTCAGGTGGAAGAAAACCTAGAACATAACCAGATTAGTAACACATAGCCAGGAAAACCTGGACAAAAAACACAGCTAAAACAGAGAACTGTAAAAGCAGTCACGAAAACACTAAGCTGAAAAGAAAAACAAAAACACAAAATAGCACAGGAATCACAAGTATCAAGAATCACCAGACAGGAGAGAGCACGTCCACACCCAATCAGAGCTGAGCTGAGACTGATTGGGTGTGGACGTGCTCTCTCCTGTCTGGTGATTCTTGATACTTGTGATTCCTGTGCTATTTTGTGTTTTTGTTTTTCTTTTCAGCTTAGTGTTTTCGTGACTGCTTTTACAGTTCTCTGTTTTAGCTGTGTTTTTTGTCCAGGTTTTCCTGGCTATGTGTTACTAATCTTGTTATGTTCTAGGTTTTCTTCCACCTGAAGGCGGGATCAGATTCCAGATCCCGAAACGTCGTGAAACTTGTTTTTTACTAATCAGTGATGGCAAATTTCCGCAAAAATCCTAATCAAAATATAACATACCTCAATCTAACTTTGCGAGATTTGACATGTTTTGGAAAGCTCCTTAAGAATAACATGGGGAATGAGTATGCAGGTTTGCTGCTACAGGTATATTAAAACTGGATAGTTTTAATTCAATATTTAGAAGATCTGAACTAGAAGAAGCCATTTACCAAGTTTTATCAAGATATGTTGAGAAATAAGCGAGATATAGAATTTTACTTGTTTCCCATATATGGTTAACATTGGAACAACGTACTGTATTTTACCACTTTCAATAGCTCGGTAACCAATGAACATAGAGCAGTGATTCAAAATACTAAATTGTTTGTTTTTTTTTAGCTGAATTCAATGGTGCCAAGAAAAACTCGATAGATATTATTGTTCTATGTAAAAAACTCAAAGAAACTCATTTTTGAGGGGCATACCCCCCTTTATCCTCCCTTCTTATGGTCCGATTGGGCTGGTTCACGAACTCGTCCGAGTGATTACAACTTTACCCGTCTGTACCAATTTTCATTAAGATCGGATCATTTTTACGGCCGCTATCGTGCTAACAGACATATATAAATTTGAACGAATGATGTTTTTCGTTTCTGGTGGCCCCAAAACGAAAAGTTATCATGTCTCGGGCTTAGGTCTTACCGTGAGACCTACGGTAATAGCTTATTCTTATAGGGGGAAATCGCTAAAATGTGAAAACTAAACAAATCCATATTTTAAAGTAATATTTTAGAATATCAGGTAAATTTACAGGTTACACTGGAATAACACTTTGTTCCATGTTCCAAGATTCCAAGTACCATTGTCGATTATTCGCTGTCAAGGCCGTACAAATCGGCTTGTTTACTGTAGAGCTGTGGCGATGTATGAGGGTCCAGGTGGCGGCGTACCACTCGGCTTGTTTACTGCAGAGCTGCAGCCACGATGGATGAGGGCCCAGGTAGCGGCCTACCACTCGGCTTGTTTACTGTAGAGCTGTGGCGATGTATGAGGGTCCAGGTGGCGGCGTACCACTCGGCTTGTTTACTGCAGAGCTGCAGCCGCAATGGATGAGGGCCCAGGTAGCGGCCTACCACTCGGCTTGTTTACTGTAGAGCTGTGGCGATGTATGAGGGTCCAGGTGGCGGCGTACCACTCGGCTTGTTTACTGCAGAGCTGCGGTAGCGATGGATGAGGGCCCAGGTGGCGGCCTACCACTCGGCTTGTTTACTGCAGAGCCGCGGTTGCGATGGATGAGGGCCCAGGTGGTGGCGTACCACTCGGCTTGTTTACTGCAGAGCTGTGGTAGCGATGGATGAGGGCCCAGGTGGTGGCGTACCACTCGGCTTGTTTATTGCAGAGCCGAGGTTGCGATGGATGAGGGCCTAGGTGTCGGCGTACCACTCGGCTTGTTTACTACAGAGCTGCATCCGCAATGGATGAGGGCTCAGGTGGTGGCGTACCACTCGGCTTGTTTACTGCAGAGCCGCGGATGTGATGGATGAGGGCCTAGGTGTCGGCGTACCACTCGGCTTCTTTACTGTAGAGCTGGAGCCGCGATGGATGAGGGCCCAGGTAGCGGCCTACCACTCAGCTTGTTTACTGCAGAGCCGCGGTTGCGATGGATGAGGGCCTAGGTGTCGGCGTACCACTCGGCTTGTTTACTGCAGAGCTGCAGCCGCAATGGATGAGGGCTCAGGTGGTGGCGTACCACTCGGCTTGTTTACTGCAGAGCCGCGGATGTGATGGATGAGGGCCTAGGTGTCGGCCTACCACTCGGCTTGTTTACTGCAGAGCCGCGGTTGCGATGGATGAGGGCCCAGGTGGTGGCGTACCACTCGGCTTGTTTACTGCAGAGCTGTGGTAGCGATGGATGAGGGCCCAGGTGGTGGCGTAACACTCGGCTTGTTTACTGCAGAGCTGCGGTAGCGATGGATAAGGGCCCAAGTGGCGGCGTACCACTCGGCTTGTTTACTGCAGAGCTGTGGTAGCGATGGATGAGGGCCCAGGTGGTGGCGTACCACTCGGCTTGTTTACTGCAGAGCCGCGGTTGCGATGGATGAGGGCCTGGGTGTCGGCGTACCACTCGGCTTGTTTACTGCAGAGCTGCAGCCGCAATGGATGAGGGCCCAGGTGGTGGCGTACTACTCGGCTTGTTTACTGCAGAGCTGTGGTAGCGATGGATGAGGGCCCAGGTGGTGGCGTACCACTCGGCTTGTTTACTGCAGAGCCGCGGTTGCGATGGATGAGGGCCTAGGTGTCGGCGTACCACTCGGCTTGATTACTGCAGAGCTGCAGCCGCAATGGATGAAGGCCCAGGTGGTGGCGTACCACTCGGCTTGTTTACTGCAGAGCTGTGGTAGCGATGGATGAGAACCCAGGTGGTGGCGTACCACTCGGCTTGTTTACTGCAGAGCTGCGGTAGCGATGGATAAGGGCCCAAGTGGCGGCGTACCACTCGGCTTGTTTACTGTAGAGCTGCAGCCGCGATGGATGAGGGCCCAGGTGGCAGCATACAACTCGGCTTGTTTACTGCAGAGCTGTGGTAGCGATGGATGAGGGCCCAGGTGGTGGCTTACCACTCGGCTTGTTTACTGCAGAGCTGCGGTAGCGATGGATAAGGGCCCAGGTGGCGGCGTACCACTCGGCTTGTTTACTGCAGAGCTGCGGCCGCAATGGATGAGGGCCCAGGTGGTGGCGTACCACTCGACTTGTTTACTGCAGAGCAGCGGTAGCGATGGATGAGGGCCCAGGTGGTGGCGTACCACTTGGCTTGTTTACTGCAGAGCTGCGGTAGCGATGGATGAGGGCCCAGGTGGCGGCGTACCACTCGGCTTGTTTACTGCAGAGCTGCGGTAGCGATGGATGTGGGCCCAGGTGGTGGCGTACCACTCGGCTTGTTTACTGCAGAGCTGCCGTAGCGATGGATGAGGGCCCAGGTGGCGGCGTACCACTCGGCTTGTTTACTGCAGAGCTGCGGTAGCGATGGATGAGGGCCCAGGTGGTGGCGTACCACTCGGCTTGTTTACTGCAGAGCTGCAGCCGCAATGGATGAGGGCCCAGGTGGTGGCGTACCACTCGGCTTGTTTACTGCAGAGTTGCGGTAGCGATGGAAGAGGGCCCAGGTAGTGGCGTACCACTCGGCTTGTTTACTGTAGAGCTGTGGCGATGTATAAGAGTCCAGGGGGCGGCGTACCACTCGGCTTGTTTACTGCAGAGCTGAGGTAGCGATGGATGAGGGCCCAGGTGGCGGCCTACCACTCGGCTTGTTTACTGTAGAGCTGAAGCCGCGATGGATGAGGGCCCAGGTAGCGGCCTACCACTCGGCTTGTTTACTGCAGAGCTGCGGTAGTGATGGATGAGGGCCCTGGTGGTGGCGTACAACTCGGCTTGTTTACTGCAGAGCTGCGGTAGCGATGGATGAGGGCCCAGGTGGCGGCGTACCACTCGGCTTGTTTACTGCAGAGCTGCGGTAGCGATGGATGAGGGCCCAGGTGGTGGCGTACCACTCGACTTGTTTACTGCAGAGCTGCGGTAGCGATGGATGAGGGCCCAGGTGGTGGCGTACCACTTGGCTTGTTTACTGCAGAGCTGCGGTAGCGATGGATGAGGGCCCAGGTGGCGGCGTACCACTCGGCTTGTTTACTGCAGAGCTGCGGTAGCGATGGATGTGGGCCCAGGTGGTGGCGTACCACTCGGCTTGTTTACTGCAGAGCTGCGGTAGCGATGGATGAGGGCCCAGGTGGCGGCGTACTACTCGGCTTGTTTACTGCAGAGCTGCGGTAGCGATGGATGAGGGCCCAGGTGGCGGCGTACCACTCGGCTTGTTTACTGCAGAGCTGCGGTAGCGATGGATGAGGGCCCAGGTGGCGGCGTACCACTCGGCTTGTTTACTGCAGAGCTGCGGTAGCGATGGATGAGGGCCCTGGTGGCGGCGTACCACTCGGCTTGTTTACTGCAGAGCTGCGGTAGCGATGGATGAGGGCCCAGGTGGCGGCGTACCACTCGACTTGTTTACTGAACACTGTGGATTCATCGGCGTCCGGCTGTTAGGTCTGACACATACGACACCTATTGCCGGGATTTATCTAACTGTAAAGCGATTTCCTTTTATCTCGATGTTCAATGCATTTTTAGACATTATAATGTATATTGCAATTTTTCCTATACAAACTTAAATATTAACATATCTTCATGGTAAAACGTTTTAAGATTGAGACATAAAATGAGTATATTTTGTTTAAATTATTTGCCTAAAGTTTACCTAGTTTTTTTTTAATATTTTAAGTTTTTTAATTTTATTTAATTATTGGTTGCATGTGTAAATTACAGTACCGGTACTATTGTCTGGATTTAGATTTTTTCCCGGATGCAGCGATTAGTGAACCTTATTTCTTTCAGAATTCACCTCAGAGACATGCTCGGAAATAGCTGGGTTCATCTGTCAGCCCCCGCCTCCTCCTGCAGTCTCTGAGGCGTTTGCCACGCGATGGTTTACCCTAGGGTGAACTGCTGTCTTCTCTTTCAACACTCATTGAGATGAAGTGTTGTGTTGTTGTGAAGATTTTCAATGAGAGAACGTCGAACGTTTATAATATTACAGAGCATATGCCGACATTATTTATTCACGCATTGTAAATCAATCGAATTACTATATATTTACAGTGAGTGATTGTAAAAGCCATTCGGATGCGTTACTTACCAAATGAATGTTGGATTTTAATATAAGAATGCTAACAGTTTATTTACTAAAGTAAAGAAAATATCTGCTAGAATTATAACTGAGCCTTAAATATTGGGCAGGTATTTCAAAAATATATATTAGAAAAACCTGTCTGTCTACATAATTGAGGATTTATATTTTCAATCATCCTTAAATAATTGTAATTATATTTTATATTACGGTAGATTCAGAACCACTTAACATCCGAACACATTGCATTGTGAGTAAGTGTCGTTGATTTGGGCGTACTTGTAACGCTAAAAATAAAAAATAAATCCTTGTTAATTTATTTTTAGCTAGTTTATTTTAAAAATGTTTATTGCACATACAAACATTGTTTATATACAACTCACAGTCGACTGTTCAGAGACATCTGTCCGACAAGTCAGAAAATACCCCCGTTGCAGCAGACCTGCGACCTCAGCAAATTTCCAAAGGATTTATTTTGTTAGGTGAGCATAATCAACATATGCAAGGCATGATATTGTTTTGAATATGTTGCTTAAATGATACACCAAAAATGTATATTTAATAATTCGCGACCTTTAAACTTGAGGAAAATTAACAACTGGATTACATTGGTTTTCATTACAGTAATATACACTTTTTGTATTTTATATAGTTTTTAGTTAATAACTAGCAGTTGCCCGTGGCTTCGCTCACGATAACGATTTTAACACCCGCTGCCTAAATAAAGATGGTGCCACATACTGAGTTTATGATTAAATAGATAAGGTACAAAAACTCTTGGTAACTTTAATATAGTACATATCACCTAAGAGAAAAAAGTCAACCATAAAACCATGATAAAAGGAACCAAACTATAAAAATCAGCTGGAAAGACCTATCTGTATGTGAAGCTTAAACCGCCTTCTTGATTAAATGAAAATTGACAATTTAATCGAAAGATCATCCATTTAATTTTACAGAAAGACTTAGACCGTTGACCCCACCGAAAAACCCAGAAAACCTTTTATTTTGAAAAACCCGTTCTCAGCGGATGCTCACGCCGTATAGGAACGTCCATGAAAAGTTTCAAGGTTCTAAGTCAAGTTCAAGTAGTTTGGGCTGTGCGATGATAGGTCAGTGGTATTTGACAAATATAAAGTAGATATACTTTCATCAGCCAGAAAGATTTTTAGGAATCCGCTAAGAACGCAGGTCTACTGCGAAGGAGCACTTAGAAATATTGCTGCGGGCCCCCCCCCGCACGAGGCATTTTTATTTGGCCTCTCTATACTCTACACATGCCAGCACATTCCAGCGCCCCCGCCGATAAAACCCCTAAGGGTGTCCCTGCCTGGGAAGGCTTATACTAAGTAGGCCTATCGTTGAATCTGTTCTATTATAGGTGAATGTACCCAAGCGAGAATGAACGGGCTTTCATAGCTCTATTATAGTAGTCTGTGCTATTATATTGACCGTGCGTACTTAGTGAATCTTAAAGCAGTTTCCTGTTTAATGAAAGTTTATGTACGTAGAGTAGTAAATGCCTTGATTAAAAGCCATCAAAGTATTTTCTAATGTTTTTAGGGTCTATTTTGAACAACAACAAAATAACATAGCCGTCTCGCAATTTTTTAAAAATGGATTACATTAGATCGTTCATTAACAGCTGTTATAAGGAAGGACTTTTAAGTATCTCTAATCAGTGATTTATTTTATTTTTTACAGGCAGCTGGTTTTACATTCTATGAAATGTCTTGCTTTTAACATCTGTTTGAATATAAACATTTCATCACTTATAATTCTGGCATAAGGATATTAATAATATGTGATCTTGAGAGGGTCTGTGCGCGGCCTTGGTCTGTGGTGAAATCCGAGGGTCAGATCAGGATGAAAATATTGAAAATCCTGATAAATATATAATGAATGGGAAAATATTAACTTTATATAGTACATGTCAATTGAAAAGAAATATTATAAACCAAAACATAAAACTGAATGAAATCATAAAACATCTGTAACGACGAATCCATCAGTGAAGGTAACTACCATCTGCTTGGAACGCTGAAAATGTAAACAAAACGTTATCCCCTTGAATTATGGGGAAATTCAAAACAAACTTGGTCGAAATCAAATAAATCTCGGTTTTTAGAAGCTTGCTATTTAATTTCAAAACGACGTATGCTAGTTTTAAGTGGTCTAAAGCCTTCTCATATGTGCATAAAACACAGGAAAAAAGTTTCAGCCATAACAGTACTCTAGTTTTTGCGTGAAAAGCGGTCTAAAGTGTGATGTTGAGCGTTACCAACACACATCGTGACATAAATTGAGATAAGGCTTGATTCGGATTCTCTGACCTTCAAAACGCAAAAATAACCAAACATTTCATAATTCTGAGCAATGTACAGACAAAACTCTAATTTTATTTAAATAGATTTTCGATAAATTTAGTCTTGTTACAGTATGAATAAATGTCAGCTCTCACGAAATCAATGAATTCAAATCGGTAAAAGAAATCAAAAAACATATTTTAAAAAATCAAAAACTGTATGGTTAGTTTCATAATTAAAATACCCCTTTTGCAGCGGACCTGCATCTGCCAATTTTATTAAAACTTATCATACCTCAGCATTGTAAACATACCATATATTATGCTGTATTTTCGGGAGGTTTAGACCACGATACCCTCCCCCCCTTGCACATACTATCTTTATTATTATATTTTCAAATAATTTATAATTTTAACATAATTTATATTTTCTGCAAAGTCATGATCAATGAACTATAAGTCTTAACTATTCGAAATAAAGGTATATAAAATACTCACCTGAAAAACTAAAATATAATCATAATATTACATAATAATATATATAATACAATAATATATATAACAACATTAGACATAGTTCTGTGTTAAGCACGTCCAATATCTAAGCGACGGATTGATGTAGAATAATAATTCATAATGCAAAATAGTTTATTTTTTATGTAAAATCCAATTTGTAAAATTAAACTGACATAAAATTAATAAAATGGTGTAAAATATAAAAATAATAATTTTATTTTGTTAAAAACCCTTCCTTGGAGCTAACAAATTATACTGGCTTTCGAACCCAAAGTAGTAGATGTCGCTTTTGCACGCTTGATGATCTTGGTTCCAAGTTTCATCAATATCGGACCGTTTTTGCGAAAGTTATCGTGCCTACGGACACAGGTATATATATATATATATATATATATATATATATATATATATATATATGTATACCAGAGATCGCCAATGGTCGAAAATTCGATCAATTTTAAAAATTCAAAATGGGAGAGCTAATCTTGAAAACGATCTTTGCATACATCAATACGTGTCTAAATACATTTTATTCAGTACACATTTTCCATGTAAACACATAATTGTTAAAAATTATTATTTACCTTTCCAATATTCTGTTAATTTTAGCATTTTTGCTACATGTTTCGTGGTGACAACCAAATCCACAGGCAGCGTCACAGAGACTTTTCATGAGTTTAAAATTGAAACACTGATCACTTTAATACACTTAAACACACACAATAGTAGTTTATGCAACGATTGTATTATGAATGTCTTTAAGCCACGAGTGAGATGTAAGTTAGAACACGAGCGAAGCGAGTCATCAATTTTTTTTTAATTCTCTCCTTCATGGCAACTCATAAGGTCAATATTAATTTTTTTTTAAATTTAGAATTCAATTTTCTGCTTACCTAAAAAGACTATTTTAAATTTCAATGAAACTGTGCAAATCTTCAGAAAAATAAAATTTTTTCTGTGTTCGTAGATTTTTGCTACTTTGCACTCAGGCTGAGAAAAAGGAGGACAAAAACCTTATGGAAAAAATGCTTTTCTATTAATATAAAGATATGGAAATATACGAACTTTGTTTTGGAGTATAGGGTCAAAATGAATAGTTTCGGAGGTCCCGCTCTTAAGTCTTATCATGCCAACTACGGGGGAATCCGCTAAAATTAAAGAAGGTAGTTTAGTTTATATTTAAAGCATTAAAACAATTTTTAAAATCTTTGAAAAATTCAAGAGTTGCCCATGCATCTTCTTGCTGAAAAACATGCTGATGAGGATTTGAATAATGCAAAGTTTCATTGCATTAATCGGCGTGTAGGCGGTGGTGGCTGAATGAAGATTGCCTGTTTACTCGGCCTTACCTGAAACTGCCTAATTTATAGGCACCATGGTGAAATATTCTCTATTGCTGCACTTTATCTTGTTCCTACAGGCGGAGTGTTGAGTGTTACGACCCTGTTTCGCTAATTCATCATAAAGTATGATGAATCAGCGAAACAGGGTCGTAACACTCAAATAAATTAAATTAAATTATGATTCATAATTTAGCCCGATGTAACTCAAACTATTAAGTAAAACAATTTAGTAAAACTAGAGATCGCAGGTGGTCGAAAATTCTGCCAATTTTCAAATCGAAAAATAGGGATAGCTAATTTTGACAATAGTCTTCGCATACAACAATGCGTTTTTACATATATTTTACACATTTTCCATGTAAAAACATAATATAACCAAATAGGAACCAAAAGCAAAAGAGAAAGACTCAATCTTTGACTAACTACTTTACCTCACCTCTGTCGTATATTTATGGCATGGTTTTTTGTAATTAGTATTTTATTAAGATTCCACGTAAGTTATATCTTTTAAAGGCTAAGTGATTATTGATTGAGAGAAGAGTAAAAATTCAGTCATCAAATCAGTTTATCCCATACACCCCTTATCACAGTTATTTTCTTCCCCACCTCTATTCATTCCTTTCCTAACTCTATTTCTCTTCCTTCCAACATTCTTTCCACTTTTCTCTCCTTTTCTCCTCCATTCTCTTCTTACCATCCCCCCTCCCTCTTTTCTTACCCATCGGACCTTTTTCTCTACTTCCTTCTCTTCCAATCATTAACACTAAAACTTTATAGAACTTTACTCATTCTCAATTGTGTTTACACAAAACACAATTTCAATGTACACGTTGTTAAGTTCGAACCTTTTTCCCTCCTTCCTATCATAATCACTAAAATATTATAAACTAGTAGGTGCCCGTGGCTTTGCTCACGATAAAAACTGTAACTCTCGCTGCCTAAATGAAGATAGGGCCACATACTGAGTTTATGATTAAACAGATTAGTTACAAAAACGAATGACGACTTTCATTTAACTAACTAAACTAAATTCAACTTTTATACAGTACATATCACCTAAAAAATCAACAAAACAACCATAAAACCATTAGGAAAGTAACCAAATTATAAATCAGCTGTAAAATCGTATCCATGTGTGAAGCTGAACCACCTGCTTGTTGAATGAACATTGAAAATTAAACAAAAGCTCATCCATTCCACTTGCGATTAAAAAATTAAAAAACCGTTCTTAGCGGATGCTTTGATGCTTACGCCCTTAAGATCGTTCATGCAAAGGTCCAAGGTTCTAAGTCAAGTAGTTTGGGCTGTGCAGTGATAGGTCAGTGGTATAAAGAAGATGGGACTTTCATTAACCAGAAAGATGTGTCCAGGAATCCTCTAAGTCCGCAGGTCTGCTGCGACTGAGCTATTCTATTGCTGCCCCCGCAGGAGGTATTTCTATTTGGCCTCCCTGCACTATACATGTGAGCAGATTCAGCGCCCCGCCGGTAAAGGTCTCAAGGGTGCCACTGCCCTGGGTAGGCTTATGCCCAATATCGTTGAATCTGCTCGCATGCATGGTATAAAGTGGCCATTTAGCAGGAATATAAATATCTCTGTCGCAGCAGACCTTGCTTACTTAGAGAATCCTAAAGCTGTTTTCTGTTTCATGAAAGCACATGTAGTAAAACGTAGGAATTGCCTTGATTTAATGCCAAAAAAATTCTAAGATTTTTAGGGTCTATCTTGAACATAAAAATACCCCCGTTGCAGCAGACCTACAGACTATGTGCATGACCTTATTTTATTTTTTCCATAAGAATAACATGGGGAATGAGTATATATGCAGGTCTACTGCAACAGTCATGCAAAAATTTGGTGGTTTTAAAACAATATCAGGTGAATCTGAACCGAAAAAGCCACATACCAAATTTTATCAAGATATGTTGAATAATAACCGAGATATAGAATTTTTCTACAGGGACATTGTACTGTGTTTTCAGCTTTAAATATAGTTTGAATTGTGTTTTTTGCTTCTGGGAGCTCCAAAATGAAAAGTTATCATGGTCTCGGGCTTAGGTCTTGCCATGAGACCTATGGTAATAATTCCATCAATGAAATTCGCTAAAAGACGAAGGCAAAATATTTTTTCTTATGATGTAGATAAAATAAATGGTTTAAATTAGCTCTTTCAATAACAGCTGTTACAGGGAAGAAAGGTCATATAAGTATCTCTAGTCAGTGATTTATTTCATGTTCTGTTCCTGACAGCTGGTTTGACATTCTAATAAATTTCTTGCTTTTTCACATCTGTTTATTTAAATATAAACATTTCATCAATTTATATTCTATCTGCCATAAGGATAATATGGGATCTTTATGAGGGTCTGTGGCGGAGTCCGAGGGTCAGATCAGGATTAAAACTACTTAGTTTTCCTATTTAATGCCTAAAGAAACAGTGTACCAAATTTCAGCCTTCTGTGTTATTGGGAAGTTGGAGAATTAGTGATGAGTGAGTGAGTGAATGAGTGAGTGAGTGAGTGAGTGAGGGCTTTGCCTTTTATAGGTATAGATACTTTACCCATACTCCAACAACAAAAACATAATTTGAATTTAATGTCTACATGTACTCTTGTTGCACGTCAGTTACTACATTGGATGGTAAAGACTCAATTTAATGTATTTTTTCTTCCCTTTCATCTGCAAATGTTTACCTCTTAATCTGATTTAAGTGAGCAAGCTATATTTTCTCCCTATATTTGTAAAATGTAGCACATTTGATTATATTCAATCTTCTTAAAATAAAATAAATTTCAATGAAAAACTATATTTTCACTCCATGCCACAATAAATATGTGGCTTATTACCTTCAAAAGTTGTTTGAAAATAATAATTTGTTCTTAACTCTACTATGTTTTCCTGGTCAAATACTAACTCGTGACATTAATTAAATCTTTACATTTGTTTATTGCTTGATAAAAATTAGTTATTGTTTTGGTTTTATATCTCATTAGATGACAGGAGAAATAGCGTACGTTTTTGCTCGCTTTCCGCTCTTACATAATGTTTCTACATCTAGAAAATAATAGCATATGAAAACAAATATATACAGTTCTGTTTTGTTATTCCATCACTACCATGGCAACTCATAAAGCCAATGCTATTTTTTTGAAATTGAAATTCAATTTTCTGCATGTCTAAAAGACCAATTTAAATTTGTATGGGATTTTGCACATCTACAGGAAAATACAAGTCTATCGGTGTGCTTACATGTTTGCTACGTTGCACACAACTTGAGAAAAAGGGATTAATAAAATCATACGGAAAAATTGCCTGTCTATCAAAATAAATAAAATTAATTATTGCTTACTATTAGTGCTGTTTCCTGCATGAAATTTGTTTGTAATTCAAATGAAAATAGTGAAAAAATTAAATTATGAGAAGTGTTTCAGCGTTTTTGTGTGTGCTTGTTGCTGTGCTTACTGTTTTTGAGGATAAACCTATCAACATAGAGGTGATTTATGAAACTTCACTAAAATTGAAATAGAAGTGGTGGAATTAACAAGTTCTTAGTACGATGTTATGCGACTGACCTAAAAAGGAGTTCTAATTTCTAAGTGATATCGAAAATGAGAAAACGTTTTGTTGTCCTTGTATTTCTAAGTTTCAGGCACATTTCAGCTGAGAATGGATATTGTTTAGGCGAAACAATTCTGTTTGTCCGGCGTCCCTGTAAAAGTAATGAAAGTGTCATGAGCACACAGTCTGTAGAATATATCTGTTTGTGTTTTGCTCCGTTTGAACAGAAATTTATAAGAAAATGATAAAAGTAACTATACAATAATTGAAAAATGCGTCATAATAATCTTAAGACTGTACGGCAATGATAACTAATCTAGAACTAACTAATTCTAGAGAAACCTCTAAATGAGTAAGAAAAAAACGAAAAATTGATCATAACTTACGATTTCTGGTATCTTGTCACCACGTATTTTCTAGCATTAACTTAATTTGTGATTAAAACAAAAATTAAATCTTGAATATACTCTGCTTCAACACATTGATCACCTCTCTATTCGATTTATCTTGCAAAGTATAGCAATGCCGGGAGTTCTTGGATGTAACCAGACTTATAGAGTTTCAGTATCGAAAATAATCGTGTACATGAATGAAAATAATGACTAATTTGTAATTAAATCATATCATGGTATGCTATGTGCAATTTTTACAAATTACTAAGAAATTTACTGATTTGGGTCATGTGCGTGCATAATTAGACCCTTAAGTGGGCCGCTGAAGCTGATTCCACCCCAAATTGAAATGAGAAGGTGTAACATTTCCTTTAAAAGTCAAGACTTACTTAAGATTATGAAATTGTATAAATCAGCTTCCTTCCACTTCCGACTCAGAGAATGAGAGACTACCCGGGCTGTAAAAAAACGCTAAAAGCGAAAATCATATTAAACAGCAACATGAACTTAGCGCATTTTTTTAAAATAGGCCGAAACTGTAAGAAAAAGTAGATGGCGAATATATTAGCAAAAAACCTATTTCCTCAATAAGTTTATAATTCAAACTGAAGTTTGAATCACTCATTTAGTGATAGAGGTGTAATCCAGGCAACAAAAGGGTATAGAGGGAATTGCATGGATCACAATTTTTTACTTTGTAACTTTGTTTGGACTAGTTAGGAGTAAAACATATCAAAAGTCCCCGCCCTTAGCCCTTGAGCCGGCTGGGTTGGAAGGGCCTAAAGGTACAATTTTTTGGTTTTTCCTAAATATCTTGAAAACTATTAACTTTTAGTATTCCCTATTAAATTTAAAAATTAAAGAAAATTAAATTTCCTGTAAGAAAAATACATAATATGTCTACTTAGGTCCAACCATTTAAAAGGAAAGCACTAATTTTATTAATATTAAAAAAAATATCCCTCGCATAAGAAATACATGTAAATTTGAGGGTAACTTAGATGCTCAATTGGGCAACGATTTTTTCACCTAAAGGATATATTTTTGGGCAATATTTTTTCACCTAATATTTTTTCAAGAAATTATAACAAATTGTAACAGTTCCTTGAAAAATAACATTTTTTGTGAGCTCGCCAACACCTTAATTTTAGACCAATTTTTATGATTGAGGTGTCAAATTACTGGAAATTTTGTCAATATTTCCTGAATGCTTTTCATTTTCCTTTAGGTGAAAAAAGCGTTGCTCAATTAGGCATCTAAGTTACCCACAAATTTACATGTATTTCTTATGCAAGGGATATTTTTAAAAAATATTAATAAAATTAGTGCTTACTTGTAAACGGTGACCAAAGTAGACATATTATGTATTTTTCTTACAGGAAATTTAATTTTCTTTAATTTTCAAATTTGATAGGGAATACTAAAAGTTGATAGTTTTCAAGATATTAAGGAAAAACCAAAAAATTTTACCTTTAGGCCCTTCTAGCCCAGCCGGCTCAAGGGCTAAGGGCGGGGACTTTTGATATGTTTTACTCCTAACTAGTCCAAACAAAGTTACAAAGTCAAAAAATGTGATCCATGCAATTCCCTCTATACCTTTTTTTGAGCATTCATTGCCTGGACTAGTGAGGATTTTCTGTAGGAGTTTTTGGAACTGAAATTCCCATTACCTACCCAAACCCTCCTAACATTTTTAATTTTGAAACCCCGTTTCAATGGTAGAAACTTATATTTGAGATGGAATGCCCATGCCGAGTTTCAAGATTCTTTAATAGAACTTATTTATTCATCAATTGGACGGACAACCCATTTTACTAAAGTGAGACTACAAAACAGTACTCCAAGCCTCTAAGCCGTCATGACGCGTCAGTTAAACGTTAGCAGCCTAAGTGGTATTTATTTGTCAAATATATAGTAAGGTGGTCGTAATAAGTTCTTAAGCTTTATTTTATTATTTTGGTAGATTGGATCTTGTGCCTTTCCTACCTCTTGGAAATATGCTATAGGCCTTCTACCCCTAGTTTTGAAAAAAGCCTGAATAATGGCCGCTATTTTGAATTACATAAAGTATTCTATTTTAGCCTCTAGAGAGGAAATATTTTAAATTCCTTTTTTTAGCACGCATCTAGAGCCTTTGCAAAATACGAGCGTCAATTTTCATGTTTCAAAGTCTTGTAGTTTTTGAAAAACTGCGATCAGTCAGTCAGTCAACCGTTTTCGGAAAAAAATATATTTATATAGATGTGTAAAGTGTCTGGTAACGTAAAATCCCAATCGTATCAAACCTCATAGTGATTTGAAAAAACTGTCTCAAAACTTGTTTTACTGTAATAAAGAATTGAATATTTCCCAAACCCCCATTCCATATAATGTACATTTCGTATTATAACTTTTAACAGCTACTTTGTAGCATAGCTTATATGATATATAGTCTTAATTAGGAGATGTGACTGGTAATGTAAATTCCTTAATCGTTATGATACGGTTGGCAAATTAAACACTTTGAAACAATTTGTTTTTTGCCATTATTTAACGAATGAAAGAATGTCGCATAACTTATAACGCTTTTGTCAAACTGTATCATAACTTATAATGAATTTAGGTTGGTTTTTACAGCTCCTAAAGCCATTATAAACTCTTATTCAGTTTTTTTTTTTAGAAATTATGGTACTGATTTGCATTGTAAGCTTTGAGGTTACTGTATAAGTTATAAAATGATTTGGCCAATACGTCTAAGTTTTGAGTCAGTTTATCATTAACGTCTACATTATAATGTTTGGGATTATAAGCTGTAATATCCCAAGAAAAATATTTGAAAATCCTTACTCTCGATAAAAGTTAAAAACTGCAAACATATAACCAAACGTAGCTTACTAAAAAAACAAACATTTTAGAAGATTTATCTTTGTAGCATAAACCGTAGAGTTTGAAGGTAACACTACAATATAAAGTTGGTAAGATGTATAAGAAGTTTTTCCAGTAATAATGTAGTGTTTCGCCTTCTACTGTAACATGAAAGATTACACGTCAACGTAGGCGTTGTTATTGTCCTCAACCGTGTGTAAACTTCAGAGGAAACCTTTGCCATACTAAAACTTAAAGGAAAGTTTTTATAATATTAACGGATTATTTTTAAAATATTTATTTTTATGTTGATTATTGTTAATATAATTCGTAACATTTTAATAAATAAATATTTATTTTAAGTGTAACACATTTTAATTCCTGAAGGAAAAGAAATTGGCAGAGAAAACTTTTTTGCTCGCCATTTTGAAAATTATGAAAAAAAGATAATCGATTTGAACAAAGAATCCTTATTTTTTAATTTGCATATTATTTCTTAATATGCAGTAAATAAAATCCTAAATATAAAAATAATACGGCAAATTTATTTGTCTGCATTAGCCTGTTATATTAACGTTCAACAAGGAATTTGGTTTCAATATATAATGTCCAAACTGTTGTAAATTTCAACAAATCTGCCGCTATAATATTCAAAATGTTGTCATTTGAATAATGTCATAAAATACTTGACAACCCCGATCAGACCTTTAAACAATGAAAGTCTAATCGGCGTTGTCAATTACAAAATTGAACGTTTTTTATTGAGCACTAAAGGAGCAATTTTAAATTAGTCAGATAAGTTATATTTCCAGTGCTGTGATACATATACCAACAAGAATACTAAAGAACTAAAAGTAAATTTCCAACACAAGGTTCACTCAGTAAACTTAAAAAATCCAAGATTTTACTCATTCCATCAGGCCATACAAATGCAGTAACATAATACAGCATTAAAACTTTGATAGTTTAGTGACTGGTTTATACTACTAGTCCAGAGGTAAACAATAGGGACAATAAATAGAAGCTATTATTGGTAAGTTCGTAGGCCATCCAGAATGCAACTTTGGTTTCTCCTTATTTCTCTGGGATCTTTCATTCCCGGGGGAGCTTGGATACACAGTCATGTCCAAGCTCTGGAGAGAGTAGTGGATTATCCAGGTTTGTCCATACGGGACGGAATGACGGAACATTACCTGGCGGGTTCCAAGGATCTACCAGTGCAGAGGGTGAACCATCCTGGTTGGGTCTCTCCACTGCAATATGAGGGTTCTCGGGTGACGGTCTTGATGGAGGATCTTCAGGTTAGGGGATATGTCGATCCTATTGACAGCCTAGAGGATAAATCGGGAATGCTTCCATCATCCTTAAGGGACAAGGATCACTGACCACCCTCTGATACCTTTCTTATACCAATAAAAGCCTTCCTTCTGTAAGCTGCACAGAATCCCAAAGGTCGTCCCTAGTCGGCATTGATGGGGATTTACCTCCTTCACAATCTAATCATTTAACAACAGCTTTAAACATTTCAGGTACACATCTTAAAAATAACAAATCGTTTTGGATATTGCACAAAAAGCCAGATTACTTATCGCTTGAAAATAACTAAATAAGCTGTAAAATGACATCGTATTTGGAACAAAACAACATAAATTGTTCCACCAATGTTCATGTAAATCAATAAAACTCGAAAAACTGGTTTAGGGGTTAAGATGCACCTTCGAAGCAGCAAATCAGTTTTCGGTCCCCTCGAGGTGTTCACTTTATTCCCCGCAACATGAATATATTCCAGTGACAATATAACAAGCTAGACAGAGCGCCAGTTATGCGGGGGGGTGGCGGGCGTCGGGGGTGGTCGGAGGCTCAGTCTCTCGGCAGCTTTAGCCGCGACTGCCGCTCCACTTCCCGCACCCTCGTCGCCTGTACGTGTCTAAATAAGTCGTCAGATTATTTTTAAAATGTCGGCGATCGTGAATGAAAAACTCTGTAGACTACCGAAATCGATGTTCGGTGTTTTTATGTTTGTACAGAAGTTTTTATTAGATTTTGTAACGATACGCCTTTTTGACGTAAGAAGTGATAATGACAGAGAATTGTAGGTAAACGATGAACGAGTCAGAGGCGTGGGGAAACTTGACGGTGAACGGGACGGACGGGGAGCCCGGCGACTGGCTGGACATGGTGCAGGAGCGCGCGCCCCTGGCCGCCATCCTGCTGGTGTTCTCGCTGGCCACGGTGTTCGGCAACTCGCTGGTGATGGCCGCGGTCGTGCGGGAGCGCTACCTCCACACCGCCACCAACTACTTCGTCACCTCGCTGGCCCTCGCCGACTGTCTGGTGGGTCTCGTGGTCATGCCCTTCAGCGCTCTCTACGAAGTCCTCCAGCACAAGTGGTACTTCGGTATAAACTGGTGCGACGTCTGGCGTTCGTTGGACGTATTGTTCAGTACGGCTTCTATTTTGAACTTGTGTGTTATTTCTTTAGACAGGTATTGGGCGATTACGGACCCTTTCACCTATCCCACTAGGATGAGTCGCAGAAGAGCTTGTCTGTTGATCGCCGCGGTCTGGGTGTGCTCCGGGGCGATCTCCTTCCCCGCCATCGTGTGGTGGCGAGCGGTGCGGACCGAGGACGTCCCGCCGTTCAAGTGTCCGTTCACCGATAGTTTAGGCTACCTCATATTCTCCTCTACCATATCTTTCTACGTGCCGTTATTCGTCATGGTCTTCACTTACTACAAAATATACCGAGCGGCCGTTATACAGACTAGATCGCTTAAACTGGGCACGAAACAGGTGATAATGGCTTCCGGTGAAATGGAACTGACCTTGAGAATACATCGAGGGGGAGAAGCGAAACACGACCTCTACCCCATAAACTCGAGCGCGTCCGACGAAGTGAGCGAAGTAGAGGGTCCGCTGAACGGACTGAGCAGGCAGTCCTCCTCGAGGATGCTCCACAGCAAACAGATGGGTAAAAACTTTTCTCTCAGTAGAAAACTGTCCAAGTTCGCCAAGGAGAAGAAAGCCGCCAAGACGTTAGGCATCGTGATGGGGGTGTTTATAGTGTGCTGGCTGCCGTTCTTCGTGGTGAACCTGCTGAGCGGGTTCTGCCTGCACTGCATCTGGCAGGAGGACCTGGTCTCGGCCATCGTCAACTGGCTGGGCTGGATCAACTCGGGCATGAACCCCGTCATCTACGCCTGCTGGAGCAAGGACTTCAGGAGGTAGGGAACACCCACTGTTACACATCTCTCTCTTATTCACATTTTATGAGTCAATGAAGAAATGTGATTTCTTATAAATGTAGGCCTAAGCATAAATAATAATAATATTTAGCATAAATTATTTTTCAGTACAACCTTATTTCATTCCAGGAAAAGATAATGACAAAAACGCCATTACTTATTTATGGTACTATTTTGTATAATATTTAATTGTGTGTCAGTATTTGATTTTCTTAAATAAAAAGTAGAATAAGGTCTTACATTTTCTCAAAATCTTAAGGGCTCACTTATATAACATATTTCTAAAATGAAATGTTATATATGAAATGAATTATTTATAAGTAAAAAATACATTTTAAGTATTTTGATACTTTGACCTTCCAATCCTCAAATTGTATTTTGAGTAGACATTGATTTAATCAGTCAAGTTCTGGTTGATTTAATCAATAAATCAGGATTTATTCACCTATCACAAGTTCCCGCCTACTAGTTTAATTTGATAAGAGACATATTGATAATTGATAGCAAATCATAAAAACCTTAGATTTCATAAATTGTCGAATATATTTTTCTGCAAGCCTAAAAGACAAATATACATTTTAGTGGGATTATGAATATCTGCAGGAGAGTACCCTTCTAACATGCTCGGAGTTTCCTAAGGTGCACACATGCTGAAAATAAAGGATAAAACATTCATGTTTTGCGTATTAAACTATTCATATGTTACTGTGTCCATTGAAAAGAAAATGTATTCTATAAGGTAGCATTAATCTTTCATACATTGTATTACTTTGTATAAATATAATTGAAAATTTACTTTTATCATGAATTGCAATTGTTAGACTTCATTTGACAATGATGTAACAGCGGAATGGAAAATTGTGCGATTATTTCCAATCATAAACATTTTATAAATATGTGGTGTTTATATGATCTTGTTGTTCGATATATGTATATACGAATATATATACCTACGTATAGATTTACCTATATATACCTACGTATAGATTTACCATAAAACATGTATGTCGAGTGTGAAAATTACATAATCAAAGTTGATTCAATTGATACAACGGATTCATTTTGATAAGGATTCTTCCACAATAGTAACTAAGGATTCTTCCCTTTAACTGGTTTCATTTTAAGGGGCGTTAGTCATTGACTTACGCCCCTTTAAATCAAATCAGTTACATAACGTATTTTTTGTCACAACGAGGAATGGCTGGACTCACGCCCTTTTAACGCAAACTGACGGATCCACAAAAGGACATTAGAAAAGTACTGACAACTAAAAATCGAAAAAAATAGTGACTTAACGCTCTTTAAAAACAACTAGATTCAGTTATAAGGAAGAAAGGAGTTCATAATAGCCGGCTTTACGTATGAAATACGCAAAGAAAATGTATGATAATACGCTTTTACATTGCATTGTTTTAAATATAGTTTCGCTTAATTTGCCTTTTAACAATACTCTACAGGTCCACAATATAGAGATTTTAAGATACAAGTTTCGAAAACTGAAAGTTGCTGCAATTTTAAATTTAACTATCTACCTTATATTAACTTATTAACCAAAAATATTTCAGGAGTTCTTTCTTAGGAAGCATCTAGAGCCTAAATAAGATATTATTTGGTCAAAAATTCAAGGTATAAGGCCTTGTAGATTTTGAAAAATAGTGATAAGTCGTTCAGTCAATGAGGCAATGATATTTGGATTTCATAACAACAGATGGATGATTAAGTATTGATTTTGAAAAAGCAATATTTATCTGAAACAGTCAATATTGTGATAACAAATCTTTTTTAGTTGTAATTTATATATTTCCAATTAAAACTATTTAGCTTTTTTTCTGGCATATAAGCAATCTATGTAATCGGGAGCACTCGCAATATATAACCTACAAAAAATACTGTAACGGCAGGAAAGAAGAAAAATCAAACCAAAGGAGAACATCAATCTTCGTAGCCAATTTAAAAGACATTATCCCAAACGAACCATTAGTTGAATTCTAATGGACCTGAACAATATAATTATCAAGTAAACGGTTCATTTTAACAGCTCCGTCTTACGAACTATTATGAAACTCAGTATTCGTTCTTCAATAATTTTATGATCCATTTCAATAAATCTTAAATTATGTGTTTTGTATTATATTATAAAGTATATATATTATGTTATATAATGTATTATGTATTATACTATGTACAATGTATTATATTATGTGTATATTATCTTATATTATGTGTATCGCTTAAATTAAAAAGAAAAAAATAATTAATTAAGAAGATAAAAATACATCTTTTCGTCTATCAGATTTGTAAACGGGGTTCTAGCTAACGACCACTAAAACTGTTTCCCCATTATTAATTTTTTTCTATCTGGCATACTAATGATTGAAAATAAAGGCATTAAGAGTTTCTTAGCAACGAATCTCCACTATTTCCCAAGATGAACCGCTACCTGAAAAATTCTACTCTTGATAATGAATCGATATGAATATGATATTTTTAAACAACATAAAGAAATATCTTTGTTAAGTGTAGCAACTATTCATATTTTTCAGGAATGAATAATAAATTGATCAAGCTATTTTCAGTAAATTAATTAAACCGGAATAACAAAAGTAAATTAAAAAAAAATTATCACTTAATGCTTCAATTTTAAACTTACATTACATTATGCACAGGTTTTAGGCTTATAGTAATTCTAATACTTGCCTGAAGCTTATAGACAAATTTGAGAAATGGACGGAAACATTTATCTCAATGCATCAAAGTTTTTTAACAGTATATTCGTAACGACATTATCACATATTTGTTACTGTATTTTGAATTATTAAATCATGAAATGTTTCCATTTAGGCCAAGATGTATGAAAGTTGGTTATTAAATTTCATTCCGCTCCTTAGGGAGTAAGGATAAGCCTAAGGCCACAATTCTTGGAATATGTTCAATGTTTAGTCACTCGTACGCAAGGATGGATAAACAGATTTTAAAAGTCAAGTAATAAATGTTAGTGGTATGCGTTTATTATAACTTTGAGCAGAATGCAATAGATGAAAAAATTCGCAATTATTTTAAATATTATTTTAATAATAATTTGATGTTTGACATATTTAAGATTTAATAATGCACATACATATAAGATAAATATTGTTTTGTTAATATTTACATTTTATACAAACTATCATTTTAGTTTTATCACGTTCAGCTTCCATTAATTTCCCAAACAATCCGCCATGGATATTTATAAGAAGTTGTGCTCTCTCAATTTAATTCCTGAACACGTTTTGTAAAGTATCCCTTTCAATCAAAGGCGTTGTTTATATATAAGGCGTTGTGTGTTGGTATATTTCTGGCTACAGCCAAAACTGCATGTCGTAGATACTTGATCTTGGTGTCAAATTAAAGCTTGGATTCTCATGATGTGCACTATGTGCACTATGGTTTGGTTTTGATATCTTTAAGGGCTTAGGCACAGGATCATCCGAAAGGGAATAGTGTCAAGGTTTTTGGAATTTTTTTAATAGTTACTATGATTATAATCCTTTTACTGACAAAATAAAATTTGGGTTACGTTTTAAAAAAAACTCTATGTATACAGGGTTGGGCAAATGTCTGGAATATATAAAATAACTTTTATATTATTTTGCAGAACGTGTTGAAACCTTACAGTTGTGTATCTAGTACAAATAGGAATATTTTGGCGTATTTTCTCAATTTTTCACACGATGAGGGGACGGCCCATACTGGAAGTCTTGAAATTCTTAAATGTAAGCCTACCTCGAGTTGTACCTCATTTTAAAGGTCTTAATTAGTAGATCACAACAGCGTAAACTGTGCCTCAAAAGGTTGATCCAATCAGAAGTTACAGCTCCTTAAAGATTTTAATGTTGGCTATTAAACTCAAGGCTAAAATCAGGGAAAAAGGTCTAATTACTAATAAAGCTCTCGGAACGATATAGTTTAGTTTTAGGTACATGCATTTCTCATTGATGAGGATAATTTGACGTGTTAAAAAAAATTACTCATGACCAGGGGACGACACGTGATGGAAGTCCAAAAATTCTTAAGGGTAAGCGTACCTCGAGTTATACCTCATTTTAAAGGTCTTAATTAGTAGATCATAACAGCGCAAACCGCGCCTCAAAAGGTTGATCCAATCAGAAGTTACAGCTTGATAAAGATATTTTGATTAGGATTTTTGCGGACATTTGCCATCACTGATTAGTAAAAAACAACAATCATTGATGGCAAATGTGATGGCAACAACAATAATCAGTGATGGCAAATGTCCGCAAAAATCCTAATCAAAATATAAAATCACCATCACCAACAATGAATTTCAAACAAAGAATTGATAAAGATACTAGTCTTGATTTTAGCCTCGAGTTTAATGATCAACATTAAAATCTTTGAGGAGCTGTAACTTCTGATTGGATAAACCTTTGGAGGTGCGGTTTGTGCTGTTGTGATCTACTAATTAAGACCTTTAAAATGAGGTATAACTCGAGGTATGCTTACATTTAAGAATTTCAAGACTTTCAGCGTGGGCCGTCCCCTCATCGTGCGAAAAACTGAGAAAATACGCCAAAATATTACTATTTGTACTAGATACACAACTGTAAAGTTTCATCACTTTCTGCAAAATAATATAAAAGTTATTTTATATATTCCAGACTTTTGCCCAACCCTGTATATAAGTATTTAAATGGTTAGTTTATGAAAATTAATAATAAATAACAAGCTATTTTACGGTCGTTTATGTTATTTTACGATCGTTTACGTTTTTTTTTCAACTAACTATTTTAATTATTATTTTTATTTTGATTTTCAAAAATTATCATCTAATTATCTTCTCTTAAATACTTGAATATATAATAAGATTTAATTAGAATTTGGATGTAAATTTACATGTTATTAGAATTAAAAGTTAATAGAGAAGTTATATTCGAGGTGAAATATTTTGCCGAAATGTCAATTCGGTAACGAGCTAAATTTGAAAGTGATGAACTCTCAGTTAAACTTGTTAGAGGATTTATTGGATGATGGATATCTCATTATGACCTTCTGCATTACTCTTCAGAATTTGTTATCTCTTTTCAAACCGAAAACACTTAAACTAAACTTTTAATTAAATGAATTTGTTTTCAATACTGCTGTAAGAGACTGCGCAAGAAACTGGTTGCATTAAACTAATTGAATGTATGGCTTAAAATCGTTAAAGAAAATTAATCATTTTCTATATTTTATAATATCTTATTTAAAGTGAAAAATCTCAACGTAAATTAAAAGTCTTATCTCAGTAATTTACTTTTTTTGTTAATTATGTAGGCCGATAAAAATATTATGTATATGCCTATAAATTTATATGTAATTTCTTTACTTCCTATGCAACAGAAGTAATTTTTGAATTTTATATAAATTTTGCTTTCTGAATATAAAAGAGGAATGCTAAAGAATGCTTGCCAAGTTTATGTGTTGGTTGTAGGAAACTGGTAATAGCTCAATAGTATTATGAACTATGCTTGTGCCAAATGCTGAGAGCATCACAAATCTCGATAATTAATTAACATGTTTGGTAGTTTATGTTTTGTATTGTTTTGTAATAGTTTGTAAGCTGAAAACGCTTATTATCTCGATTACTACGTGTATTAAAGCTCCATTTCCAACACGGCGGCAGTGCGCTCAGCGTCGACGTCGACGTAACTGCACCAGGCCCTGTACACACGCTCGCTATCAACTGGACGCGCGTTGCAACGCTTTCATGTGTATACAGGGTTCGGTAAAAGTCTGGAATATATTAAATAACTTCTATATTATTTTTCTCAATGTAATGAAGTATTGCAGTTGCGTATGTCACAAAAAGAAATATTTTCACTTGTTTTAGTATTTTTTCGCATGACCAAGGGACGTCCCACGCTGGAAGTCTTGAAATTCTTAAATGTAAGCATATCTAGAGCTATACTTAATTTTAAAGGTCTTATTTAGTAGATCATAACAGCGCAAACCGCGTCTCAAAAGTTCATCCATTCAGATGTTACAGTCTCCTCAAAGATTTTAGTGTTGACCATTAAACTCAAGTCTAAAATAAAGGGAAAATTTCAGATTACTAATATAGTACTCGGAACGATGTAGTTTAGTTTTAGGTACATGTATACGTCAAAGTAAATTTATTAATGAGAAATACATATATCTAAAGCTAAACTACATCGTTCCGGGTCCTTTATTAGTAATTTGACTTTTTTCCTTATCAAGCCTTGAGTTAATTGGCCAATATTAAAATCTTTGAGGAGCTGTAATTTCTGATTGGATTAACCTTTTGAGGCACGGTTTGCGCTGTTGTGATCTAATTAGGACCTTTAAAATGAGAAATAACTCGAGGTATGCTTTTATTCAAGAACTTATGACTTCCAGAGTGGGCCGTCCCCTAATCGTACGAAAAAAGAAAATAAGCCAAAATATATAACTCTGCAATCTCCCCAGAGAACATATTTTTATAGTTGTAATAGATATACAACTATAAAGTTTCATTACTTTATGCAAAATAATATATAAAAGATATTTGATATATTTCAGACTTTTGCCGAGCCTTGAATAAGTTCTCCAGATACAAGAAACAGTCACCTTTGCCCGCTTCACATTTTTAGGCCATGTACATGACTTAATATACTACTTCATACTTACTTCATAATCTTCCACTTCGTACAATCTAGATTTAAAATCCCTCTTTGTAAAAATATGCCGCCCACTCCAATACAGTCGCAACTGATCTTCTACGAAACGTTCGAGAGGCCGGCGGACTCCTTTGAAAAGGGATTTGAAATCTTGGTTGTAAGGTAAAAAAATACCCCCGTTGCAGCAGACCTGCATACTCAGCGAATTTCAGGTGCAAAGGAACATTGTTCAAGCCAACATAGCGAGATTTGACATATTTTTGTTTGCTCCATAAAAATAACATTGGGAATCAGTATGCAGGTTTGCTGCCACAAAAATGGAAATATCGGGGATTTTAGACTATCAAACATTAGATCTCATCTAGATGAAGCCACAAACCGAGTTTTTCAAGATATGTTGTGAAATAAGCGAGATATAGAATTTTACTTATTTCCCATAAGGTTAACATTAGGACAACGTACTGTGTTTAATACTTTCAATATCTCGCTAACCAATGGACATAGAGCAGTGATTCAAAATACTAAATCGTTTGTTTTTTCGAGCAGAATTCAATAGTGCCAAGAAAAATCCGATAAATTTTATTTTTCTTCGTAAAAAACTCAAAAAACCCATTTTTGGGGGGGTTTATCCCCCTTTTCCCCCTTCGGTGGTCCGATCGGGCTGGTTCACGAACCCGTCCAAGTGATTACCACTTAACACGTCTTTGCCAAATTTCATTAAGATCGGGCCATTTTTACGGCCGCTATCGTGCTAACAGACACACACACACACACACACACACACACACACACACACACACACACACACACACACACACACACACACACACACACATATATATATATATATATATAAATTCGAATGAATGGTGTTTTTGCTTCTGGGGGCCCCAAAACGAAAAGTTGTCATGGTCTTGGGCTTAGGTCTTACCATGAGACCTACGGTAATAGCTTCCTCCTAATAGGGGAAATTCGCTAAAACTTAAACATGCAAATAATTGTACAGGAAAATAGAGAAAAGTATATCCAAAAAGGTTTGTAAAAATAAAATATTCCGTTTCTTTATTTCATTTACAAATAAATGGTCTTACTTAAAAACAACCACCGTTTTTTTATAAGTTTTTGAGATTCTCTGAGTATGCGTATTGGAAGGATATTAGCAAAGAGAATATTTTAAGACCTAAAATAATTTTTTTAGAGTTTAGAAATAATTTGTCAGTAAACCCAGCTATTTAGTAACCAACAGCCAATACTCTTGGCATTAAACACATGTCCCGGAACTCTCCACCCGGAAAAAATGCTTCAAATACGAATTGACTTTCTTTGGACACTTTCAACAATATTTAATTAAACTTTTGTTGATTTTAAAAATAACAGCCACAGAAAACATGTTGCCCACCCAACACCTTAAAAAATACCTTTTAAACTGATTCTTACCCAATTTGTGAATCATATGAATTTTAGTTTGGTTGGGTGATCTTCACGCCTGGTTGGGTTGCAAAGATGACAAACAATTCCTGTCAATAGCTACCTTGTACCGTTATTGCTTTGTGCTTGCACACAAAGGAGAAATTCCTATTAAGGATTAACTATAAATTATATTTATATCATTAACTAAAAAATGGAATTTATGGCAATGAAATTAATTGTAATTTTATATTTGGTACATTATCTTTGTAAATGTGTTATTATACTACGTTCAAAAGGCAATTAAATACTTATATTCTTAAAATAATGAAGTGCCATTTTGCCCCAGTGACGCCAGTGGGACATTATTTTAACATATTTCATCAATGTAATTTTTAAAGAAGACATTATTTTATAGATAGTTTCATAAATGGTTTCTATACATATAAACATATAATTTATTACCACAACATTTTAATTGCATATGTACTCGAGCAACATAAGCTACCTCTCACGCCTCCTCGTGCCTTATAAATAATTACCCTTTTTCTGATGTAAAAAATGTGGTAAACAAGAGAAGATCAGGTTTGAAATCGTGATCAAACCGTCACATACTTGCGTCATAACCCTTCACCCCCTCCATGACATCGTCACTCGCTTGCGTCGGATCACTTCACCCTCTCCGTGACAACGTCACACGCTTGCGTCGGATCACTTCACCCCCTCCGTGACAACGTCACACGCTTGCGTCGGATCACTTCACCCCCTCCGTGACAACGTCACACGCTTGCGTCGGATCACTTCACCCCCTCCGTGACAACGTCACCGTTTGAGTCGGATCACTTCACCCCCTCCGTGACAACGTCACACGCTTGCGTCGGATCACTTCACCCCCTCCGTGACAACGTCACCGTTTGCGTCGGATCACTTCACCCCCTCCGTGACAACGTCACACGCCACGCCGCAAAACGATTTTGCGTTCGTAAGAAACCGTATCAAGTTTCTATATCATTACTGAAGATGCCAACACCATCATTAACGTTGTATATACCACCTGTAATATATTAAATTTTGAGATGAAACTAACCATTTTGAGATGTATTGTTATCATTTTTAATGATTGGTATTGATATAGTTTTAAACTTCTTATTGTGAGTTGTCAGGCCCAAATTCTTAGATGCCCATTTTGAAACCACAACGTCATCCAAACCATCGTTTACGGCGTCGGTATAATAAAAAAATTTCCAAGGAATACAAAAAATATATATATAAACGATATTTTGTATGAATATTTCACAAAACATGTTTGTATCGAAAGCATTACTAGACTCCAAAAATATTTTAAACAATGAATTTTATGATATAAGCAATGTAGGCTGTTTCGGCTGGAAAATTAATAATGCAATATCGCGTTGTCATTTTATTCAAGCAATGTTTCTAAAAATTAGTTGGCCTTTATAATTTTATGAAATTAGTGTTGTTGGATAAAAAATTAATAAGTACTGTAACGTTGCTTACTACCCCTCTTATTAACTTTCTCTTCTTTTTTATCCTTACGGTTAGGTAACCATATTCATTATTATATCATATATATATTTAATTACAAATCCTTTACAAAATATTTTGTTATAATTTTTATAATATTACAAAGCAATAGAAATGAAAGGATTGTCGCTACCTATCTGTTAAATGTATAAAAGTTAATGTGCTGTTAACAAGTCATTACGATGACGTGAATTTGTAATTCTTGACACTAATTTTGCTAGCACCGTAAAAATACTGTAAACAATCAGTCTCTTAGTATCTTACAATGTAATGTAATATTGAATTATTTTGTTACTAGTTCATCGTTATATATTGATGTACGACTAAAATCGTTATTTTTACGAGTAAGGCCATGGTTTTTACCTTAAGTATTTGTACAAGGTAAGTGTAATCAATAGCTCTGCAACATAACACGTCAAAGCCGGGCTCCGTGCGAGAATGTCTGTGTAACGAATCATCGCAGGTCACTAAACCGCTGCCCCGACACTCCCTTGTAGCTGCCACCATTAACTCTCGCTGCTAAACCTAGTATTTCTACAATCATTATTTATTTATATGACACGATGTCTGTTCATCATATTTGTGGATTTGAGTTGAGTTATTTTAAACCCCTTTTATTGCTAGTATGTACCTCCATGACGGTATATATTTAATATTTTAAGTTTAAATTTAAAATATTGGTAGTTGAAATAACTATTATTTTATTTTTACGTATTTGTTTTAAGTTTTGTTATGAATAAAAATTTATACGGTTTGCCATTAGCACCATTATCCTTTATTCATATTTTTCTTCATATTGGTTTCAGATAATTTTAATTAACTTGACAAAATACTCGTCCCACATTATTACTTAGTATTGGAGACCGACCTTTGCTCTGGGGAATATTTTAAAACAAGCAAGTTCATATGGCTCCTCACCAATGACAGGTTTATCAGTTGTATTCCACTCTACCTGCATCGTGTTAAAATTTTTTTGATAAGTGGCTTTTTTATAAAGACCTAGAATATTCATGGTTTGCGTTTTCGTTGTTATTTCCGTAACTAACATGGCAACCCACAATATGACCCCTATGTTAAAACATTAGATTTAATTTTCTAAAAATGTTGCATTTCCTCAGTAAATTCAACTCCGTAGATGAACTTAAAAATCACAACTACTTGCAAAATTGTATTAAAATCATTTGAGCCGTTTTCGAGATAGGATTTACAAGTAGTTTTTCTTTTAATGTAATATGATTGAAATGTTGTTTGGATAACCTAACTTAAAACATAAAAAAAATAAAAAAATGGCTTTAGACAACTTTAAAACATTATCAAACACAACCAAGCTGTTTTAATAAGTTTCATCTTTAACCTAAAATGACGCTGAAGTTCAAATAAATAATTCGTTCATTCATATTTCAAAAGTAGTTGTGCTGTAAAATTGTTTTAGATTTCCTTTAGCGTACTGATCATTTTATAAAACTTACAAATGCGGCAGGAAAGTGTAAGCAAAAGTACAAGGTAAATCGAAGAAAATAAAGAGCAGCGACGTTGTGATCTAATATCCTGTTTTGTTTAACAAAATGTTTCGAAGACTAGAAATTGAATTTTAATCTGATTTTACGAAATATAAAAGAAAATATGATAACGACTCAGAGACATTTATTTTGAAATAAATGTTCGTTGAAGCAGTTTGATGAAATAGACTGAAAAAACAAGCACTTTCATAAAAAAATCCTTGAAGAACTGTACAGTTAGTTATTTAATTCAAATGTCTCATTATGAATCAATATTAAAATAGTAGTCAAACTTGATTCATACCGTCTAAAACTCAAATCCAATGATGTATAAATTTTTCAAATCTCATTGTGCTGACACATACTGCATACACCATATTTTGCATGGACTGATTTTTGTGCCGTTATCATATATGTTAAATCAAAATACTCAAATCCAAACTCACACGTATGTACGCGAGTGTATGGAGTTCATGGATAACATTTAAAACGAAATTAAATTAGCACATTGGATTAGAAGAGGCAAGGGCGCATGTTGCAATGAAGAATGAGCTAAACAGGTTCACTGTCATTGTCAATGTTATCAATGTGCGTCGATTTACTGGTTCCATTAAAAATAAATTATAGACATTTTACATTTTAGCCTATTTTTATCAGAAAAGGTTTACTCGTTTCTCTGAAATTGAGGTAAATATTATAATAAAGTACACCTAAACCAGGAAGATGAACTGAAAAAACCTTAAGACTTGGTTGTTGGAATACTTTTAATTACATTTTAAAATTACAATGAGAACCTACTTTTCTTTAAACATTATAAATCAATAATAATTACGTAAACAAAATATCATCTGTTTTTAAATGTAATATTAAAAACAGTCTTGTAGAATTGATCTTCAACACTCCTCCGCAATTCTACGATTCAAATGAAACAAATTCAATAAAAATAATTTCACCATCTATAAAAGTCCCACTTCATTTCTAAACCTATTAATTTTTGTAACTGGAAGTCCTTTTGTGAATAAGTCACCAACTTGATTTTCGGTTGCAATGTATTTTATTTCAATGGTCTTCTTTGCAACTAATTCCTTGATATAGTGGAATCTTACATCTATTTGTTTCGACCTCTTCGTTTCCAGAGTTTTAGCCATCTTGATACATGACTGGTTATCTTCATGGGTTAACACTGGAGAAACGTCACGACCTAGAATTTCTGTTATCAAGCGGGAGAGGAAGACAGATTCGGTAGCACACGTTGCAACAGCGATGTACTCTGCTTCACATGTAGACAGAGCAACGACAGGTTGTTTCTTTGTTTTCCATGCAACGGTATTACCGAAAACCTTGAATATATAACCACTAATACTTTTCCTCTCGTCTAAATCATTAGTAAAATCAGAGTCACAGTGGCACTCTATTTCTCTTCCTGTTAAGTTTCTTTTGGTGTACATGAGAGATAAATTCTTTGTACCAATTAAATATCTCACAATACTTTTTAAGTGTTTCTAGTGTGTAACATCATAACAATTTTGAAAAGTACTAAAGTATGTTACCGAAAAACATAAGTCAGGTCTAGTTCCCAGCATAAGGTAGATTAAGCTTCCTAGAAGTTGTTTATATGGCAAATTCTGACAACATTCGTTACTTTTTGATAACTGAAGTTTTGGTATTATCGGCAAAGACACAGGTTTTGCATCTTCCACTCCGAATTTTTGTATTATTTTATCAATTAACTTTTTTTGTTTAAGCTTAAGTCCCTCATCGCATTTTTCAATATAAATACCTAGGAACTCTAGATGATTTTCGTTGGATAAATCTTTAATTTCAAAATTGGAGATCAGCGTAGATTTTACATCAAACAAATCTTTCTTTTCTTTAGCAAGAATAATCATATCATCAACATATATTACAATAAAAACACTGTCAGTGAAATAAAAACATAGATCCGAAGTAGAACTCTTAAAACCAATTTCAACTAGGAAATCATTCAATGGAGTATACCAACATTTAGGAGCTTCCTTCAAACCATACAACGATTTGTTAAGTTTACAAACAACTCCATCTTTAGTTTCTACTCCTTTAGGTGGTTTCATATATACTGGACTACTTAATGTACCGTTCAAAAAAGCACATTTAACATCTAACTGACAAAATAATAAACTATTTACAACAAAAATTGATAGTAAAGTTGTTATAGTTACCATTCGTGCGACAGGTGCAAAGATTTCTTCACATGACTTCTCCCCCTGAAAAGATCCACGAGCAACTAACCTGGCCTTCTTTATTCTCACCCCATTATTTCTCTGAAAATCCACCGAGAATCAATCACCTTTTCATTTTTCGGAGTTTCTACCAGTTCCCAAGTTTCAAGTTTATGAAGACATCTTAATTCTTCATTAACTGCATCTCTCCAGCCATCATCCTGGATTGCTTCCTCGTAGGATTTCGGACAATCATGCAGAAGTTCATCTGCTAAAAGAGCAGCCGAAAAATTCACATCATAATCATTCAGCCATGATGGAAGTTTCTTGACCGTCTCAGATTATTTTCTTCATCTTACGGTGCTGTGATATTTTCGCCACCGATTGGTTCTTGCTCAATCTGCTCATCTTCAACATCCAAGTTTTGTTGGTTATCAGGAACTCTAACTACTTCAGAAGTTGTTTCCTCGGTATACTCCAAAGCTATAACTTTTTCTCGACAAAAAGCTTGAAAATATTTTGATGTGTACTCTCCCCCATTATCACACCTAAGACGAGCAATTTTGTTCCCAACATGAGCACTAACTGCTGCTTCATATACCTTAAACTTTTCTAGCACCTCAACCTTAGTTTTCATTAGATGAACCTGGGTGAAATGAGAGTAGTGATCCAAAAATGATACATAGTACCTCATACCGTTATGTGTTTGATTTTCAAATGGACCGCAAACATTACTAGAAACTACCTCGAGAACCCTTTTTGGTTTCCTTTCTACTGGTAAAGGTGAAAAGGGAATTCGAGTTTGTTTCCCCTTAACACACACATCACAACGTTGATTACATGGATAAGCTGACGAATGTCCCATTCGCCTGTGCATTAGAAGTTTATTGTCAGTACCATCAATCTTTATACTATGCGCTTGTGATTCATAAGGCAAACCTAGTTCAACCATGTACAAATTACCGTTTATTTGACCCTTTAAAGTACAGCCCCATCTGGTTTCTCAATAAAAACGTGATCATTTGAAAACACAACATTATGACCTTTTTGTTTAATTTTACGAACAGACAATAAGTTTCTTGTGAGGTGTGAGGTTGTTGGAATTCGATTACGTTCTCAATGGCTACAAAATTTCTATTTGGAAGAATCAACCGTAAACTCGTAAACTACCACATCTTGTTGCCTTCAGAGTTTGTCCATGTTTGGCTACTTGAATGTCAAAGTTAACATTTTCAATATTTTCAAGAAAAACACCAGTTTTAGTGTCAACAAGGTGATGTGTTGAGCCAGAATCTACCACAAATGTCACTACTTGTTTACTGCTAGCGAGAACTACTTCATCCTCAGTCACAAAACACGCATCGTTATTTGCCATATGCGACTTGAAAGGTCTACGCTTTAACTTAGGACAATCTGCTTTACGATGTCCTTTTTCATTACATTCATAACACCGAAATTTAAAGGGCTGGTCTCTATCTTTAACTTCCCTAACCGGAAATTTGGATTTATGAAAAGGAACTTTTGCTTCTTTTGTCCCACAAAAACAGCAGAATCAGGTACCACCATACTTGATTCTCCTCGAATGCGTACTTCTTCACGTAATAACTGATTTTTCAGAAAATCTAAAGTAATCGTTTCAGGATTTTTGTGAAATAAAATGTCTACTATACGAGTGACTGCTTGAAATTGTGAGGGCATCGAACATAAAAGTGTGGTTATTATTTCCTGATCATTCATTGTACCGGCAGACTTTAGATCATTGACCAAAGATTCAAATTTAGTAAAGTACGATAGTAGGGAAGACTCACCTTTGAACTTCAGGTTTCCAAGTTCCTGTTTTATCCTTACTTGTTCTCCAATCCCGGTCGTTCCGTAAGTCCTTTTAAAAGATCCATCATACTTTTTACCGTCCTCTGAGCCCTGACTGTAGACATGATGTCATCCGTGATGTGCTGAACTATCAGGCTCCTTGCCTTGATGTCTTTTTCCATGAAGGTCGACCTTAACCCTTCTTCTTCAGGAATATCATCGGTTACGGCATTCAGTACTTTATTTTGTTCTAATATCAGTTCCAATCTGAATAGCCAATTACTAAAATTGCGCCCATCAAAAGTTTTCGGAACAAACATTTGAGTTTCCATAGCCATTTTCCTTATTCCCAATTAACAGTTACCCATAACCTGTAATAAAGTACACCTAAACCAGGAAGATGAACTGAGAAAACCTTAAGACTTGGTTGTTGGAATACTTTTAATTATACATTTTAAAATTACAATGAGAACCTACTTTTCTTTTAACATTATAAATCAATAATAATTATGTAAACAAAATATCATCTGTTTTTAAATGTAACATTAAAACGGTTTTGTAGATCTGATCTTCAACAAATATCAAATAAGATAACAGATAAGGGCGTCCCCATAGCTAGGCAATCAGTCAGTGAGAAAAGGCTATCGTGAGATAATTCAGGCTTAATACTTCAATTGATTTTAAAACTATATAAGACTGATTTTCATTATCTAATGATTACAAATAATAAGACCCTAAAAATATGTTTCTGTTGTTTATTCTTATCTGAGACTGTACTAAAACATGTTTTTGTCATCTCTACTTGTGCTCCATAGTTAGTTTTAGTCTTGAAAAACTTCATAGTCCATGTAAGTTTTAGTCTTGAAATATTCACTATGACGGCTACTGCTAATAAATATTACTAATAAAAGTAACTAGGGTTCCACAATAAAATGACAAACAACTTATGAAGAGATCGGGGGGGGAAATATGTTCTCTGATTACAATTCAAAATAATAGAATAATTATTTTCTAAACAAACAAATATAAGTACTGTAGATTCATTATTAAATTACATAAGGAAGATTTTAAATATTGCAATCTTGACTCCTCCTTTTTATATTGCTATACCGACGACATTCTAAGACACCGTAAGACAAACCGTCTAAAAAAAGCCTTTTTATATCAGATAAGGATTTCATCTAAACTTGAGAGCACGTGTGCAACCGGTGTGAAACTGCATTTTTTATTTCCTTAACTTAACAATTTTGTAAGAGATTAGAGAAACATCGTGTAGATACTGTTCCAATTTATCAACCTAAAAGCTCAAGCATAAACATGTTAATCCGAAAGTATATTATCGTCCATGAAAAAACTACTCCCTCCGAAACACAAAGAACCATAAAATACCGTGAATAAGAAATTTGATACAGTTCTTTCCTTAATTTAGTCAAACATAATTTGAACCCTTCACACTGACTTGACTGGCTTACTATATTTACTCAAGTACAGAGAGCGTGTATGCAACTAATGAGCTATCAAGATTAACTATTATTTGCTTTAGCGGAACTTGCTTTCCTGGGCGATTAGCTACATGACTGATATCTCCAAAATAAATTATTTTCTCTTATTTATCTCAACACTGTAAAAACCAAATTTAATCGAGCATGTTTAAAAAGGAAATGCTAATTTTTCCTATTCTCTAGTAAATTTAAGTAATGCTAATGTTTTGTCGAAGATCTTTACACCATATCACATTTATGTAAGTAGTGGCGATGTGGCGTTTCTGGCCCAATCAAACTTTGACAGGCAGTCAATTTTTTGACAGCTACTTCCGGTCACGTGACCGGAAGTGACGTCATCAGCTGTGACGTAGCTGTGACGTGTTGTAGGTGGGTATTTAAAGTTTAAATGCCCTGCTGTGCTGGGTATTTAAATTTTAAATGGCCGGAAGTGTGTCAAGGTCTTTTGGGGGTGTTTTTAAAAAAGATCTTGCATTTTCGGAAAATCCGAAAATGCAAGATATTTTCTTTTTTTTATTTATTTGTTTTTTACAAAAGTATTATTTTACAAGTTAGTAAAGTTTGCTCCCAAATTTGAAAAGTAAGTTGTTGTCGGTGCTGAAATTTCTTGTTTATTTTCATTCTTCTTGTTGTTGTAAGTTGGCAAAAACACATTTTTTTCGTTTTGATTGTTTGTTGCATAAAGTTCTAAAGATAAACCAAACCCAGTGGTTATAAGTTGTTTTAGTTCTTCGCTAAAAATTTCCAAATCCTTGTAGGTTGTAAGATTGATAGTGTTGTAGTGAATCCCGCGAATGTTGAGAGACATGACTAGAGTTGTTTACTCGACGAGAGGTGTAGCAGGAATGACTATTGCAAAGCCGGTGCTGCAGGTACCTCCGATGGTAGTGGGGGTAGTGGTGGGGGTAATGGCAGGTGTTTGTTTAATCACTTTGAATTTAATCGTTGCCACAATAGACCGAGTCGATGTTGTAATTCTTCTAGTTTATCCAACCGGTTCTTTTGATATGTTTTGCAACTACATTTACAATAGCAGAAAGAATTACATTTTGTACAAGCTTGTCCGTTAACTTGATCTTCAGGTATTCTAAAACATTTTTCTTTGCAACAATAAGTTATAAGTGTTAGATTATTTCTTTTGGATGACATGTTGGTTGTAGCTTGTCTTAAACAGAACTGAGCCTCTCAACGTTAAAGTTTCGTATTTATGTAAAGTATTCGAATAAAACTATCGAATGAAATAATCGAATAATACTATCGAATAAAATAATCGAATAATACTATCGATTAAAAGTTCAAGGTCATCCATTTGAGGTTTTAAAAAAATACAACATATCAGTATATAAAAACATATACTGATATGTTGTTGTTTTTTATCTTTTTATTTAAAACATTTTTTTACAATGTTATTTTTGTGCGATGTGCAGAGTTAGTTCCGTAGAGTTGTTTCCGCTCATTCCGTGTGACACCAAATATAATGATCCTGGTTGAATTTCCCGCAGATCTTCATTTTGCAGCAACTGGACGAATCGTTTTGGAAGATATACTTGAAACTTTGGTTCATCACCCGGTGTATATGGTGCATCGGATAAAGATGCGACGACTGCGTCTCCATGCGTTGTATCAATTTTCTTCATTTCATGAACAATATAATGTTTCTGTTCTTTTAATTCTGAACATTTCTTGATAATTAGAGTATTTGATTTTGAATGCAAGTTGAATTGTTCAACTAAACATTGGAGAAACTGTTGTGATGCCATCCTTCACAGGAGATGTTGTCTGTTCGGAGTATGGAGTTAGACTGATACTCGGGGTGTGTTGCCTCTTCGTTTATATAACCTTCGGAACCCCCACTACATTCTTCCGTTTGTTGTTGTAAGTAAGCAGCCAAGTGATACGCGTTTTGTAATGCGCATTGAGATTGGTTGTGTTTCGGATTTATTGTAGAAACACAAATATTTCTAGCATCAAAGTGAAATGTTTTGTCCACTTTTATGTTTAAAACTTCTTTGTTTGTGTACTGTCGTATCCAATTCTTTTTTTCCAATCCTCTGGTATATATGTGTGTAAATTGTTTGCAAAAATGAAACATAATTTTGTGTACATTGTTGTACGGTAGGAAACCTTCATACCAATGGATATGATGAAAATTATTTGTTAGCCATCTGTTTGTTATTTTAGCTTTTGACTTTAGTTCATGGACAGAACACGGTGCTTCAAATAAAAATGGGTATGCTACTTGTGTAAGCAAATCCAAAATTACCAATTCTTTTATGATAAATCTATCATCGTTTCCGCGAAATGCTTGAAATTCAATTACACAAGGTTTTGCTGCCATTTCTTCATCCTGTCTGCTCATCATGGTGTCTGCCGATCAACTGTTTTCCACACCACGGTAGGTTAGATATATATATATAAACCAGGCCGTACAGTTGTAGGCGCGTTGGTGTATGTTTAACGTGGGCACCATCCCCAGTAGGCCTACCCCACGGTTTATTCTTTTGTTAAATTACATTGTAGTTTTAACCTAGCAAAGTTTCTTCTTCTGTATTATTGTTGTTGGTGGTTTCTTCTTCTGTACTGTTGTTGTTGTTGTTGGTTTCTTCTTCTGTAGCCTCCGTTGCAACTTCGGTAAAAGGTTCAAAGTTTCTTAACTGCCTCCACATTTCCACTTCGTGAGGTATTCTATTAAAGATGGATGTATCTATTGGTCCGTATTGTAAAGTGCTTTCTGGTTGTTTTTCGCATGCATCTACCAGATATTCCTTAATAACAGAGCTTGAAAATACTAGTTGTTTCATATACCTGGTAATAGGTGATGTTGCATAGTTTAAAATGTAAAATTCTTCACGTGTTAGAAGAATTTTATTTTCAAATTGTGTCGAGTCTCTAATTCTTACTTGTTGTTGACCACGATGTTTAATAATGTCAATTTCATTGTCACAATCCAAAAGTCGAATGTTAGTTTTTCTTCCAAAGAAACTGTTGGCTAAATAACATTCAATAAGGTGTAGATGTTTTAAAAAGGAATCCCAAGCATTTTCTGAAAATAAAACCATCTTTGTTCCATGGCTTAGTATTACTGCGGGAGAGTAGTCTAATGATTTTACCAATCCTATCGACACACTTTTACTCATGCAAGATGAAATAGGATAAAAGATGCGAAGGAAAACTTCAGTTAAAATGTTTGGTGGAATATTTTCTTCAAGTTTTCTTTTCTTTCTTACGTTTGTTTTATTATTTTCCAACTTTTTATTTTGTTTTCCAAACTTTAAAAAGTCATCAATTTCCTTTACAATATTTTCTTCAAAATGTTTATCATCATTTTCCAATAAAGGTGCTGTTTCGGAAACGTCTTGTACAACTGATAAAGAACTCATTTTGTTTATAATGCTGTAGACGATGTTACCCATACAACTGTAGACAGTAAACTAAACAATTTTCGTTCCCGCTCCTGCTTTTATAACCGAGTGGTGGGGGTATTTTTTTTTCCTTTTCATTTTACAAAACTGCTTTTACAATTCCTGTTAAAGGTGTATATGTAACAATTTTATCATGTAAAATTAAACAATAAGCAGATGTATCTTTGGGTACATTTTGTTCAAATTCCATTTCTATTTTTATATCTACACTGGAAGATTTTACAGATTCGTTTTGTTTTGAACAATCAACTACAACAATCGGATAGTTAGATTTAAATTGGTTTGGCGTTAATAAAGGTGTGTTTGTTTTTCCATAATATGAATTTTGGAATCTTGCGTACATATCGTACAAAACGCTAAACCTGTCTTTTGTAAAGTTTATGTTGAAGTTGTCGTATGGAAAGAATTGAGAGTTTAGAAACACCTTAAAATTTGTAAGTTTGCAATGATCAAATTCACCAGCATGTTTAGTTATTTCGTTTCTTCTTTTTGTTTGTAATCCAAATATTACATATCTTGCCTTTTCCAAATGAGTAGAAGTTTTTACAGTCCATGTATGACGTTGTGTTTCCGGTAAAACCGGATATTCATGAAACTCCCAACTTCTAAATGGTATTACGATATCACGATCTGATTTTAAAGTTCTTAATAATGAAATTCTATTCTGATCGTTTAACCGTACATGCGGTACTCTCCAAACAATTTTGTCTAATTGCATTTTCCATTCTAAAGTAGCTTCCGTTGTTCCATCAGTTGCTTGAATAATATCTTTGTCGTTTGATGATCTTAACAAAACTAATTCTTGTTTTACGTTTATTATTATTTTTCGGTAATCTTCGGCAAAGCCTAAAAGTAATCTTAAAGGAATGTAAAAGTCAAAATTGCCTGAAGTGTTTGGAGTGATTGTACTGGAATCGGGTGCTACCCATCCTGCGGCGGCTAGCATATTTTTTTCACTCGGTGTTAAAGATGCTAATCCTTTTAATGTACTTGTAATTCCCACCTTTTTTGTTGAATCTACTGTAACTCCGGAAATTTCATATCTTATTTCATCAAACAAATATGCCATGGGGTTATTTATGAACGGAACAGTACTTGCAGTGCTTCCATCTCTTTTTGTTACTCTTCCTTCGATATACAAATAACTTTCACATGGAAGTGTATAAATATCCTGTTGTTGTATGGGAATTCTAATTTCATCATTATTATTTAATTTTGATGAAGCGTAAGGGTTGTGCGTATGATATTCCTTTTCCCATAAGGTTTCGTCGAATGTCGGACCCTGCGCTATATCCAATATTTCCATTATTAATAAGTTTTAATCCAATTTCTTCTAGAAAACGAATGTTATCACTTGTTAATCCTTCTATAGCTAAAGTGCTACTGACTTGTTTACCAGTCAGCTCTTTCTTTTTAAATGATAACCCCATTGTTATACGGTTGATTTTATATGTATTCGTATAGTTATAGGTTCGTCTCTAAAATCAATATGATTTCCGTCTTGATCTAGTATGTTCACCACAATGTCTGAAATAAAACTGGTGTTTAACGGAAGGTACACCAAGTTTTGTGGCTTTTCCACAATTTTAAAACCCGGAGCGACCGTTGGATAGAATGTGTGCAATATATGAGTATTTTCACCATCTCTATAAGAACCATGTATAATATTACATGTAATATCTATACTGTTAACTTTCATTATTGTTACAGTTCTAGCACCTGAATGGTTAATATTAGGTTCTAAAATTTTTGTTGTTTTAGGAAATCCTAATAAACTACCAATTGAATGTTCTTTGCTAAAATCTATATAATATTTAGATTTAATTTCAGCTTTCATAGTATTGTTATTTCCTTTTATTGTTATATTATCTTTTCCCATATGATTTTGTATCGCTTCATTTATATTATCAATTTCATATGCTCCAGTGGGTAAACTAAATACTTGTATATCTGAATATTTGTTTGTATTTTTATCTTTTGTTTTGTAATAATGTATTTTGTCATTAACATTTTCAGTAACGTTGGGAATAGAATTATAAGTTGTTATATCTAATAATGCGGCTTCCCATAATTTATCTTTTTCCAAACGTAACGCAGGGAAAAGAACACTTCGCAAAGTAGATGAAGTTCCAGTTAATGATACTGTATAGGAAGACATCTTAAAGTTGACTAACGCTTTTTGTTAAAAAATCTAAACATAAATGTCCACAGATTACCGTATCATCAGGTTGCTCTCTTTTATAATTGTATAGTACATTTTTAGCTGTTTTAAAGTAATATTGTAGTTCTTTTGGTGGTGGGAGATTACCAAAACTATCAAAGTAGTAAATAGTTGATCCTAGTTTCTTATAACATACCCAATGAGTGCCTGATCCTTTACTATTATCTAAATTTACTATTCCGGTTTCATTTTTCCATATTTTAACAGGTAATGCATCTTTCATAAACACTCCTCTAAAAAATGGAATTTTTAAACAAGAAACATAAGTAATTAATTCTTTATCTGTTAATTCTTTATTTGGAATTAGTAATTGTTTTTTTCTGTTTAATACACACGATACGGTCTTAGGTATAATCCTCCTCCTTTTTTTATCATTGACCATATTGTTTGTTTCTTTTTATTTTTACCTGCGGTGGATCGTCGTTTTCTTCTTATATTTCCTCCACGTTTCTTTGCAGGTTTTCTTCTCCTTTTTCCACCTCCTTTCTTCTTTCCACCTCCAAACATCGTTTTACCCTTCATTGCTGCTGATACCGCTAAAGCTGCTGCTTTTTCACCGATACTAGCGTCACTGGATGTTACTCTTTGCCAAGCTTTTTCAGCAAGTGCTCTATCCGCTATTGATCTATTTTTAGTATCTGCAAACTTTGAATATGCTATATCGTGTTGTTTGCAGGCTTGATCAAGTTTATTTATTCCAAGATCTCCTCTAGCAAGTCTTTTTTTCAATTTTGTTCCTGGACCACAATATTGATAACCTCCTGGTAAATGTAGTTCTACAGGTAATAAATCGATAGCTTTGTTAACTATAGCTCCAACCGGCTTAGTAACAAGAGAAAGTGCTGTTGATGCTATTCCTCTTCCTCTCTTTATAACGTGTCGATTATGACTGATGCGTTGAACTTTCAACATGGTTTTTTATAGTGAAAGGAAATGCCAATACTTGTTTATTTTATAAATTCCTTATAATGAATGATGCACTTATTCTTTGACATTGTTTATTTATAATAAACATGTATTTTGTTTATGGGTAATAAACTTTTACCCAGTCTTTTGGTAGGATTGTATCCTTTTTATCAACATCAACTTGAGCAAATCTTAAATTTCCAGTTTTCATATTTAAAAAATATTTTTCTATAACATTTTTCTTAACCCAATGTAGTTTTTGATCAGCTTTTATGGGCTTTATCGTATTATAAACATCATATAACACTACACTTAAGAGTCTTATAATGTAATTTACATTAACAGCATCAACAATATCAATAGGGTCATCTAAGCTAGTCAATCGCAAGTTTTGACAATGAAAAAACTTTTTGTGTTTTTCTGTTCTTAAGCATCTTTCACGCCATTCTTTTACTCTAACTGCATCACTGTCATTTACTCCCATTCCAACATTAAATAGTGGTCTTTCTTTACAATCAAAGCCTTGTTGACCAAGTCTTGATGAAATTTCTTTTAATGCAGGAACTTGTCCAATTGTTGCTACATCAACATCATTCAACCCTTCTTTAACATTAGTAATTATTTTTGCATCCGCATCCCATTTGTTATTGTTTAATTTCATTATTTGACTTATTGTAGCTGCATCTGATTTTGCAGTTCCCTCCTTAACGTTAGTTAACACTTTATTTTTGCAATCAATTGACTTAATATCATGTGTAATACAATGATCTGTAACATATTGAAGGTTTACCGCATCTTTCATATCTTTAGGGTCTCCAATATCGTGTATTACAAAGTTGTAAAAGGAAAATTTATCTGTTTTTTCAGGTATGACTGAATGTAAATACTTTTTGGTAACTGAATCTTGATCATTAACAGGATCTGCTATATTGGCTATTCTAAGATCTTTTGCATCATATGCTTTATTATTACTTTTAGGATCATATCTTAAGGTTTGGTTTATGTACCACATTAAATATTCTTTATTTACCGAATCATTCTTATCTATTGGTTTTGGAAGATTTGCAATTCTATAAAAATTAGCGTTATACACTTCATTTTGAAGCTTTAAGCTAGGTAATGTTTCACTTTTTAAAGTTTTGAAATTTACTGCATCATTATCATCTTTTGGATCATTTACAAACTTTAAACGTTTGTTACTTATATCATAATCTCCATCGGATGTTAGTGGTAAACCACCTCTTTTTCCATAAGATCCTGATTTGCTTCCAGTTTCGGAATACCGTCCAAACTTATCCACACTCATGGTTATACTGAATATTTAATCAGTTATACTTGTATTATATATACTCATATTTTTTTATGCAATTACTCCTCGATTTCGCAGTTCGCCGACCAAAGCTACCCATTCATTTTCTAAACCACTATGTCCGGCTTGTTTAGCTTCATATATCAACTTCATTCTGTCAACCAATTTGTTTATATCGTTGTAGTATATTATATTAGTATCATACAAGTTTTTTAATAATCCTTTTCCTGATAAACTTGATTGATTTGTTTTTCTTCTTTTATGTAAAATATTTATTTCAGCAGAAGATAATGATTTTCTTTTTATGGGTTCCCTTCTTTTTGGTGGGAAAAGTTTAGCAATAATAGTTTTATATTTTTCTGATGCATTTCTATGAACATTGAAATTTTTAGAATAATTTTTCTTATGCGCATTTGTATCCTCCAATATTTGTTTAAAAATGTTTAAATCCTTTTTAGTATATTTATTAGGTTTCGGCTTAAAAATAAGTTCAAACAATCCTTTTGTACCCTTGTATTGTTTATTATTTATAATAATATTGTCATGTTCGTCTACATCAAGTTTGCTATCTCCAATCATTAGCCCATTTTCTTCTATTCTAGCACCAAAAGTATGATATTTTCGAGTTGGTTGTGCAGAATGTAACATTTTTAATACAAATTGTCTTGCAAGCGGCCCTTTATACGCAATATCCGAGCCCAATTTGCTCAAGTTGGATGGATTAATAGGCTCTTCTTCTTCTTGTTGTTCTTCGCTTGTAGAAAGACCTTCTTTTTCTGTTAAAACATCCGTTTCTTCACCTAGTTCGCTTTCTTCTTCAGTTGTTTCTCCTTGTTGTGTAAAACTTGTATCACTTTCATATTCTTCTTTTTGTTCAAATTTTGAAATGGGTAAAATAGCATCTCCGGAAAAATTAAATGTTGAATGTTTAACATTTTGTCCTAATTGTTTTAATGGCTCAGTAATAGGTTTAAATGTTGATTCCAGAAATTTCTCTCTTTCACTTATTCCTAATCTTAACGCTCTGTTTTTATGTCTAATAGAATCACTAAGTGATTTTATTTCTTTTAATAGCTTTTCCTGATTAACCATGTTTACACCATGAAGACTTGTACGATAATGTTGTTAATTAATGTATTAAAACAAATTTATCAAAACCTATGCGGTAACGACCATCTGTTATAGCTTTATCTTTCATAATTACCAAAAATCCATATTTTTCCGCCCAAGCTTTTCCACAAAGCTCTTTGAACTTATCAAATGACATATCAGCATTTACATGATCGTTGTATATATGTTTTAGGTTTGTATCGTCTTGTTTGAATAAAACTAAAATATTTGCATTGTCTCTAATTAGTTGTTTTGGAATTTTGCTATATGTTTGTCCGATATATATGCTATCAATATTATTATGTCTTCCCATGGCAAAATAGTTTCTAATAGTATCATGATTTTCACTAGATACATCATCAAATACAAATACAGAATACGGCTTAGCCTGGTCTGGTTGCATAACACTGTCACTAGCATTAAATTTGTAATAGTTAACATCGGGCACATCAGTCAGGATCTTTTCCAACAATTGATACTTTGGTTGATGTAAGGACTTTGAAAAAATATATAGGTTATTAAATCGCAATCCTTTTGTGTTTGTAATTAAGTTAAACACAACGTTAGTTTTGCCACAGTTTGAAGGACCGCTGACTATACATCGTACAGTGTTTGGAAATAAACTGCCGTGTTTACCATTGTTGATTTTAACGTTATCTACGGTTAAATCATCAATGTTATTAATATTAAATTTATCTTTATGGTGAACAATCTCCATCTTATTCAAAGGCAGAAGAGTAAATAAGTTTATTTAAAACTAAATCAAATCTTTTATAGGTATCCACGAATCTTCAGTTTTATCAAACCCCAACCAACGTACTTTAACTTGGTCTTTTTTCCTTTGCAACACCTTTTCAACAAGATAAACATCGCCTACTGTTGACTTTAACAATTCATGTCCGTAAAAACCGCCTTGTAACAAATTTCCTTTGTTATCTTTTAAAATATAAGTTTCCGGTACAGTAGGTTGTACTTTATACACTGTAAAAACTTCATTTGTCCAATTGGGCAGGTATTTTTTAGTAAACACTCCTTTGTATTTACTAATTCGAACTTTATCATTTACATTAAATTTTCTTGGTTTTCTTTGTTCCGCTTTTGGCTGTGTATTTTTTTTAATTCGTTGTAAAACTAGTTTAGCGTTTTTCTTATTCACTTTGTTAGGTGCCATACCGATAGTTCTATGAAACTTGTTGTTGTAATCGCTTATTAATTTTGGTAAGATATCAACCCATACGTAAGAACCTCTTTTCGAAAACATTTTATACATTGCACCTTTTAAGGTTCTATTAAATCTTTCAATTATAGCTGCCTTTTTCTCAGAATTTGTGGAATAATGATTTATGTTATATTTTTTCATTAACAAGGCAAAATGTTTATTAAAAAATTCTTTCCCATCATCAGTTTGTAAATGTTTAATTTTATTTTTATCTCTTTTTATAGCTACTTCCATAGCTTTTGTTATGCTGTTACCAGTTTTGTCTTTTAATGGCAAAGCATCTGCAACTTTAGTAAAACAATTAATAATCGTAAGTATGTATTTAAATCCTTTATTTATTTTACTATGCGGTTGCATTTCAATTAAATCTGCTTGATATAAATCATTTATTCCTTTTACAACAGTATTTCGTCGTGGAAACTTTATTCTTGCAGGTTTATGAAGTTCATTAACAATCTTTTCCTTTAAGTCTGTCATGATGATTTTACTAACAAAGTCAAGTTAGTATTGAGTGTTTCTTTTTCTGCATCCGCTTTTATAGTTCAAGGTCATTTCAACATATTTTAAAAAAAGGGGAAATCACAGCGAGCATGCTGTGATTTCCCCTTTTTTTTCTTTTTTTCTTTTTTTCTTTTTTTTATTTTTTTATTTTTTTCTTTTTTTTCTTTTTTTTTTCTTTTTACTCATTGATAGGATTGAGAGAGTAGTGGCCGAATGGTAGAGTGTGAATTTTGTCTGGAAGAATGTGTCGTTTGTCATCATTGGAGCAGAGTGCTTTTTTCACTTATGTTACGCTGTACAGTTGATGGTTGAAACTTCTGATGGTGTTGAATTTTGCAGTTATAGTCGTTTCTTCAAATAAGCATTGCTTGTAGTGTTCAAAATTTACATTCTTCTTAAGATACAAACTTTTTACTCCCTTAGCTTTTTTAATAATATTGTTTTCTTCTTTATGCAATTGTAGTGAATACAATTTTGACATTAGTGCAATAAGTTCTTTCAGTAAAATTCCATTTGCTTCGTCTTTAAATTTTCCAAGTTTCTTTTTGTTCCGATCATTGTCATAATTTAAATGATCTTTTGGATAGTCACTAAAATCAAATTCATTTTTGTGAACAAATGTTCGAAGATCCAAATACATATCTTCAGTAAGAATCCAGTAGATGAAAGCGTCCGTGTCCATGTAGGCGATTCCGATGTTATCTCTACCGTAGAAGGCGACCATTTTGTTGTAGTGGAAATCGTACATGTGGGTTTTGGAAATATCCAAGATTGACATTCCAACGTACAACGGACGATCCATTTTCACACTTGTCTTCTTCATAGATACTGCCACAAGGTTTTCATTGATGATAACGGATGTTTCAAAGTTTGGTTTTTGTACAAGTTTTTCTAGTTTTATAGGATCTGTAATTAATTTAACATTTTTGTGTTTTCTTTTGTTTTCCAATGTTTTTCCAAATATCGCGTTATTCATTAATTTAAAAAAGTCCTTTTGAAATGTTGATGTTGCAGCTGCTCTTCTTCTGGTGTTTGAATCAATGTACGGTTTTAACCAGCAAGATTGGGAAAATTTTAAAACTCTATGAATTTTGGTTATACGTAAACCCAATTGGAGTGCTTGTTGAACAACCCAAAAGTGAGCTACGTATCTTTGTTTATTTTCAAGAGTCATCATTAATTTTGGATGTTTGCCAATTGGTGAAACTTCTGTTTTTGCAAGGAGCGGAAGATCGTAATGAAGATCATGCAAGTGTTCTGGATATTCAAAGTCACAGTCCAATATGTATCCGGTGTCTCCGTCTTTTGAAATTTGCGAAATATCACCAATAGAGTCTGGATTAACCCATTCAAAGTTTCCAAAAGGAAGTGGATTAGACATGGCCCATCCGTATAAATTGTTGGCATCGAAATATCCTAAGAACACTGATGGTTTTTCTTTATCGTAGTTTGGAAGATATTTGTTGTTAGCTTTAACATGTCTAGTAACACTTTGGGTCAATCCACCTCTAACGCCCGATTCGATCATCAACACCATGTCAATATCTGTTAATAATTGAAGGTTGCACTTTGTTTCTTTTAGCATAGCTTGCCAAGCTAGTCCTGGAGAAGTATAAGAATGAAGAGGGTCTAATCCGTAAGCTTCAAAGCAGGTGTTTCTAAATTCTTCCATCACATCGCAGAGAAGGGTCACATCAAGTTTTACATAAAAGTCAGAATAATCTCCCAGAGTGTTCATTTCCAATTCGTCCCAAACTCTGCATGCGTGTTGATAGTCTTCAGGTGAAATGTCCAAATCGGTAAGTTTACTTTTGAAAGCTTCTGGTGGAGGAAGTGACGTTTCTTGAAATTTATGTAGTCCATCGATGTAATCATACGGGAAAACTCCTTTCCGAAGAACCAAATCCATTTTTTCTGCAGGTACAATTTTGCTTGTTTCTATTAAATTTTGTCTTCTTAAATTTTCAGAAAGTTTCATAAGACTGGAAGGCATAAATCGAAAAGAATCAACAAATCTAAGTTTAATTTTGCCCACCTTTTTTGAAAAGCTTATAAATTTTTCCATAGTTTGTGCTATAACGTCTATTTCACCGTTGTCTCTTGCTAATTCAGGAATGATAAAATGTCCATCGTATCCGCTAAGATTGTGAAAAACCACGGGAATAAAAGATGGTAGTTTGTAGTTGATGTTACATCCGTTGCAAGCTGCACCTCTGTAGGCTCCTGTCAGATGGTCATGGTCGCGAACTTTAACTTTAGTTTCTGTAAATTGATTGTTACACAAATAGCATGTTGTTGTCGAATCATAAAGATAAATTTCTTCCGGTGTCATAGGTGACATAGGAACCACATTGCTATACATTGCTTCCACTTTCCCAGCGATGTCGTATAAATCATCAACAAAGTATCGAGCTGCTTCTTCTCCACGATAGATCTTTGGTGTAGATGTCAAACCATATTCTTGAAGATGTTCTTCAGGCAGAGTGGATTTTACTATTAAACAGTAGCTGTTTGGTTTGTGAAGTTGATACTTTGTTCTGCTTGTAATTTCCTCTCCTTCTTCTTGTTCAAGTGGAAGCAATGAAGATTCAAAATCTGCATACACTACAACGGGGATTCTGTATTGTTGGATAACTTTATCAAATTTTACTTGTGATCTGCTAGGGTGTGGTAATTTAATTCTTACTTCATAGTTTCCATTGCATAATCTTTTATGTTCTGTTAACCATTCTGAACCTCCTCTTCTTAAAGGTTTGTTTACAAAACAGAAACATCTTTTACAAGTTGTTTTTGGTTGTTCACGTTTTGATAACTGTTTGCAAACTAGAGCTTCAAAATCTTTAATATATACATAATGTGAGATATCACCTTTAGTTATAAATAATAAATCAGTATGATCTCTGCGTTCGGTGGGTGTTATACGTAAGGGATAGACATTGTTGGATGAATCTAAGCCAAAGATGTTTACAGATGCAAAAGGATTTTTCTTTTCAAATTTTGATATGTCTTGAATTGAAACAGGATAAGTCATGCCTTGAAAGTTATACATATAGGAAACCTCATCGTATGCTCTACTCGGTCGTTCCACATGATCTTCTACATATTTTGCAAGCATTGCATACTTGAAACATTCAGCATTTTCATTTTGTACATTAACACAAGATTTGGTTACTCGAATCTTCCTTGGCAAAGCAATATAACTACTACCTCTCATTCCATATCCATGTTTATGAACTCTCACATCTAAGCTTGTTATACTTAACAAACTCCATCCAGAACCTCTTCCTTCATGTTCTTGTAATTTTGTTAAAAGTTCTTCAAAACAATCATCCACAATTGAGCTTATATCCGATGCAAACATGATGGTTTTGTTTTTAGTTAAAAATCCTCTTGGTGATGTTTCATTCTGAACATTTGTAAATACAGTATCTAATAATATTCCAAACTTTATAAAATTTAATCTTCTTAGTTCATTCTTCAATGTTTCTGTTACTAATGTTTTTGCTTTCAATATAAATTGTGCTAGTTGCAATTGAGCATTGTCAATCTTAAAATGAGTTACTACACTGCCTGGTAAAGCTCGGGCGTATAATTCCACATCCAAAGATGGTCCGGGTGCGTATTGAATAACACTTGGTCTTGAATTTAGTTGTTGTTGATGGGTAGCCAGCATTTGATCTAATTCTTCCAAATCTTCTTCTTCTGCATTGTTTCTTGTTTCGTTGTTATGGTACACTTCTTTGTGTATTTGTAGTAAGTTTTCATTTTCAAAAGATTCTTCACAACTGATGCAGTAATACATGACGTAGGTGTGCTCTCCACAAAAGTTGCAGTAATAATAAGAACCACTCTTAAACTACCCCTATTTATAGCACTACCCCCACCACTTTTTCTGTATTAAACACAAAAAGTGTTAATAACAGTTAAATTTCTTATATTTCAAAACTCCTAAGTGTCAAGGTCAAATAATGCAAGTTTAAAAAAACATCTAAGTGCCAAATAATGCAGGTATTAAAAAAATCTAAGTGTCAAGGTCAAATAATGAAAGTTTTAGAAAAAATCTAAGTCTCAAGGTCAAATAATGGAAGTTTTAAAAAAATTCTAAGTCTCAAGGTCAAATAATGGAAGTTTTAAAAAAATCTAAGTGCCAACGTCAAATAATTTAAGTTCAAAATAATACATATATTATGCGTCGTAAGTGTGATCATCATTGCTGTTGTTTAAATATGTTATTTCCAAATCGTTATCGCTTTCATCTTCCTCCATGTCCGATGCCGGAAACAAACGTCGCCGAACAAGAGCATGTATATATTGTACTGGATCATAGTTAATTGTTACAACATGTGTTAACGGTGTTTCTTCGCCTATTGCTACTGGTACTTCCAAAATATTTTCTTCATCACTTGTAGCATCAGACGTAGCATCGGATGTAGCATCGGATGTAGCATCAGATGTATCTTCTACTGGAATCAAACTATTTTCAAAAATACTTTCGTCATCCGTTAAGTCTTCTGGTTCAACTATTTTATATATTTTTTCACAAATTGTACATCCAAAAGGAAAATTGTTGTCTGTTGGAGGCATTATAAAAGAAACTTGATATTGTAAAATAAATGTTGAAGCAAATGTTTGAAAATTTTTCTAAGTCCGAAAGTATTAATTATTAGGAAGTTTTACAAGTCCAATGTAAAGTAAAAATAAAGAAAGAAGTGTTGTTGCCTGTTTAAACATTTGCAAAAGAATGATAGGTTTGAAAATTTTTCAAAGTCCTAAAATATTAAATATTGAGAAGTTTTAACACTTAAAATATTTACAAATCCAATGTAAAGTAAAGAAAGAAATGTTGTTGCCTGTTGGAACAATGGCAAAAGAATGATGGAAACCAAACCCGCAGTAAGGGTCCTGTGGTTTGGGAGGGGGTAAGCGAGGAGGGGGGATGACCTCAAGCCGAGTTGGGGTCCGGGATCTGCGCGTGTGGTTCGGCATCAGTTGCTCGCTAGACAGTGAGGTGGTAACATGTTCAGAAGGCGCCCTGAACATTTTATCATTTTTGCTGTTTGGTGAAAATATCTTGGTGTTATTTGTATAATAACATCTTGACGTAGGACTGATTAATTTTAAGGCATGGTAGTTGTTTGTGCTTGTAGATACCCTAGGGTTTGTAGTTTGTTTTTAATTTGCTGGTTTGGTAGTTAGTATTATTTTAAAATCTTTCTTTTACTTACAATATATTTCTGCCTGGAATGTTTAAATTTAAAGTAAAATTTTTGTTTTTAGGAATGTTATATGATATGTTTTTAATACCTTTCTATTCCAATTTCCTTTTTCCAACAAGCTTGTTGAGGGCATTCCCTCTCTTGTCTTGTACTCCTTTTTAGTTAGGGACACCTTTCAATTCCAATTTCCTTTCCTTTTTTCCTTCCATCTTTTGCATGGTAAAACCAATAATGGTAAAACCGGCTACCGCTTTTGTAGTGATTACGCTCACCAAAGCGGGTCACTTACAACCTCTATACGTGCTGGATGGGTAGTTCGCCTACCTCCGGAGTTTCGCTAGACCTCAGTTGTTCTGCGTCGCTAATGGCGAGACACTGGCTCCTTTAGTGTTAGGAAATAAAAAACATATTTGTATAACATTTTTTCCTAAATTTAATTAAACAACTTGCTATTTCAAAATAACATTTTTGTTTTAGCTTAGCGTTGTGCGCTTATGGTGAGGTGTGTGAGTTCGCTTACGTGATGATCACACTGTAATCATGATGTGCAGCGCTGGGCTGTCTAGCTATTTTTTTTAAACTAAATTTTATTTCTTTATTTTTTTATTTTTATTAATTCTTAAACTCTAGGCAGATTGTATTGTAAATTAGCTTTTCTTCTTTTAGGTTTCCGGGGGTGTACGGTTCTGTCAAACCGTACACCCCCATTTTCTTTTTAGTTATCGAATGACCTTGACCTACTTATTTTCAAGGTCAACAAAATGACTTAGCGAAAATTTCTAAGTCTCAAGGTCATTTATATATAGGTAGATTTAGCTTTTCTTCTGTTAGGTTTCTGAGGTGTACGGTTCTGTAAAACCGTACACCTCCATTTTCTTTTTAATTATTGAATGACCTTGACCTATTTATTTTCAAGGTCAATAGCAGTTAGCGAAAATTTATAAGTGTAAGAAGTAGGTCAAGGTCACCAAAAAATACCCTATGAACGGGGGAATAGACCGCTAAGTAATTCTTTTAGAATTACAAAGTGGTCTATTCCCCCGCTCCTATTTTTTTTTTATTTCATTTTTACACTAACCTCTCAGTTTTAACAAAAGGAGGTATTTGTTGTGCGCACTGCATAATGTTTGATTTACACAACACATCTTTTACCCTTTTTTAATAATATACGAACATTGTTCTTTTTTAGGACTAGATTGTAAAAAGTAAAAAGTCATTTTGTTATCCCGCTTTTATAAGAAATTAACCCTCCATTGTAAATTTTGAAAATAGGTCAAGGTCATTCAAAAATACCCTATGAGCGGGGGAATAGACCGCTAAGTAATTCTCTTGGAATTACAAAGTGGTCTATTCCCCCGCTCCATTTTTTTTTGTCTTGTGTTTAATTTGACCATTTAACTTTATCAGATGGAGATTTTCTTACTAAATAATAATGAACATTACTGATATTTGGAATTTGAAGATTTACTGGTAATTTGAGCAAGTAGAGTTCATCACAACATCTAAGAACAACATCCCTGTTACTGATCTTTTTTACAAAAACATATTTGTGGTTTAATTTCAATCTGTTGATTTTAATTCTTTTATAGTTTTCAATTTTTTCTGGCAATTCACTTTTGGAAGGTTCAATTTTGACTTTTTTAGAAGGTTGAATTTTGACTTTTTCGGAAGGTTCACGTTTGTTATGCAAATTACACAATTTTTCACCTACACTACACAACTTCACACACCTTTCACCTTTGTTCGCTCCTTTTTTTAAAATATGAGCACATTGTTCTTTCTTAAAACAGGATTTTCTTAATTTTTGAAGTTTTTGAAGTTTTTCAGAAATTTTTTTAGGAGATTTTTTTGGTGAAGATTTTTTTGGAGAAGGAGATTTTTTCGGTGAAGATTTTTTTGGAGAAGGAGATTTTTGTTTCACAATAGAAACAACAGATGATGATGATGTTCTTGATGACGAGGAAGAAGACCTGGACGAAGACGAAGTGCCTGCCATAGCGCTGGATCCTAAGAAAGTAAAGATTACTCTGTTTACCCTGCCTTTATAACAGCTCCCCACCCATTTACCCCCTCTACTTTTCGACGTCAAAAAAATATTCATCCAAGCTTTCTAACACTGGCAAGGAAACAGTTTCAAAAGGTTGATACAAAATTTCATAAATGTCTTGGTTTAAATTTTGCGAAGTTTGAAGATATTCTTCTATTTCCTGTACAAATTTCTGTTCGAATTGTTGGAATTCTTCTATATCCTGTAAAAATGTCTGTTCGGATTGTTCAAATTCTTGTTGTTCTAAGTTAAATGTTGGTGATTTCAAGTCTTCTTCCAATTTTTTAATGTAATCTATTGCATTTTGAACTATAGATTGTCTGTTAATTTTTTTTGTTTTTGACTTTCCGGTACAACTAATTTTAATTTTTCAAAAGCTTTTCTTAATCTGTGTTGTCTTCTTTGTTCCCTTCGGTTTCTACTTAATCTTTGATCAATCGAGTATTTTTGGAAAGATTCCATAACGTTTTGTTGATTCAAAATGTAGCAAACTATTAATTCTATCCGCTCAATATATAGTGGAAACCCGGGGGAGGGGGAATCACCTTCGCCATCAAGGTGATTGGTACGTATTTAAAGCTTTGAGGTTTGCATAGCCAGACCATAACTATGAGCTCCTTGTACGAGTTGTGTCTGCAGCGTATCTGCACCGATAACCCTATGCTCCGGCATATCAGAAGGGTGTCAGAGCCGCTGCCGCCAATTTTGCAAGGAGAGCTCATTTATGAGCATAAAAGACGATGCGTCTACAAAACCAAAATTTGGTTTGAAGGGCCAAATGTTGGCAGAATATGTGCCGTATGTCACATGGTACGTTTTTTCATTAACTGCATTGTTTATTTTGTTAACAATATATTTTTTTTTTAAATTTCTTTAAACTAATAATTTTTTTTTTTCAGGCGCTTCCTCTTGCCGGCCCGGGGGACGAGCTTTATCGAACTATTGCTTATAGAAGCGGAATAATTGGGTATAAACTACAAATGCCGGCACCTCAAGAAAAATGTCATCTCTGCAATTTCTGCCCCCTGGCAAAATATGAAATTAATTGTATGTGTTTATAAACACATATAATTATGAGAAATTAAATAGGGACGGGGAACAGAGCAGTTTGTGGTCTAACCACTTACTGCTCTGTTCCCCGTTCATAGGGTATCTTCAGATGACCTTGACCCACTTTTAAAACTTTATGGTGGGGAAAATGTATATATAAACCGTGGATTATATGAAGAGGCATCACTTCCCTCACCGATAATCATGGAAAGTTTCCGTATGTTTTACAATGTTTTTTGCACTCCTCAACAACATATTCAATTTATGTTAAATTTAATCCATGTCCTCCAGAATATTAATTTTCTTACGATTAATGTTACTGGGGAAAGAATGGTAAATTTAACATATCAACGTTTATTAGTTACCATCAACCCTTTCGTAGATCCGAATTGGTTTTCAACACTTGAAACATACATTGATACTATGGCTTTTGAACAAGGATTCCATTATCTTTGGGTTGATGTAGATTACATCAACTTTCAAAATGAATCAGATGATGATGGATATGATTCTGCCACATAAAAGTAGACATTAACGGAACTTCTCCCCCTGCCTTTTAGGAAAAAAGAGAGGAACAGTGTTAATTAATAACACTGTTCCTCTCTTTTTTCCGCTTAAAGTTAAATGACCTTGACCTACTTATTTTGAAGGTCAATTGTAACTTAGTGAAAATTTTCTAAGTCCTAAGTAGGTCAAGGTCATTTAAATCTTAGCGGAAGAATGAAAAGAATAGCTACCAACATGCATTGTTGGTATCTATTCTTTTCTTTCCTCCTAGAAAACCCCTTTAGTCCGTGTCAACTTTGATGTGAATTTTTGTACAAAATTGTACATAATAAAGGACCCATGTTTCGAGTCCTTCGTAATCCATAGAATCCGAAGTGCAACAGATTTTTGTACCGTCTGCTTTAACAGCTTCAAGTACTCCACTAATACACTTCAGATTGCTATGATACGTTCTTATGTACCATAGTACTTTTTTGGCTTCGACAAAGTTGTGCACAGCACTAAAGATCATGAGGGATTCCATGGCAAATGTAACCACAAGACTACAGCACACCTTATATATACTGTGAGCCCAAGGCTATAGCCTCGATTTTTGAGTTTTTGCGTCATAACTTTTATACCGTTGGTTTTATCAAAAAATGTTACTGGACCTTTTTTGTTTGTCTTTTAATTTCGCTTAATTTGACTACCCGCACGATAGATTTGGAGCATTTTTGTTATATCCACTGCCTATAGCCTTGATTTTTGAGTTTTTGCGTCATAACTTTTATACCGTTGGTTTAATCAAAAAATGTTACTGGACCTTTTTTGTTTGTCTTTTAATTCTGCTTAATTTGACTACCCGCACGATATATTTGGAGCATTTTTGTTATATCCACTGCCTATAGCCTCGATTTTTGAGTTTTTGCGTCATAACTTTTATACCGTTGGTTTAATCAAAAAATGTTACTGGACCTTTTTTGTTTGTCTTTTAATTCCGCTTAATTTGACTACCCGCACGATGGATTTGGAGCATTTTTGTTATATCCACTGCCATCGTGTACGGCGACGCAGTTCTAAAGTTGAACGGCGACGAAATCAAGTAACCGGTTTTGCCGGGGGGATGCGGGGGGTTCCGGGGGGTTCCGGGGGGGAGGGGGGGGGGAGGGGGGGGGGAGGGGGGGGAGGGGTGGGAGGGGGGGGGGGGAGGGGGGGATGGGGGGAGGGGGGGAGGGGGGGGAGGGGGGGGGGTTTTCGCGGGGAAGGGGGGGGGATATAACAAAAAATGCTCCAAATCTATCGTGCGGGTACTCAAATTAAGCGGAATTAAAAGACAAACAAAAAAGGTCCAGTAACATTTTTTGATTAAACCAACGGTATAAAAGTTATGACGCAAAAACTCAAAAATAATAATAACCAACGCGAAAACTAAACTCACCATCAACAGAAATTAAAACATTTACAAAAACCCAAATGTTAAAAATAATAATTATTTAATAAAAGATACAACACAAAACTAAAATCTTAGGTTATTTAAAACTTTAACAAAATATTTAAGTCTCAAAAGTAGAGTTTTAAAATCAATCAATATATAAGTCAAACAAGTAAGTCTTTTGAAATTAAAATATCTAAGTCTAAAAAATAGATCATTTAAAATAATTCTAAGTCCGAAAGTAGAACAATCAAAACTAGGTCAAGGTCATTTAAAAATTATAAAAAAAAGGGGGGTGGGGAAGCGTGGGGTCCCTACCTTATTCTACTACTTTATTTCTATACTACTTTATTATAACTTATGCTACCCCTTAAATGCTATCATGCATGCGGTTACGGTGTGATCATCACGTAAGCGAACTCACACACCTCACCGCCCTATCATATCTTAACCCCTACCTAACGTTCCCCCTATTCTATCTTATACTATGTAATATTACAGTTACGGTGTGATCATCACGTAAGCGAACTCACACACCTCCCTATAATATTACACCTAACTTAATATTACAGTTACGGTGTGATCATCACGTAAGCGAACTCACACACCTCACCGTAATATTAACCCTGACAATTAAACCACGCAGGAAATGGAAAGGTAGGTGGATTGCCATTGCGACCGACTATTATAGGAGGGCGCCTCTCCCACAATAGCCGAACGCAGTGTGTGCTTGACATAAGCCACCCCACACACCATGGCGAACATTACGTTACAGCATAACCCTCCACGTAAGCGGACCAGTTACACCTTCACCGTAATGCCAAAGAGAAACGTTGCGCGCTTGCTTATATCAGCGAGCTCGAGACTCGACCTCGCTAGCGAGCCTTGACTAGTAGGTCAACGTGTCGCTCTGCCGAGGCCGGTAGCCTTGGCCGGGTCGCTAGCCACCGCTCTCACAACTTCGTCTGGCCTACTTGGACCTGGTCACTACCTTGACTACAAGGTTGTTGTGTGCCTACTTGGACCTGGTCACTACCTTGACTACAAGGTTGTTGTGTCTGCTGCCTATAAGAACCCCATTCGCCCGCCTTGTGTTATTCTGCCACTCGCCACCATCGCTGTTACTATCCATTCCCACGTTTTTTCTATTTCATTATATCCATTTTATTATTTCCTTTATCTAATTATGGACTCCTCATCTGCCTCTTCATCCTGCCCTATTCTTCTGGGTCTGCTCAAGAAACCTCTGATGAAGCAACATTCCATCCCGGTATCGATCAGCCTTTCTGCAATCAACGATTTTATTCCGCAAAAATCTTCTACTCCCGTCCTCTCCTCCTCCATTAACGAAATAATAGCTGATGCTGTTAATGAAGATCAACCCCAATTATTTCAGAATCCCACACCAGTTACAGAAACATCAACGCCGCAAATTGAAGAGATTCCGATCGCTCCAATTTGTGACGACATTTTAACTGAAGACTGGATGGAGTTGTGCGGACTGCACCCTTCTTCTACCCCCCAACAAATTCAACCCGCACCAATCAAAGAAACCCCCACCCCCCAAACAATTCATCCCGCACCAGTAAAGAACATCAGGCTAAAGGAATTAAAGAAAAACAAAAAATATAATCTGTACAGAATTGAAGAAAACAAAATTTATATCTACAACGAGGAGAGGACGAAAATTTATATCCTCACAACTCCAAAAACCAAACCACCACTTGTCCCGACAGATCCAAAATTTTTACTAGTAACAGCGGAGGGTGGAAAATTGAGAATAAATATATTAAATTAAACCTTATATTCCTTCCCCTTCTCAATCAAAGTCCACCCTGGTGGCAAAATCGGCCCTTCTAAGGGCCACCCTAAGACTTTCAAATTTAGGCTTAAGTTAGGGCCTCAACCCTTGGTGACTACAAGCGGTTCATATACCTCTAAGTCCCAAAGGTTGAGTCAATAGCGGGGGGCTTTCGCTAAAGCCTCAACCCTTGGTGACTAACAAGTGGTCTGTGTACCACTAAGTCACAAAGGGTTGGACGCTAAAGCCTCAACCCTTGGTGACTAACAAGCGGTTCACATACCTCTAAGTCCCAAAGGTTGAGTCAATAGCGGGGAGCTTTTGCTAAAGCCTTAACCTTTAGTGACTAACAAAAGGTCCGTGTACCTCTAAGTCCCATAGGGGCTTTCGCAAACCACCCCTTGTTAGTCACCAAGGGTTGATACTTAAACTTAAGCCTAAATTTGAAAGTCTTAGGTCGGCCCTTAGAAGGGCCTTTTTTTGCCACCAGGGTGGACTTTGGAGGTGGGAAAAGGTTTTACTCGGTAATATTTATGTTTAACTTTGCACCTTTTTTATTTATTATCAAGTGTCGAGGGTTAAGGGGAATAGGAATTTTTTTGGGAATGTCAATGACATAAATTTTGGTTTTTTCAGAATTAAAAATGAAAATAGAAGAAGATAAATGTCTTAAGATTTCATATTTTCGGTTAAGTTTCAGTTTTTTTAGATGAAATTTTTGCTGGGGTACGTTTGAAGATACAGGTGATAGAGGTGGTTTGGTGCGAATTTTGGGTGGTTCGGTGCGAATTTTGGTGCCGGTAAGAATGTTTTTCCAAACTTGCTGAAAAGGTTTTCGAGCAATAGTGGTTGTAACATCATACCAATCACGATTGTTGTTCGATTGAATAATTCGTACCCCAAGCAGTTGAAGATAGGAAAACCAGTTATACCAAATCTCGGTATACTCGGAGCGGTTCATTGTGAAATTGAAGTAGGTGTTGTTAGGACGGTGGCAAAGGAAAGAATAACTTGTCGAGTGTAGAGTGTAGAGTGTGTTATACAATCAAGGACAGGTGTGCCGGGTGATGCAGCAAGGACGACGACCTGTATTCGCCGGCCGGCCGCAAGCGAAAGTGCGGCGCAAGGTCAACCAGTTGTATTGCTAACTGGTCGGCAACAAGCGAAAGCATGCGAGGTCAAACCCGGCCCACTCGGTCTCGTTTATCTTTTAAAACTCGCATGATAGGGTTTGCAAACATATTAATTCAAATATGTTGTAAAAATTTTCTTACGATATTTTGTTACAAATATTTTTAAGGCAAATGTTAAGAAACCATGTTTCTATTTTGAATCGCAACTACAGTTTCGATTTCTTTAACTAAATATTATAACTAAGTATTAAGGTAATATAATAAAGTAGCATCTTTAAAAATATTGTAACTTGTACAAAGTTAAATAAATATTTTAAGCCAAATGTTAAAAAAAAACAATTGTTTAGTACTGAGATGTTCACCCTACAACACCTACGTTAGAACTAACACTACAAATCCAAAAATTGCGAGGAGTCTCTTATGGTGGTGGGGGGAGGGCAGATGTTCCGAGCTGCACATGTCAAGGGAGGTTGCAGCGCCGCTGCTGACACATCAGTTTGCTAGTAGAACTGGCAGAGTAAACATCTAAATAAACATGAGTTCTGTTTTATATGTTTCTTTTATTAAAGATGGACTTTGCATTGAAACGCAAAGTTTTCCTATTGATGCAGATCCTATACAACAAATTTTAGTACATCCTCCAGAAAGTTATGATTCCATCTACATTTCAGTGCAAGAAACAAACGACCCCCCACCACCAACAACTACTGATGCACAGTAGGACACGGCTACCACACGTCATTAAAGCTTCAGCTCTTTACCCGAGCACACATGGACTCTGAGCTTCAATATAATACTGTTTCTTCTACATCTACACCAACTTCCGAACAATTACCTACTACAAATGAAACTACTACAAGTCTACAAGTAAATGAAATTTCATCAACTGTTAGTTCTGATGCGCAAGCAATAATGTTATCATTAATTGGTTTCGACTAAAAATTCAACAATGGAAGAAGAAAGAAATTCGCTACTTTACAACTTGGTTTTTGTGAACCCGTCGAAATTTATTATTTGCCTACTTTCACTTTTATGTGGTTACAATTTTGGTTACCTTGTTCAGGAAATGCTAACAGATAAAAAGGAAGAACATTCGCTATATTTTAAAGTTTATGTTTATGTAATTGCATCTTTATTTGGATACTTTGTAGCAGGATATTTTCTTGTTAATTTGTCAATTCCATTTTTTACATGGTATTTTAACAGACGTGAAAATCAACAAAACAACAGTTTGTAAAAAGAAACAAAAATTATCTTGCATTTTCGGATCTTCCGAAAATGCAAGATCTTTTTTAAAAACATCCCCAAAAGACCTTGACACACTTCCGGCCATTTAAAATTTAAATACCCAGCACAGCAGGGCATTTAAACTTTAAATACCCACCCATACACGTCACAGCTACGTCACAGCTGATGACGTCACTTCCGGTCACGTGACCGGAAGTAGCTGTCAAAAAATTGACTGCCTGTCAAAGTTTGATTGGGCCAGAAACGCCACATCGCCACTACTTATGTATTGTAAGAAAAGCTATTATATAAAATTTTTTATAATATTATTATACATTCAACTGTTCTGTATACATTTTATTGCGTGGACCTCATTTACTATACAGGGTAACGTAGGTTCTCAAATACCTGGTCAAGGGTTTAGAACAACCTTAACATTGTTAAAAGTTATTACTTCAATATTTTACTTAACTAAATATTGAACACTCAAGTAAATAGGGCGATACGCTCAGTAAAGATTGAACGTAAACCTAAACATCTATCCGCAAACACATCGCCAGGTGTTAAGTCAACAATAGTTCAGTATGCACATTAGTCCATGTCATTGTTCCAATTAATTCAAAATTCCCAAGTGTCAAATATTTGTAAGCTGTTCAAAAAACTTGTTAGAGAAGGAACGTTTTAAAATACAAGGTATTCATTTTTTTAGGCATACACTGAATAATCTGAAATAACAAAACACCAAATAATCCGCGATTTTTTCTTCATAAGTTGTCCTATATTATGGGCTCGGCTTACAGCCAAGTAGCCCGAAACAATAAAATTTACAACTAAAATAGTTATTAAGTTGCTTAGTATGTGATATGCCGGAATATGAAAGTCGTAGAATGTTTATCAAAATACGAGGGCATCCAAGTATAAACTAAAAAAAATGTTTACATGTAAATTATTGTTCTCCAAATCGAGAGCTACTGGATTTTTCACCCTTGAAACTTTGGTACACATTCTTCCTTGGACATCTTAATAAACGACAATGAATAAAAACATGTTCCAACATTTAATTTGACTGAGGGCACACTGTTTGAATGTTAGATAATCAATTAGGAGTCAATGTTATAAATTATCAATTATATTATAAATTACATTATATCAATTATCAATTAAAAACAGTCGATCAGATGTCTTTGTAAGGATAAATGCAGTCCTATTAAGATATTAACGATTGAAATTCTTTTATGTACGGGTACATGATACTTGATACCATTTTTGTACTGACGTTGAAGGGCAATGAAGATAATGTTGTATACAAATTATTAAAAACCTGAAAACAAATTATAGTGTAGTGAAAATAAGGATATAACATTACATACGAAATAATAAATTTATTCCATGAACGAACATTGTTAAGGTTTCTGAAAGTAAGCATATTTTCTGCAATCAGAGTTAAACTAATAATAAGTCGTTAATGAATCATAAATTCACCATCTAGGACGTAGCCATCTTTATAAGGATGTGGTTTGACCAGCAATAAAAACGGTAAAACAAATCATCGTAAAAAGACTGTCTTAACAAACCTGAAAAGGTTTTCCTCGCATTATGTACTTTTCAAACAAACCTGAAAAGGTTTTCCTCGCATTATGTACTTTCCAACCCAATTCCAGAACCACTATAGATACTTAAGTTTTACATTAAGATCAAACTATTTTTTTCATTGTATGAACCATCCATCCACAAAATATAAAGGAGTTGTTTTCTACAAGTAAGTCTCAAATGCAAGCAATGTCTAACATATGGACAATCCATGGAACGGAGGGATAGCGGGAAGATGACCTGTAACATTGCAGCAATGAGAACTTCCTGGCAGAGGCCCTAAAAATGTTGTATACATCGGGACGGGTACGAATCTCTGACTCCTGTGTTGTGGTTCATTCGGTAAACGTCTCAGTAATGAACGGCACGATTAAAATCGTCTTATCATTGTGAACAAATTGACGAAAAACTGGGAATCATACGAAGAGGAGAAACTATGCATTTCTGAAGCAGAGAATTCAAGGACAATTGATTTATTAACCATAATCAGGGGGAATAATAAAGGCTTCATCACAGACTGGCTCGCGACCATTTTTACACACCCCAAAAAAGATTCACACACAGAAAAAGCTATAGACACAAATTTGCCATAACTCGAGGAATAAAAAATATCAATAATTGGCCAAAAAAGAACTTAATATCTTTTTGGATAAAAAAAGTTAAAAAATTATTTGCTATTTAGAAAAACTTCAAAAAATTCTAATACGCCGTGGAAGTTTTCAGTAACAAGATTCTTCTAAAAGTCGGTGCAAATTCTGAAAAATGTTGATTCAATCTCAACATTAAAGTATTTTAACTTGATACTCCTCACCATGATTGGTCCTATTAGTCGACATATACGCACCAAGTTTGAAGTTGATATTTCTCGTGGTTATCATCTATAATCTATGCAATATCATGTTAAAAACACATACATACCGACAGACAGATAAACGAGCATTTTAGAATCCATATTTATAGGAACTTTTTTCTTAGTTTTGATGTAAGTAACCATATCCCGAAGTCCTGAAGGGGTAAACACTTTCTATAATGTGCCTGCCGAAAGTTAATATTGCCTCTCATATTGAAAAAGTCAACTTTTTAATGTGGAATTTACTAGTAATTCTTGGAAATCTTATTCTTGTAATAATAGAGCCTGTACCAGTAGTAGGTGCTATACTCGATTTTACTGAGGATTTTACTACATCATTAAAATATATGATCCATAGAAAGAAATATCTCTTAGGGATTGAATATTTAGTAACGACCGCTTTGTAGAACAATTAAAAAATCATTAAAATCATAAAAAGTCTTTTAAATTTGATGAGTTAAATTTCGGATCCAGATTTGAATTAAATTATTTCAGACCATTATAACGCTGTTGGATAACCCTAAACTGTTGTCTGTACTAAATGAGCCATCTGGGACCGTAAATGAAACAGTTCATCACGTGGGCAGAAGGGAAGAGTAATGACCACCTCCCCGGCGCGCGGGCGCGGGCGGCGCATTACCTTCCCGCTCGTGTGCAGCTTTGATCCAGGCTTACTTGATCAATTATTTCTTCACATTTGAATTTTAAATCGCATTTTAAGTTTTCATTACAACTCTTCATAGCTCTTCAAAGAATGTGAATCAAACTAAATTTCGTACTAAAATAATTTACGCTTGATTCGATCTAAAAGATAAAAACTTTCTTACTTAGTCTGCATACAAATTGAGGTTTCAAGCAAGACATTCTTACATATTATATTGTACGAATGCATGATATCCGTTAAAAAATGAAGACGTAGCAATAAAACTTATTAGGTATAGCACTTTAAGGCCTTTTTGTTATGTGTTTTAAAACAAGTCAAACCTTTTCTTTAGTAAACTTGAATAAGGGTTTGAAATTTGAAATGAACGTGAATGAGGTTGGGATGGAAATTCCTTCAATCATTTGAAAATATGAATAATTACTGTCATGTTCCGAATGTTTCCCATTTCCCCCGATCACTTTTTAAACTTCATACCCCCGTTGCAGTGGACCTGCATACTCAGAGAATTTCAAATGCAAAAAAATATTTACATCCAGCTATTATATAGATAGATGGATAAATATAAATTTTAATGAATGGTGTTTTTGGCTTCTGGGGGCCCAAAGACTAAAATTTGTGATGGTCCAGGGCTTTGGTCTTACCATGAGACCTGCGGTAACCTAGGGGACCTATAATATCTATAGGGGAAATTCACCAAAAGTAGAAAAACGGACTACATGGTGTCTGGAATGTGATATTTACTACATCTCTTGACATTAAGTAAGATAAGTTTGAGGTAATTTAGCAATACAGTAATTTCAACTAGGCAAAATCAAACAAAATAAAAACTTCGACAATCAAAATCATTAAATTTAAGACTATAACATAATCTAGTAATGATTTACAGTACTGCTTATGCATAACGTGAAAAGCGTTTTACGGTTGTCGTTTTTTATGGCCAGAAAGCCAGTGGGATCAACAGCTCGCTGAAACAGAAGGCAGATGCGACAGTTAAGGGGGGAGTAGAAATTGTTGGTAAAATTGGAACTTCTTTGCACTTTAAATTATCTTTACTCTCTTGTTCCTATGTTAAGAAACAAGAGAACGCTGTTGCACTGTTCATGTTTCAAAAAACCTTTGAAATGAAATATAGCTTAAAATACTCTTTCATTTAGGAACCCCAAGAACCCCCTCCCCCCCGTTCCCGTGGGCTGTTCCTGTTTTAAGCCTATCAACGAAAGAAGGTTGGAAATTATAAAATTTTGTATCATAAATTTTGCTATCAAAGTTTTTTTTAAGGGGGATAAATTATTCCTTTTATTATGATTATAAGATGAAAAATAACCGCAGAATAGAATTGTATGTAGTTTATTAATGTGTAATAATGTGCGTATTGTTTGCGAAACATATAACCTAACGTAGGGTCGCGGCCACCGCCGGGCGTCGCAGTTCTCTAGCGACCGAGTCGCTGCCACCGGGTGGGTCGCTGCGACGCACTAATGTGGAAGGCCCCATAAGCCTCAATGCATTTTCAACAGGTCAGGTGGCCGACGGGTGGCTGCCACCCGGTCGCAGCGACCTAAAGTGAAAGGGGCCGAATTATTTTGGAAAGCGAACCATTATGGTTCGAACAATAGCTTTGAGTTTATCTATCAATACACTTAAAACTACAACTGTGATAATAATTAAGAAGTCGTATAATAGGCTAGAACGAATATATTAAATACACCCACAAATATATTTAGCGGCAAGTGAAAGTCAAGAATATTTAAAAGACATTCTTTATTGAATCTAAAGGTTTTTCCCACTGTAGGATTCCGAAGGGACGGTCAGTTGTTAAAAACGTAATATTCTTACAGGTAATCTGTGTTGAGTTATACACGATTTCGGACATTTTTGAAATTAGAATGAAAGAACAGTGGAATTCAATCAAAAGTTAAAACTTATCTAAGGTCTCAAGAGGACACATTTTCAAAATGGTAATTTTATAGTTAACTTTAATTTGTAATTCAATTTACCTTTTGCAACCGAGTTTGCACTGTTGGATCCTGTTTTAAAAAACCTTTGAAAAGAGATATAGCTTAATATATTCTTACATTTAAGAACCCCAAGACTTCCATCATGGGCCATTCCCGGTCATATAAATAAGTGGTAAATTTGGACTAACTCGTGGTTGGTAAAGATCTTTTGGAACAAATGCTCTTAAAAACTTTTCATAATTGTTAAAAAACTATGAATTATAAATATTGAATACTTTGTTTATCATTTCTTATTTTCACAGTTGTCATCATATAAAATTATTTAAAATTAATTATCGGTATACCATTAAGCTCTAAACTGAATATTTTTCAGTTATTTTTTTACTTCCCGTCTCAGTGTTTTGTCCGATGGCATTTTTCAATCTTATGATAAATAAAGCAGAGATTTCGTGAAAGCGTATCGGCACAGGACAAAACTAAACAGAGTAAAAATATAAACAATGTCAGAAAATGTTGCTTGTGGTTTTATTCTTAGCTAGTTCTTGCAAATCCATAAGCACTCCTCTACATTCATGGAGGGGGAGGAGAAGAAATTATAAAGGTGTGCATATGTATTAATTATTGTGTAATACAGGTACTGTATTAATATAGGTAGGTCCCACTTCCTTCTCTTAGTAGATAATTTTTATTTTTAAGCTTTAGTTGGTAAGTTAGTTTTCATTCAAAATTTTTATTGCTCATTGCACTAGTAGGTCATGACAATAAGGCAAGGTTTAGTAATAATTTACAATATTTGACAAATCACTAGCATAAGATAAATTTCATTTTGTAAAACTACGACACTTTAAAAAAGTTTTACAATTTATTTTGAAATATTTATGGAACATCTTTGACTTATGAATTGTTTTAAACATTGTACGGACTGAGATAGTGTATAAAAAAGCTGAAATAAGTAGTCCTAGAAATATCAAACTGTAATGGAATATCGGTGTAAAATTTCATCTCTAAACAGACTTGGAAAGAAATTGGAATATTGATGATTTAGAGAACACTAGGTCAATTAGAAATGAAAAACTTTAACATAAAAACTTAAAAACTAGAATCATTTTTAGTAGTTACGACTAAAATAGATTATTCTTCATACTTTACCTCTAAATATTTATCGAAAAATATAAATACTGTGGGTAGTGCGATGATTTTATCCTTGATGATCTGGATTATCAGTGATGAATTATAATTGCATGGTAAATTGATAGGGTGAATAAATTAAACTTTTCTCTCAGTCGTTTATTCTGCTTTAAATTTCTCAAAAGCTTATAATATAACAAAGAGAATCATGAATTATTTTATAAAGGATCCCTTCAAGTAAAACTTTCAAATAGTTGTGATACAATTTTGACGTTAACCTAATTTGATAAGTAGTTAAAATATATTTCCTAACCTGTACCACTTGAATTAGTCAATTTTGAACAAAGTAAATTACTTCATTGAAGACATATTACTTTATTGAAGTATTCGCTTTATGGCTTATTTAATACAACCTTAGATTAAAGAATACAATTCGAATGCGGATTAAATCATTTCGCTGTTAACCAAACTGCTTACCTATTAATGTACCTTGCCATTTGAACGCATATGCCTATTAGTGACTAAGTTGCATATTTAATTCATAAACATGTTATTATATGGTAAGCCGAAACGGTTCTGATATTTATTTATTTAAGATTGATTATTAAGTATCTTAAGTAGAATGTAAAACATTTGTATTTTAGTTTTTGAATATTTAATTTTTTAATTTAGGTCTTGAATATTTTTTAACGTGAAAAGCTTACCTATTTATAATTTGTAAGAAGTTGGTTTGATCACAAGAATCTACCTCAGTATCCCCAATGATGATGGTCGAAGATCTACCACGATCATCCCAATCCTCATTGGTTTGAAACCAATGAGCTTAGATTTTCCAGTTTTGACAAAATGATTGTTATTTTCTAGCCTCTGCAGTAAAAGACTACCATGCATGAGAGCCTTCATTTCAGTACCAGCTATGGTGTGATCATTGATACAAAGTATTATCGTCCGTAAGCAAGTATCGTCCGCAAACAACCAAAGATTTGAACTTGGGACCTTGTTGGCAATGTCTGTTTTACTTATAGTAAAAGTATAAGCTGTAGATTTTTAATTTAAAAAAATCTTTTTTTAACTTTCTTATGAAAACTCAATAATTACGAAGTTTCCTTTATTTTAGTAACCTTTTTATTGGCTGAATTTTCTAGCATTAGCTTACCTGGCCCAAAGTAGAAAACTGGGATTTTCATTAAGGACGTCTTCGTGAACATTTTTCTACAATAAAATCCGTAATTTGGAAAATTGTATTTTTTGCCCAAATTTTCGAAATCGTCCTAAAATTTCGATATTTTTGGTGCTACAAGAAACTAATAAGTATTCGATAAAGGTTAAGAATACCAAATTGTTGTAATTCTATGTACTTTTGAAATATAGCCATGGTTTTATGGTTAAACCTTAATGTCCAAATGAAAACTTAAACTTCAATTTTTACACAAAAATTGGAATAAAACGATAAAAATGACAGACTAAGGCATATTTGACGAAGAATTAAAAATAATGACACAGAAATACATATTCCTACCAAATTTTATCAAAATCGGATGACTTATATGGATTTTGTATTAAGAAATGTAAATCAAACATGGCCTACATTTTGTAAATTGGCGGTGTTACATCTGATCCGAAGTAGAAAACTTGAGTCTTGACTTAGAACGTCTTGCTGCACATTTTCCAACAAAAACATGTTTGCCCGAAGATTTTCCTTTTCAAAACCTACTTTTGTTGAACTATTAGGAGAGGTTCTCTTGATAATGTAACACATGTCACATTCCACAAATGAAAAAAACAGTAATCTAAACCATCAAACACGTATCCCTCAACCATTTCAGTCTGTAGTCACATAGTTTATCCATATTTTTTATTAAATTATTACTTCATGACATGCCAAGTATGTATTAAATTATTAAATGCTAAATTATGAAACTCATAGACTATGGTCGGTAACTCGAAGTTACCGACCATAATGGAAGAAGCAGCGTACAAAAGGCCTACTCGTCAATGGGGATATCATATTTTATGGAGGAGCGCACACTCTTGTTATGACGTCAAGACCATTATATTGTAAACTTACTTTCTGTAGCGGAACAAATATTTTCATACAAATAAAGGATGAATGGTGTTGACACATATAACGGGAGCACAAATATTCCGAGTAAACATTCCAAACTTTTATATCGCCATTTAAAATGGCATAAGATTAGATAGATGAATAAAGAATAGGATTGTGTGTTGAAGATACCTTCTAATTGTACTTTATTTTCTTTTACTAATATTGCAGCTTACGTAGCTGGAGTTATCATAGAGATACATTTTTACTAAAGCTTCTCTCTTGTCTATTTACTAACCTATGTCACAACTAAATAAACGGTGTCACGAAACTGACACATACTTTCTACCTTAAAGTCATTTAAAACAAAAACAAAACTTATATAATAAAATAAAACAAATAAACAATTAGTTATTTCACAATACATACCAAATTTTATTAAAATCGGTTAGCAACTAACGGAGATATCGGTTTTTGAATATTTGCCTTAAGAATAACATTGGACAACGTACTGCGTTTACCACAAAACGAAAATATCAATTATCTCCGCATCTAGTTGACGTAGACTAATAATTCAAAATACTGGATTATTTAATTTTTCAAGCCTAATTTAATGGCTGCAAGAATATTTTCTTTATATGTTACAGATTTTGTGAAATTTGAAAAATATGAATTGTTTAATACTTAAAATTCCATAACTTCTGAACCTGAATTTTTACAGACATGCGGGTGGTGTCATTTTGTTTGTCATCTTAATCATTAAAAACCATGACATTTTCATGAAAATCGTTGAACCGTTTTTGAGAATTTTGGATTTTTGTAGTATTTATGGGGTTTTATGGGTAAATACCCTTAAAAAATCAAAAATTCAAAAGAATCACCAAAAAACACCTGGAGATATCATGGTTTTACATATACATGCCAAATTTTATGAAAATCGGACTACTGGTGTCGTCTTTAGCTATGTTTACATCCGTTCATACACACACACACACACACACACACACACACACACACACACACACACACACACACACACATACACACACACACACACGCGCCACGGTCAGACAGACAACACTCCGAAAACCACTTTTGTGGATTCAGGGAGCACTAAAACAAATATATCCACTAACAACTCAAATTCGCAAATTTTTACTCGCAAATTTTTACGAAAATAATACTTTCTCCATATACATTTTACAGGGAGAGAAAGTCAAAGGAAAGCAATTAACATTAATTATTACTGTTACATGCGATTGTGATCATCATAAGCGGTTATATTATTATTTTGTAATAGAGCTAAATATTATTACATTTATTTCTATTACAAAATAATATTGCATTACAGTTTCTTATTAGTTCCTAAAATTATCTTAAATACCTAGAAAACCATTCAAAAGTGTATTGAGTCATTGTCTGAATAATAAAAAATTATAAACTGTAAATCGTTATTTAATTTTTATTATGGTAGGACTTAATTTTTAGAGAACAAAGAAAAATGTTTATAAACTGTTATCTTGCTAGTTGGATTATAACTACGATGACAAATTATTCCTTAACTTCTGAGCTTGACGTTTTCAATATGAAACAAATACATTAGTAGGCAAAGTAAAGTATAATATGGTTAAAAATACTTCTCAGCCCTAATTTGTTTTACCTTATTCCAAACATATCGACAAAATTTCAAGGAAAATGAGTAGCAATACTTTTACGTTTTTACTCAGTAGGCATTAAAAATTTCCTCGCACAGTACACCTCCTTTCTTTTATTTTGGGCATTCATTTGGGATTTTGAATCAGGGAGAACAGTTGAGTTTTGTCTGTTTAAAACTGAATTTAATAGGTTTTAAACATTTATTTAATCTACCCATTCCTAGTGATGGTACCTGAGTACTTGGAGCAATGATGAGTTTTCAGGCCTAGGTAAAACGTGTTCAACCCCCGTAGTATTTAAATAGAAATACATGCCCGAAATACGACAAAATCCACCGTTAAATTTTCCATAGCAAAAGTGAATGTGAGTTCCTTGAACAATTAGCAGCAATGCAATTGACAAAATAATGGGAAAACGTGTGACATCAATTCACACTGTTCCATTAGGGAGCATTGCACGCTCTTTGTATCTAAAAGTTAATTAAACCTCCAACACATCTTGCTATATTTCATTTTTGAAGTTTAAAAATGTGAATTAACACCACTACAATAAGGTTCACGATAATATTTGTGAATTATTTTTAATAATTACGTTCCCGATAATATTTCTGAATTATTTTTAATAATTACGTTTTCCCATAAACAATTATCCCAAGTAGTTTAAAAATTTAATGTGCTTAGCAATACGCAACGCCAGCGACGGGAAATGATTTAAACCCGATTCAGCAGTCTTGTGAAAAATTGTGGCAAAGGAAGAGGATATTAGATTTCAGCCTCGTTGCTTCTTATTCCCGCTACGATCAACAAACACTCCAATAATAATTGTATTTTTAAAACGCAATAAGTAAAGAAATTTCAAGGATAAAATGTTAAAAAAAAACTCTACAACTTCCATTTGAATAAGCGGGATATATTTTCCTCGCTGCCTTTAATGTAAACACACAGCTTATTTTGGATATTTTTATTTCATTGTAAATAAATGTGAAATATAGACTTTATTTTAATTAATTATGTCTTTGAAGGTTTGAAAACATGAACGAATATACGGAACACATTTGTTTAAGTTAATATCTAATAACAACTAATGAACTCGCGCTGCTCAGCAGCTTTTAAGTTTTCGTTTAGTCTGCTGTTAAAACCATGTTCATTATAATCAGCTGTTCTTTTCATGTAAAATCTTACGGACGAATGCGAAAGGGCTTTGTGGTCCTTCTTTCGTCTTACCCTCATAAGCTTAGTTTCCTGCATAACTACACACCGAACGCCTTCCAACGACAACTATATTGTTAAAATCGGCTCAGGACTGTGGGAGGAGTCTTGATCATAAAAAACCCTGGCGTATTAAATAAGTATGAATTTTAAATTAGAGTTGGGAAATTGATTTATTTTGACAGTTTTAATTATTTATTGAGTATGATGTTTACTGAACTACAATCTTTTTTCCTCTCCGCTGTATGGTTTGTTCTTTAAAAAAACAAAATCCAAATTAATTTTTATAAATTTTAATATATCAATAAAAATTGGTAAAGTCCGAAAAAACTCAGTTTTTGGTGGTCTGATGTTATTGCAAACATTTCGCTGATTCAAGGCATTTGTGACAGGCGCCGTTAAAGGCCTTTAATGATACAGAACTATTACTAAAAAAATTAAGAAACAAACTGAAATGTTTTTTGGGTCACAGCGATGGGCATTGAGTTCGAAACAATTACGTCAGTTTCCTATTATTTATCACAATATTGTTATATACGCCACAGATATACACAAGAATAAGATAATGTATTGAAATTGTTAGGAGGGACGCGATCCTGAGACAACCAACAACCACTCCTTTAACATGTTAATACAACTACATCTTAGAAAAATGATGCTTCTAAATTATAAATAGAAAAATGTATTGTTTTAAATATAGAGTTGAACCAAATTTTATAAAACAATGTTAAAAGTTTAATTTTTTTCTGAAACTCACGGTGAACAAAGGTGCACGGACCCAATCGCCAAAATGTAGTTAGTGACTCTAAAAGGGTAATGCAACGTTGACACGATACAAGGCTTGTACATTAATCAGATCGCTTAGATGAAAGGGGGGCACTCTTGCGCCTTGTTGAGCATTACAACTATTAAACAGTATTATCAAACCTCTATATCTGTAATACAGCCGCTGTTTGCACAAACTATGTCAATTATAAATAATATTAGGATGTTTAAGGTTGTATCATGTTAAAAAGAGTTTCCCATTCTAACATTTTCTTCCTGTGAAACAGTTCTTTCTGGCCTAGTAGTAATATATTATTTTGGGGTTAGTCCTAAATGTCTAAATGTAAACCCCTATCAAGATGTATCATATAAACATTTAAATGGGTAAATAAGCATACACTTTACCCATTTATAATTAACACGTCCGTCATTTTGGTTCAGATGCCGTATCAACTGCTTTATCCCTCTTGACAAATTCTTCAAAATTAAGGGTCACTCGATGGGAGTTTATGTTTTAAAATTTGCTCAGTAAACAATTTAAGCAATTTTATATTACTTATTGCTAAAGTTGTTTACAACGATTTTAACCACTTTTTATCTTTTTCTAATTTATTAAGTAGCCACTGAGACGTGTACAGTAACATCGGAACAACAACAAAAATTAACAACGAAGAAAGTAAAAAACTCAATAGTAACTAATTAAATTTCCCATCTTTGTTTGTGAATACAGTTTGTATGCCGTTGCTGGTCAAGAGCTTACTATCGATGTTTCGGGACAAAGGGAGTGTCACATTTTTGTTTTTCTCGCCAATTTGATTGACTAGTGTCGGGGATGTAAAAACCTACCCCTTTTGCCAGTCGCAACACTTACACGGTCCGAGACAGTAGTTTCGTGCTACTGAACATTGGTAAATACCTTTCCGCTATGGAGGCTTTAGTATTTGACTTCAAACATAAAGGAGAGTTGGAGTCCTCCCTACTATCTAAAATAAATGTGAAAAAGATTGTGGAGCCAAGATGTAGAAATAAATTTGTTAACAAATTGGGGAGTGTAAATGAGGGGGGTTAGAGGGGGTTCGGGTGCTCTTCCTGGAGAAATGTGTTTTAATTACAATCGTCAACTCGAATTTCTAGGAAATGTGAAGGTATGTGGAGGGAATGTGGAGTACTCATAGTGTAACTCCGCAAATCTAAAATATTTTGAGGCTGTCTCTGAGAATTCCAGTAACATACCCTTTATTACAAAACAATATAAATAGGACATTAATCCTATTAAAGTGTAATCACATAGTTTAACTACCATCGGTAAATAAGCACAACTGCTTTTTACTGTCATTCACGCCATTCACTAAGGAGACCACAAAACCCAAGAGTAACGGGATGTCCTGAACACTTTCAATCTAAATTGGTCCGTGAACACGCCAACTAGAGTAACAGCGGTGTCGAGTACGGCCATCGACAACGTAATAACAAATATTCCAAATTCAAAGCCTCAGTGCTAAATTCCGCCACTTCCGATCACTTTGCTCAGGAGTTAGTTGTCCTAGTAAAGACAGTTCTGGGTCATTTACCGGAAGAAATAACTCCTTCTTTCAAAATTAACTGGGCTACACAACCCAGAAATATCGCCATATCCAATAGTATGCATAAAGCATTCATGATTCATGCATGCATGCATGAATACAAGGCATGTTCATGATTCAATGCATGATAGCATGCATGCATGATTCATGCATTGAAGCATGAATCATTGACATTTTTTAACGATTTTTTGGATGTAAATGGCATCTTCCAGGCTTTCGAGGGTTGCCTAGCATTTCACTAAAATAACTGTTGTCCATTAAAAAACTCCAAAATCAAGTCTCCATTTCAATCAAACTCTTGGATAACCTGAGTGATCCATACATCACGAGAAAAACTTAAATTCTTTCATTCAATTCACATACAAACTCAGAACGTAAATTTTAAAGCTTTTTCCCGAAATTATAAGAGGATTTACAGAAAAGTTATTAGGGCAGCCAAAGTGTATGATGTTAATCGCACCCTCAAGCACTGTCAGAATTTTTCAAAATATGCTTGGAAAATAATCAATAATGTCACTAAATCAAATAAAGCTTCCGAACCTATCTAACGAAACTGAAGGTAAAACTATTACAGACTCTCAACATGAGGCCAATAAATTAAATGTATGCTTTTCAACAGTTTCTCTACCGGATTCGTCTTTCGATATTCCAAAGTTTCTCGCAAATCCATATGGAGGTCCTGTCTCGTCTAAGGCTCTTTCTCCTGTTAGTGAGGTTGAGGTGGCGCGCGTCATTGAGGAATTGAAACAAAAAAATAAACCTGGGAATTCAACGGAATGCCAGTGTGGTTCTTGAAACGCTGCTTCAGGCATATTTTGAAACCACTGACCAAATTGGTAAATTTCTCATTCCAAGCTGGAATCTGTCCAGCCAAGCTGAAAATGGCCAAAGTGATTCCTCTGTTTTAAGTAGGAAAACCCTTTGCACGCCGGCAACTACAGACAGGCCAATTTCAATTCTGCCTGTTTTCAGCAAGGTCTTCGAGAAGCTTTTCTTAGAAAGGTTGTTGAAGTTCGTTTAATGTTTTGACATCTTGCCTTCAAATCAGTTTGGGTTTAGGAAAGGTAACTCAACAGCTGACGCAATAAATGGTCGTCGATGGTCTCGAAAGGAGAGAACATGTGCTCAGCATATTTATTGACCTTCCGAAAAAGTTTGACTGTGTTGTACCAGTTAAAGACGTACGGCATACGTGAATCGCAACAAAAATGGCTAAAATTCTACTTCGAAGACCAGTTCCAGTGTGTTGAAACTGAGGGTCAACTCCCTCAAAAAGGTAAAATGGTCCAAGGTGTCCCTCAGGGATCATTCTTAGGGTCAATCCTTTTGGTTACCGGACAAACCCGATTTTAGAACAAACTAGTTTGGACTAGGATGGACTAGTTTTTCCTGACCGCCCTAGGATATTCTAATTTGGCCTGATTAATTACAGGCTAAACTAGTTGGGCCTAATACCGTTAAGATAAACTAGTTTGGCCTCATTGATTTGTTAGGCCAAACTAGTTTGGCCAGATAGCGTATGGATAAATTAGTTTTGCCAGGTTCAAGGTCAGGCCAAGGTCTAGTGCACCACTGCTGCAGCCGGTAGTAGTCAGGTTAGGTTAGGTTAGGTTGGGTAAGGTTAGAAGAATAGAATGGAAGATATATTACCTAATCAAACCTAACCCAACCTAACCATCCTAACCTAACCTATCTGCCATTGGTGGGAGTCAGTTTGAACAAACTAGTATGGCCCGTCTAAAGCAGACTAAACCAGTTTCATAGCACCACCCGGCCAAACCAGTTCAGCCTGTAATTAATCAGGCCAAACTAGTTTATCCTAGGGCGGTCAGGAAAAGCTAGTACTTCCTAGTCCAATCTTGTTTGTCCTAAAAATCGGGTTTGTCCGGTAACAGATTCATCAATCCAAAATGGAAAGATGATCCGATACGCAGATGACATAACCATTTGCGTAAGAGCGTGAACAAAGCACAAACTCGAGGTAAACTCCATTAATCTGGATTCGTGCATTCAGACGTTTTCTGAAATGAACCTCAAAACAAATCATTCAAAATCAAATTTAATTCAAAATCAAATTTAATTCAAAATAAAATCAAAATCAAAATCAAGTGTAATTCAAAATAAAATGTAATTCAAAATCAAATGTAATTCAAAATCAATTGTAATTCAAAATCAAATGTAATGTAATTTTGCCTCCAGGAGCATGATTGGGAAATTCACCCGGAAGTTATGATGGATGATGAGCTCTTAGGCCTGATTTGAGGTAACAGATTCTGTTAAATTCTTCAAATGCACCTTGACAGAGGTCTGACCTGGGAAAACCATGTTGACCACATTTGTGCCAAGGTTACGTCCGGCATTTTTGCTTTACGCAAAAAGTCTGCAAAGTTTTGCAAAAGTTTTCAAAGGTCTGTTCAAAAGATGTACTCACAATGGCCTACTTTGGCCTAATTTGCCCCCATCTCTCTTACGGATTAAGAGTATGGGGCAGCTGTGCGTAATGTAGGATGGAGAGAGTGTTCAAGCTGCAGAAAAGAACAGTGAGCAGGGACCGCGATATTTGATTATTTATCGTCCCAGCTCGGTATCAAGTTCCTCAATAAACTCCCTGAGGGTGTCAAGCAATCCGGAACCAAAAGTCAATTCAAATCTCGACTAAACGCTTCAAGTGTCCAAATCGTTCTACTTACTCGACGAGTTCATGATGAGCCACTGGGATGGTTATATTGTAGGTATTTCCGCGAAAGGGTTTTGGCCATGATGTTGAATTAAAATGCAAGAATACTTTTATGTAACTTTTTACGTTTTCAATACAATGTATATTTGTCAACTGTAATAAAATTATGTTTATTATTATTATTATTATTATTATTATTATTATTATTATTATTATTATTATTATTATTATTATTATAATTAATTATTAAAACACAATCCCGTTGTTTACCCAGTCATATTCACAGCAGTTTTTAAGCTGCTCAAAACAATTGTTTGGCATTTACCCTCGACTGATAAATCTTCGCGATCGTTTTCATAGGCGTTGGCGAGTTCAGCAAATTTACTTTTGCTGTTTGTGTGCGATGGGTAAAATACTATCCCGTTCCATAATGTCCTGAAGTAAATGTAGTTTCTACCCGAAATCGGAATTTTAATATTGCCGGTTCAAAAGATGTACTCACAATGGCCTACTTTGGCCTAATTTTCCCCCATCTCTCTTACGGATTAAGAGTATGGGGCAGCTGTGCGTAATGTAGGATGGAGAGAGTGTTCAAGCTGCAGAAAAAATAACAGTGAGCAGGGACCGTCATTGGGGGGGGGGGGGTATATCATAATCGGGCCTTGCCTGCCAGTCTCTATCCTTAATGGATGTAAAAATATTAGGTAAAAATTCCTCAATAGTTGTGTTTGCTATTAACGGTAATAATCTGCAGGCGAAACCACCTGTGTCCTGCGTCTCCCACCTGTGTACTGTCCCGATTTTGTCATTTTATAGTTTGGGGGGGACCTCCTGAGTGCGGTCTCTGGCTTGAAAACGCCAAAAAAATGAATAAACAACACCAAACCTAAAAAAAAATTTCTTTTCTGAAATTATTAACTATGCTTGAAATATTTTGCAAAATTATTCCTTTAATAGCTCAACATTTTGTTCATTAGTATGATTCTATTTGTGCATGACTATGGTTTCGAGGAACATGCAAAGCCCAAAGCACTGAGATCGTAAAAGCATTTTACTATCGGGGTGACCATTATCTGTCCATTTACGGAGGAACAAGGACATCAGTGTGTGTTCTGTTTTACGACCAATATTATATCCTCCATTGGAACGACTCCATACCAAGTCGATTTTATTGTGGTCTTGTTACTAATGTTTTTCTCTAATATTGCTTTAATATTTATTTATGGAGATGTAGGTGTTGAAAAATAAAAATCTTATTATTGTTAATAATAGTAATACAAACAAACCCTCTGGCACTCACTTTTTAATTTTAAAAAGGAAGATTTAAAAATTTAAACTTTACCAAGCACATTTTGTATGAATGCTACCTACATTCAAGGCTCATTGGTTTATCATAAGATAAAGGAAGATCCAAATTTTTCAGCGATTTAGGCGATTCACGAGTTTTAAAACTACATACACGCACATAGGTCGCAATGGACTTAGTGTGACAGGCATTTAACGCGGGTGTCTGTCAATGACAAATCTGGGTTGACAAACGTATCGGTCATTGCTCCTGGATCAGCAATAAAACAGGAACTGGAACAGCAACAGACACGGGCCCAGTTGGCTGACACAAGATAGCGCGGATACATGTCATTCACAGATCCTGCCCTGACATGCATGCATGCCGGTCTTCGTTTAGGTTCAATTCCAAAAAGGTAAAATTTAGTCATTGAAATTAAACCTCCATTTAATGTTCTAAAATGTATATGACAACTAAATTAAGTAATTTATTAATCCATTTCAAAATCCAAAATTTATCACGCTCAGAATAGCCTACGCAAAATTTTTTGTACAGTATATTTCTGGCTTAGGACCATTATTTTTTTAATTTACCTATTCTTTTCACAGAAGAAATATTTAAGTTTTAAGGAATTTTTATTTATTTGATTATGTAGAGAATGGGTAAATTACCACCGACTGAAATGCTGAAGTACTGAGGATCCACAGCAAGGCTCTGCCACGAGCTGCATCCCACTTCTGGTTGCTGCTTTTTATCATACCTTCGTTTGTTGCGGCCCCTAGCTTTATTTTTACCTTCCACACAAAGAATACGGACTAATTATAGCATAAAGAGGTAACCATATTCTTCCAGTTACCAGGAAAATGTATGGATAAATTAGTGCAATGACGTAGTGTAGTTAGGACACAATTTTAAACGGTTTATTTAACGAATAATAATATCTCAATAAAATGTTTGCAAATTAAGTAATTAATCAATTAGTTTCATCATATAATTGCAGTAGCTAAAATTACGTTACGTAAAATAGTGTATCAGACACTCAAAATCTAACTTCAAGTACTCAGACAATATTACTTTACCCTTTTTCTACTAGAAGGAATTGTGTGGGCGGTGACGTTGTTTAGTTGGCAAATTGGCAAGATCTCTTCACTTAATTCCAAGGACTAAACATTAAGCTTAAAGAAGAACTAATTTTTACCTTAGAGATGATGATTGGCATATTTTAAACCATTAAAACATTTTACATACCGATTAAGATTTTTTTTCATGAAATAATGATTTATTCCTTCAATATAAAATACGTACAAAACAAAAGTGCAACTTAGGAATTATTGCTAGCCGGTGTCCAGTAGTTGGCCAGCAAAATAACAATACTTATATTACAGTGTTCTTATTCTTGATAAGGTGAGTTCAGCTGCACGATAATAATCGTGATAAATCTGATAACAGAGCAGTTTCCCGCAGCACCTGCACACACACTCTGCTAATCAAATTTAAGATAAAGTTTGAACTAAAATAAAAATACAATTTTCCTTAACTATGAGAAACAAAGGCCTACTATTTACTGGAATACTGGAAAAAAATCGTATGGTGGAAAATGCCGCCAGTTTAAAACATATTTAGGGGGGTACCCGTGGCCCGACTTTGGTAAACTTAGAATTTCTTAAAATACACATTTTTCTTAGTAGAGTACCATCAAAAACCGTCTTCTTTAAAATTTTTCATAAAGAACCTATGTTTACTGGAAATTTAGGTCCTAAACTCAATCGTTTTCTAAATATTAGGGAAAATAGGATTTATTAGGAAAATACACATTTTTCTTAGTAGAATACCATCAAAAACCGTCTTCTTTAAAATTTTTCATAAAGAACCTATGTTTACTGGACAGTTAGGTCCTAAACTCAATCGTTTTCTAAATATTAGGGAAAATAGGATTTTTTTCGGATTTCAGTGTACCTATTGAACATTTTGACTCCTAAATTGAAGAGTTGGCAATATATTTTGATAAAATCTTCATAGCTAGGTAAGAAAATTAAATTTGAAAGAGATTTCATAACTATTTTATGCAAAAAAGATAAGTAAGTGTGACTGAGAAAAAGTTGTCTAAAAATAAAATTTTTCCTTAAAATTCAAGAACCAAAAAATATTTTTTGTTTTTGACAGCACTTCATTCTGTAACCGTTCGAGTGTTTGGCTTGCAACTTTACCAAATGTTTTAGAATTTAACAATGGAATGGAGAACAAAGAAATATAAATTTAAGTATGCTTTATATGGGGATTATTTTTGTCAAAATCCAAAATTTCGTGAGGTATCAAAAAATACTAAAATTTGGATAAACTTATAAAAATGTATACTTTGATTACTTTTAAACATATTTGAATCAAACTTGGAATGTGGCTTTGACTAGCTGAGAGGTAGTGGTTAATAGCCCAAAATCCCCTCCTCTTTTACTTTATGGCAGTAAACCTGCATACTCATTTTCTAATGTTATCCTTATGGGGAAATAATTTGATATGATAATTCAGTCATTTCTCAACACATTTAAATAAAACTTCGTACATGGCTTCATCTTGTTGGGATATACCTAATCATGGTATAAAACCCTCCAGATTTACATTGTTATGGCAGCAAACCTGCATACTAACTTTCCATTGTTAACCTTTTGGGAAAAACATAAATATCCCACTCTTCCTTACCTCCATACACCTTAATATTTCCCGCTTTGCTACTTACTCATACTCAGTGATTGTTAAATGGTTTATTTAATAATTACTATCAAACTTCATATCAAGGGATATAAAATTACATGCATAATTAAGCAAGTTAAAATTTTCCTTAATTAATATGGAAAGTGAGTATGCAGGTTTGCTGCCATAACAATGTAAATCTGGAGTGTTTTAGACCATAATTAGGTGTATCCCAACAAGATGAAGCCATATACGAAGTTTTATTTAAATATGTTGAGAAATAACTGAATTATCATATAAAATTATTTCCCCATAAGGATAACATTAGAAAATGAGTATGCAGGTTTGCTGCCATAAAGTAAAAGAGGAGGGGATTTTGGGCTATTATCCATTACCTCTCAGCTAGTCAAAGCCACATTCCAAGTTTGATTCAAATATGTAAAAAAGTAATCAAAGTATAAATTTTTATAAGTTTCTCCAAATTTTAGTATTTTTTGATACCTCACGAAATTTTGGATTTTGACAAAAGTAATCCCCATATAAAGCATACTTAAACTATAAATATTTTTTGGTTCTGGAATTTTAAGGAAAAATTTTATTTTTAGACAACTTTTTCTCAGTCACACTCATCTTTTTGCATAAAATAGTTATGAAATCTCTTTCAAATTTAATTTTATATCTAGCTATGAAGATTTTATCAAAATATATTGCCAACTTTTCAATCTAGGAGTCAAAATGTTCAATAGGTACACTGAAATCCGAAAAAACCTATTTTCCTTAATAGATAGAAAACGATTGAGTTTAGGACCTATGTTTACTGGACATTTTTTCTCATTTTGACCCAAGGAACCACATCCTGAAGTTTGTCAGGGTTATCGTGAAACACCCCTACATACATATAACATACTTAAACAAGTATAGATATACTTATCAACTCCTAAACTTGATAACATTTTATTTATGTTTATACTTAGAGACTTACTCAATGGAAAAAACCACTTCGGTTCTGTATGCAGAGCTGGAACGATTTGCGTTCACAAACTGTAAATTTATAAGTATCAAAAGAAACACTCCAATAGATTGCAAGACATATATCACTTAGTTCCAGCTATTGGGTCGTCTTCTTAAGACCCCGCAATTCGTCTTTGTTTTGTAGCGGCAATCTTCAAATAAAGTGTATTTGTTATTTTCCTAGGAGAAAACCATTTTTGGTTGTACATCAAAATGGTTTTGATTGTAAAACAAATAATTCATGCTGAAAAAGTTTTGAAGCGGGGAAAATTAAAAGTAAAGTAGACCTTGTTAAGAATACACACTTTCAGAAGATTTTACGTAATAATAAATTGTTACAGTTGTTAAATTATCTAATCATTGATTGACTCTTCAACAAGCAAGCTCCTCAGCCCTAGTGTTTGTCCCTTAAATATTGACCAACTTCTTAGGCCTGATCAACTTCACCAATCATCAGTTAAGGGTCGGTTACTAAACCGTTCGTTAAAAATAGGAAATAGTATTAAACAGGTGATAAAACTAACCAAGCCTTAACGGTGGTTTAAAGTTTAGTGAAATCAGGCCTTATAGATGAACCTTTTGTGTAGATTGGGCAATATTCGATTTTGATTGCCCTTATGATTGAAATCAATATAAAAAGTTGGATCTAAATATTGTATATTGGTTATAAATAAACAGAATAAAAGCACCACTTCTTCCTTTTAAAAAATAGCCAAATAACACTGGAATGAAGTATAGTTTTATTTAGTAATCTTTTTTGCAAGAGGTTCGCTTACTTGCTTACTGTATTAGCGTATTCTCTAGAAAGCCTTGAAAAGTTTTGAATAACCCAAAAATATATTTTCATACTGTAAACGACCTAGGCATTATCACTAGACTTGGTGCTGAATATTTATCACCTTGGTAAATGAATTCAGGAGATGGAACCACTCGCTGGCAATTCAAATAGTCAGCAAGATTTCTGTGACAAAATAATTTTAAGAAGTGGAATTGCCATATTCAAATTTGGTAGTTCATTGGTCTGACTGTTTCACAACTATGTTTTAGTAGTTAAGTCATTTTATGTGTATGTTTAACTAACTTTTCAAGAAATAATTTAAAATACATGGTTTTCATATTGATTGTAAATACGTTTTTCTTGTTTTATTAAAGCATTTCCTGAATCGTGACATCATCCTAAGAGAAATATGTTTTGAGTCCCAATATTTAGATAAAAGAAATGTGGGTGGGGGATTTTACGCCAAGTGACACAGTTTTGGTTCAGTGAATCTCTAACTCGGTTGAAGACTGCCTTCATTAATAGCAACGAAATATATAAAAAATAATAACTGCATGCATGTTTCATCGCAGTAGTATTGTTTCATAAATAATATTGGGATAAAAGTATTGTAATTTTATATATATGCAAGCAGGAATACTGGATTAAATTTCCCACGGTAAAAATTTAACATACAGTATCACCCTTCAATAATATGGGTTATTGATACCTCTTAATCCCTCTTAATGGGTTATTGATACCCCTTTTAATACCTCTTTTAAATATCCTTCTTGATGTAAAAACTTATTTCTTTGAACATGTAAAATGTACTTTCATGAAACAGACAAATGTTTTTAGAAATTTCCTTCGTACGCAGGTCTGCTGCGACGGGGGTATTCTATTCCTGCCTAAAGGGCCTGTCTATAATAAAATTCGACCATATCCAGCCCGAAAAAGCCCCCATGGGTATCGCTGCTGCAAATAAAATTTACTATAAAATTTACAAATAACTTATTTGTAAATAAAATGTACAATGCCGTACCAGCAATCTTTGAAAATTATGTCTAAGTTTTTCAGGAACTATATTGAACAAAAAAGTGGAAAAGCCGTCCCGACATTTTTGAAAACGATGTTTATGAAATAAATAGTTTACAGAAGCACACTCTACTTCTTTAAGTAACAGCTGTTATAAAGGAGACAGGTCCTTCAAGTATCTCTAGTCAGTTGTTTTTTTAAGTTATATTCCCGACAGCTGTTTTAAAATCTTACAAAAATTAATTCTTGCTTTTTACATATTTTTTTTATATGTGCTTCAATGAGTCCAACTAAAACCAATTTTACACAAAGATCACCACTTTAAGTAAAAATATCATATCTTTTATGGTGTAAACATATGGCTTGAAAGCTATAAAGGCCTCTGGGAAGGAACCCATTTGAATTAGGACGAAATGGATGGCTTATAAACATTCTCCGTGAAATTTTACATACATCTACCAAGTTTCATGGCAAATGGTCCAGCTGTTTTTGAGTTCATAAGCTATATACAAATATACAACACCCTCTTTCATAAATACAGAAGATAATTGTTTATTTCAAATCAACATAACAGGCCAGTCAATGTAAACATAAAAAGAGCGAACCTTGCAAATGCGCATCATATTCTGATTTTTTCAAATTTTGTTTGCATCTCTTGGAGCAGCTGGAAGTTTTGGAAGCCTGAAACCCCTGTGCAACTCCTGTTAAAAAACTACCATATTTAGGTATTCCTTTTGATTTTTTATGAAAATTACCCTTAAGGAATCAATTTTACTTAACCTAGACCACTTATAGAGACAATAATTCCAACAATATTACACCAGATTAAAGTAGACAAAATTTTCTGAAAAAGGTATATACAATGTTTAATATGGTCGAACCATTTACATGATAACTGTTAGTTTTATTAATATCATAACAAATATTCCTTCCATAAGAAATGCATATAATATGTGTTCATATTAAAGGCCCAACGGGCAAAGCCTTTTCACCTAAAGAAAAATTCCTTAGGTGGAACTGTATTCATATCCAACGATACCCAATATATTCATGGAATCTCGACAACATTTACAGCAATATGACACCTTAGTCATAAAGATTGGTCCAGTATAACGGTGGGCGAGCTCACAAAAGATTGTAGTAACCATATATTTGTAACAACCCCTAAAAACTAACTTTTTTACTATACGAATTTATATGTATTTCTTATATAATAATTAAGATAGCATTTGCTGACTGTCCATCATTGGGGGTTTTTATATGTAAAAATATACGCCTAAATACACATTTTAAAGCAATTTTCAGGACTATAAGAATTTTCTTTTTTAAGATATTGAATGACTGGACGCGGCACAATTGCAATGGGATTGTGTTTACTATTTCAATTTGTAAATTAGATTGTTCTTACTTGACATGTCTCTATACTTCATTCAGTGAGTGTGTAAAGTAAAGCCCCTCCCCTTAAATAACATTTGTATAGAAAAGAACCAATCACAGAAAAGAGGCAGTCCATATGTTCCAAGGAATGATTCACAGCCATTTCCCTTAGTGATTTCAATTGAATGAATACTATATGATATGAATAATAAATAAAGCATGTGTGGATGCATTAATTTGTCTTATGAACAATTTATTTACTTATTGTAAAGCTCACGTACATTTTGCGTTCACTGCAAACAAACATAACCATAATTGGCTTTGTCAACAGACATCCAGTTCGAGCTCCAGGTTTTACTAAAGCTCTTTGGAGATTTGTAGCTGTAACATCAGATACTCATGTGACACAGCCTGCCAACATTACAGCTGATGCAGGAGGTTTGGCTTTACTTTACACTCTCTCTGAATGAAGTATAATATTAAGCTGAATAGAGAATTATCAACTAACTGGCCTAATATAAATATATATGTCTGTTATTAGTTGTAAACCGAACTAGCCAAAATTATTTTACGAGCAAGTTATTTTCTTATACCATATTCTTCAATACAGTGTATGAGACTTTTCAGTTTACACATTTCAAGCTATTATATATGTACTTGGAAAAAATTGCCTAAAATAACAGAAAATAATATTATATTTACTTAGATATCGTAATGAGTATAAAAATTAAAAGGGGAGTTATTCTTGAATATTCTGTAACAAGCAATATACATCTAAAATATTGCTAAAATATTGGGATCAGTATCAAATTGATTTTAATACTGAAATATGACATTTGTAATATCTAAACTATTGAAATCTCAATTTGTATTATCAAAATTATTTTGAACGGCTATTTTCTTTATGTTGTAACATAGTGTAGTTTTGCTTTAAATCTATAGGCCTGTTTATATTAATTTTCTGAGGAGGGGGTGGCAGTTAGTTAATTGAATTGTTAAGAGATTAGGCGGTAGGACAATAACAATTACAGAATGTAACAGAGTATATTATGACAGAATATTACATATTACAGAAATTATAGAAACATTACAAAATATATCTGGTTTTACATTTTTTCATATAATTGTTTTTCATATAACTTACTCTTTTGAAACTTTTTTTTATTTTGCATTTCACGTGTGACATTCCTTGGTCGGTACCTAAGCATTTGCCTTACCCGGCCCCAGCCAGGCTTGAGACCATCGCCCCTGGCTGTCGGGATGGCTTAAACCATCACACTCTTTTGAAACAACAAGAACTGACGACATCGGAGGCTCAGTCTGAGCGATGTGATTTCAGGCTACGCTGGCGCGCGCGACATTAGATTGCAGGCTACACTGACGCGCGCGACATCAGATTGCAGGCTACACTAGCGCGCACGACATCAGACTGAGCGATGTGATTGCAGGCTGCACTACGTCTGCAGGCTACACTGGCGCGTGCGACATCAACTGAGCAATGTGATTGCAGGCTGCACTACGTCTGCAGGCTACACTAGCGCGCACGACATCAGACTGAGCGATGTGATTGCAGGCTGCACTACGTCTGCAGGCTACACTGGCGCGTGCGACATCAACTGAGCGATGTGATCGCAAGCTGCACTGCGCCTGCAGGCTAAACTGGCGGGCGCGACATCAAATTGCAGGCTACACTGGCTACACTACATCAGATTGGGGATCACAGTGTAATACAGGAGCCAGTGATGGCTTTAGTGCAATCACCTTACTAATCGTAGAAACTGGCGTTTGTTTTATATATGAAGCTATATTTTCTTTTAATTAATTTATAAAATTATATCTTAAATAGACTTCAAGTAAATACGAAGTAAATGTTGTGTTTTCAGTGGTTTCGGAAAAGGCGGTGAAATCCATTGAAATAAAAAAAAACGCTCCTCTTTTTTGCTACGTAACACTCCTCGGATACGTAACATTTCTCGTATAAACGTGCCAGCAATTTTTTTGGTTCCTAACTAAAGAGTCTGTATGTTTTTATGTTATGACAATACTTCAAGAAAATAATTCAGCTTCTACTGTCTATCATGTCAATATGTGGCACTATATGTATATTAAGAGCGCAAAGAACGTCATTGCCGCTCGAGAATTGTAGATGGCCATACGAAGCGTTAGTTGAATGCGGCCAAACATTTTGAGAGCGGCAATGACTATTTGTGCTCGTAATCAACACAGGATTTATCCAGCCACCATTATTGAAACAGTTTAACTTATTAACTACCCTGTACACAAAAGTTCATTGAGGTTATGTTTGCTTATTCTATTGGAACGAGTCGGAAGTTAGTGTATAGAAACGCCGACTGTGAAATCAGCATTTAGAGCAAGGCAACTAGAATATATAATTCGGTGATTGCCATGGGATTTCTGACCAGTAAAAACTGATCATTTGTGTTTGACGTCATAGTTATCTCTCTTGTGTGCCATCACCTTAACCTAATAAGTATCCCTGATTTAGCAAGCGGGAATGAAATGAAAGTGGAAATGAACCGTTTTGCGTACTGTTTATAGGGGTAGCAATGTGATTATTTCCATGAAGTGGTAGGAAAAATACATTATACTCCCAATGAAATCGCCGAGACGTGATCGAATGATCGAGAAGACCAGTGGCCTTTTGTTGAAAATTAAACCTTTCTTGTTTTACTAGAAAATTGTTGGCTAGTGCAATGTAAGGGAGGACCCGAGGTACTAGTAGCCCACGTCCGACGCTACTGGGAGGACAACGAACGTCACTTTGCATTAACAAATTATACCCCTCTTCTTAACGAAAAGCGAGTAAGTCACTGATAGAATTTTATGGATAAAGACCATATTTCAATACTTTTTGAAGACTTGATTTTGTTTTATTTTATCTGCCGGTGTTTTCTGTAATCCTTGATCCAATTTGAATCAGATATATTGAAATCATATCTGATAGCTAAATACTCAAGTCGACGCAAGAGGTGCGATATGTTATATTGGAGTTTGTACAGGTGTAGAGAAGATCGAAAGCTAATAACTAATGCAAAAGGTTATCACTCACCTAATAGGTACAATCGATGAAGACCAACGCCTGTTGAAGATTAATGACATTTATTTAATAAATTAGATGTTAAAATGTCTCAAAACAGTTTTATTTTGGTTAAACTTATCTCATCAACTAAAACGAATAGAAAACAATTTATTTCTGAAATTTCTAAATAAAAAAATCTGAAAATTACTCAAACAAATTTACTATGCAGTTTGTTATAATTAACAATTTGTGATTTACATAATTTTTGGAATTCGAGTTTATAAAATGTAAAGTCACATCTGTGAAATCATTGTAACGAAATAATAGTAGTTTATGCAACGATTGTATTATGAATGCCTTTAAGCCACGAGTGAGATATAAGTTAGAACACGATTGAAGTGAGTGTTCTAAATATCTCACGAGTGGCTTAAAGGCATAATACAATAGTTGCATACACTACTTTATCTACGACCAAAAATATACAGGATGTCCAAAACGACTAATTAACTTACCGTATTTAAAATGAGGCTTCTATAAACGTGGTATTCCCAAGTGGTCACCCATCCAAGTAGTGTCCACGCTCGACGTTGCTTGACTTCGTCGCACAACAATTAGTTTTTGAGGTTAGGTACAAAAACATTAATTCCTCTTTTATTGATAATAGCCATACTAAATTGAAAAGTGAGCTAATCGAAATTTGGTATATGTTGATATAAATAAATAACTCACTGTAGATGACACGCTTGTATTTATAACGTATTAAAGGACGTTTGAGGTTAGGTACAATAGGACACTGAAACCGGAATCGTATGGATGCAAATCAGCTGGTGTGTGAGTTGTTTAATTTCTATTAAAGTACTACTTCCGTCAAATGCTGAGCTCTCATTAGTCTAGATCCAGTATTCTAAAGTGACTCCAGTATCATGAAGTTGACTTTATGCAACTGCTTGGTTTTAGCGAATTTCCCCTATAGGGAAGAAGCTATTACCGTAGGTCTCATGGTAAGACCTAAGCTCGGGACCACTATAACTTTTCGTTTTGGGGCCCCCAGAAGCAAAAACCACTATTCGTTCGAATTTATATATATTCGAATATATATATATATATATATATATATACTCATTATATATATATATGTGTCTGTTAGCACGATAGCGGCCGCAAAAATGGTCCGATCTTTATGAAATTTGGTGCAGACATGTAAAGTGGTAATCAATTGGACGAGTTCGTGAACCAGCCCGATCGGACCGATCGGGGTAAAGGGGGATAAACCCCCCCAAAAATGGGTTTTTTTGAGTTTTTTACATAGAAAAATAAAATTTATCAAATTTTTGTGGGCACCATTGAATTCAGCTCAAAAAAACAAATAATTTAGTATTTTGAATCACTGCTCTATGCCCATTGGTTACCGAGATATTGAAAGTGGTAAACACAGTACGTTGTCCCAATGTTAACCTTATGGGAAATAAGTAAAATTCTATATCTCGCTTATTTCTCAACATATCTTGGTAAAACTTGGTAAATGGCTTCTTCTAGTTCAGATCTACTAAATATTAAATTAAAACAATCCAATTTTAATATACCTGTAGCAGCAAACCTGCATACTCATTTCCCATGTTATTCTTATGGAGCTTAACAAAACATAGCGAAATTCGCTGAGTATGCAGGTCTGCTGCAACGGGGGTATTTTAATGTATATCATTATAATATTTATTGTAATACCATAATTGTTGCTTATCGCAATGGAAGTAGATAAACGTATTTAATTATCCTCCTACAACAGGACTTAATTGTCATAACCTTGTTACATTATTTGCCAACGCTTATAAGATTATATAGAAGAACAGTTCAAGGGAAATTAAAATAGGAAGACGTTTTCAGTTCTGAATATTAATGTTGACTGATGTATCCGCCTCCCATCCGGCTCTCGCCAACTCACCATTAGGGATCGTGAAATAATCCCTCTTAGATATTTATTTCGTGGTAAACTAAGTAATGAATCACAATACATTTGTGGTATTATAAGGTAAATTGTTGTACTATGAATCTAAATAATTTGATTTGGGTCAGGTAATTTCTTATGGTCTTATGAACTTTCTTATTCCAAAATGTCTTATTAAGCTTAATGTTCCAAATGAATATTATGCTTTACTTGGAATTTATCAGATTCGGGGATTATCAATTCTATACAACGAACCGTCAAAGTATAAAATGTCATAGCCAATTACTATTTCGTCTAAATATAAACTTTACTTACTGCCAAGTTATTAAAAAACGAATAAAAAATGCCGAATTTTTTTTAGTTAACTTTGAGATCGATAAATTATCAAATTTGGCAAATTTGGCAAAGTTCCAAATTGTAGTAATACTACGAGTTCAAGTTCACTTACTTCACACTTTCCTCATTTACTATAATTTTTAATAAAGTAGAAAATGATCCAAATCCGTAGGCAAATAATGCATTCATTCGTTCGTCGTGGCTGTAATATTAATACTATTCAGGCGCCTTTCATCAAAAAGCGAAGCAGTAAACTTTTCGTTGGCGTCGCATCGACAGTCGCTGACCGTCGACATGAAAGACGGTGACACACTAGCACACATTTGCCCGAACAAGACATCACACCACACATCACACAGGACAAAAGGGAGGATGTGTGATGGTGTGTCAGGGGTCCGCGCATCACACAAGACATCACACACCACACATCGTCGCGAGCGCTCTGGAGGCGGTTTTTTGGCAAAAGATCAAAGAAATGTCTGGTACGGTGTCTTGTATGATGTGTGATAGTGTGTCAGGGTCTATTCTGCCCCGAACGTCTTTCCGTACGCCGTCGCGTTACCGCGCTCGGAGGAATGTGTGATCCGATGTCTTGTTCGGGGGAATGTGTGGAGCGAGAAATTATCTCCCTGCGCGGTGTGATGTGTGGTGTGATGTCTTGTTCGGGAAATGTGTGATAGTGTGTCACCGCCGAAAATACGACGAAAACACGCTTTCATTGGTGTTTAAATAATGTAATTTATTGAGAACGCATGAGACGATTTTAATTTTTCTTCCACCAAACCTGATCTTTTTCGTGCTCATTTATTCGATGTATCCCAAAGGGTACCTTGTTATTAAAAAAATTCAAGTTAGGGTAGGAGTGAGAAGAGGGTTGAAGAGGGTGTTAAATTTTCATGTGAAACATATACTTTCCCCATTGATGATAGACGTTTCCAGCGATCTGAATACTACAATTTATTTTAGTTTTTATATAAGATGCAACTAAAAAAGAATATATTGGACTGCATTGTGGAGGAGGGGGGGTTGAAAACGGGCGGGCTTCCATATGTGGGGGGGGGGGTAAGGGAACACCCCCAGAATAATGGGGGTCCTCACCAAACTGTGAACGAAATAAATAAATAGACATATAAAATGGATTTTATATTTTATTGGGAATTAATTTAGAACATGACGTATTGCGTCAGTACTCAGTACTTTTACTTTTTATACAGTGATCCAGCTGATGAAATTCCACATAAGAACGGTCTCTTCCTCATATCCATCGTGCCTTGATAACACACAGCAGAGACCCTGGAAACTACCTGTAAATAAAGCAAATCTAGAATCACACTCTGCTGAAAACACTCGCGACTGGACAGTGAAAACCGTGTCAAAACTTTGGATGCCTTGACTTGCCTCACCTTCTGCTGTGTGGATAAGGCAAATCGAGCAACTTCTCTTACGTCGCGGCGTCGCCTTGATTGCTGCAGTTTGTGGCAGGTCTTAATGGTGGTTTTCAAACATACTTTAATGGGTAAACAGATATAGGTTAATACAGATATAGGATACTGTCCTTAATATTTCTTACAATCATCAGAGCAAGCCAGTATGGAAGAACCAGGTTTATCCATCACGTAAGAACATAATTAGACTAAAAACACTTTTTGTGGCTTTATACAAAGTCTTTGGGTGAAATGGTTTTTTATTTATTTATATATTACTAGTCGGCGGTCCCTGGTAACCCGGAAAATACTAACCTTTGTACAATACAAATACAAAACTGTTTTCAGCAGGGCTTTTGAATTTGAAATTTGACATTCGCGCTTTTTTCGAGTTATATTGCTTATGGTCACTCTAATACCATTTTACACATCTGCACACACAGACGCGTGTTTTCATTTATTTGTGTGGGGATGAATCTTAAAACAAAAAAGCCTTATCGATTGCAAAGTTACCATGTAGCGTATTAGTAATGTAGAAGATGCAAACACATAAATTCGTCAATTCTTTATAATAACTTCATACGAAATAAGAAACGCAATCTGATTAGATTCGCAATTCGATATCCATTGCTTGTCAATTGTAATCGACCTCGGTACCGCTCAGTCAGTCGCATGATGTGAATTGACTTGGGGCGCCGCACGCGCTACAGGTGGTTTAAAGCAGATCTTGCAGGTTTACTTAGGATATCGTATCACCATGCAGTTGCCTCTACTTGGTTTGTGCTTTAATTACTTAGGATCTCGCATCACGTTACACTCGATTTGAAGCGGATCATGTCTAATAATTCGCTCAAAACAATTAATAAAAACTCGGTTGACATTGTAACGCAGGTAGAGACCGGCAATGATAAGGGACATTATAGGATTCGGAGGAATCGGCACGCAGAGAGAATGGAACGCGGAGGAAACCCTGCCGACTTGGGACGCTGAACCGCCTCGATTACTGCAGCTCGAAATGAGCCATATCTGATGATGCGGGTTTTCGCTCGACGATACAGGAGGTCGCACGAGAATTCACCTGAAAGTGGGGCGCGATATGATATATTATATTTTCCCCTTGAGAATAATATAGGGAATCAGTATGCAAGTCAGCTGTTCAGAAAGCTGGATTTAAAATCGGTATAAAGTAAACCTCATGTATAAGAAACCGAATACCTAGTTATATCAAGTTGTGAAGAAATAAGAAATAGGTATATAGTATTATTTCACCTTAAGGATATGTTAGAGACAATGTACAAATTTTACCGCTTTTAATATCTCTGTATCCGAGTGATATCCACTTTACATCATCCTTCACTCATCTGTCATTCATACTTGGCTTAAAATACCTACCTGGGTAGGTCGCCATTTCAACTAATGTGTCTAAAAAAATGTATCTACACATCTAAACCAATTAAGATTAGAACATTTTTACGAGCGCTATCGTTACAGACACAACAACTAGTGATTTTGTCATCTGGGGTCCCCAAAAGAAGAGTATGATGGTCCCGGGCTTGGGATCTTACCATGAGTCCTACGATAATACAGTAGCTCCTTCCATATAGAAAAATTTTCTTAAATTCTTGCGTTTTACATTTTTTTCAAAAACACAATACGAAGTCTGACTGAAGTATACGTTATTTTCTACATACTTTTGAATCAAACATGAATATCACTGTAATTTGTGCTATTAAGCACTGACGTTCTTAAATTCAATAAAAAACAAACGATGTATTCCCCAAATCTTTGAACTGTGTAGGGTGTATACAAAGTCATACTTTATTGTAGGAAAAAACAATGCAATCCATCAAATATAAACTTAATGTTAAAGTGGCGGCAATTCAAGGAATGCCATAAGTGAGTTTGACTTGTGATTGCTGTCGGAGGGTAACTTGTTTAAGGGATGGAGAAAATCGATATTGTCGTGTTCCCAGCGTGGTCACAGCATGAGGGGAGGAGGTTACTTCCATTACATTATTTCTAAGAATAGTTTTATAACATTATATTCAGGACCAACAACTTACAAAGAAGAAAAAGGAGGAGGTAAAATGTTATTGCTAAAACTATAACACTATATCGTACGAGAAGCTTTTACAACGATATTTGAGTCATGTTTGCTCAGTAATTCATCATGAATAAATCATAAATTTTCCATTTTGCTTAGGACATTTGCTAAATTACTTCATATCACTACAGGTTTTCTGGTGATGCGAAAGTTTTAAAGAAATGCAGTATTAAAAAATCTAATTCATACAAAAATAAGAAGGCATGAAACTATTATAATAGTTAATTACCTTTCCACTAGACATAACTCCTTCCTTGGTATTAACTTTGGAAACCCGAAAAATTTTTTTGAACTCTCATTAACATTTTAGAAAGATGACTTCAAGATTTCAACTTTTAAAATTTTGAAATATAAGAGTTTTGTTTGTTGTCTTTATTATTTAATTGTAGCCTTCAGTACTGAGCGCTGTTATTAAGTAACATATATTCTGAATTTTCCTAATATTCTTTGCCCACATTTACATAACACCATTTACATTTACTTTAAAAAAGGAAGAATATTATAATTAATGACATATCCCTCAGGTATTTTATTATTTGGTATTTTAAGTTTTCTACGATTGATCTGTTTTTCTTACAGGACATTTGAAAAGTATTTTGGGGTGAAGTGGTGTCCTAATTAAATAGTTAGGATTTAAAAGTTAGTTGTGCAACACACTGTTCATCTTCTTAAATTTCTATGATCGAGAATCTTGCTGTTTAGGCTACATTTTAAAGGATATATTATAGCCTGATTATGTTCATGACAGAGCTAATTTAGTTTGCCCACACTAACTCATAAGACACAACGTAAAGGTAGGTCATTACTGAAAGTGGCTATTTGTATTGGGAAACACAAAAACTCCATCAGAGGATCATCAAGAAGCTTTCATTAGCAGAATAGGTTTGGCTCAAGTTTCTCTGACCACGATTTGCCGATGGGAAATCTATTTTTTTAATTGTGCTAGGGCTTGAAGTCTAGTGAAAACGGAACTCGTGACAAGTTAGTGAAAAAAATACGTTTATATGTATGACGTGTGTATTATTGTTATGCTAGTCCAATCCAATGTAATACACATCTTCATCTTCTTGTTCATGCCTTTTCTTTCCTTCTGCTAATCCTGTGCAATTTAAGACGTATATAAAGATATTATTTTTCTTAGAACTTCATATTAAACCTAATCTAAATATTATAGAAACAAACAAATATTACCTTTGACCTTTGAAGGGTCGTAACTCTTTTTCACAAAGTCGGGTTTACATGATCAATGGCTCAAATGAAAACAAAATATAATTTGAATGTTTTAAGACCAAAACTAATATTGGGGTGCACTTAAAATCTAAGACAAGTAAGTTTGGACTAGTTATGAAACAACTATTAAGCTACATAAACTAAATTTACATGTAGGATATTAATATTAAAACTAAGGCACGGCGAAGTGGAGCTGTGTGGCCCGGAGCTGGTGATTCCCACCAGCCAATTCTTCAAGACACTTCTATCAATCACTGCTTCTGGACAAACAGTATTTATTTAGTCATTATTAACAGTAACTTGTTTTCGGTAATTTTTTAGAACTCGATTTTAAAAATTTGGTTTTTAATACAATTTTGTATTTAAGAAAACTAAAGCGTAATTCTAAGTATAGAATTTCTTGAATATAAAATGTAGTAGTTTTTTAGATTATTTATTGAAAGCCCTTAGTTAATGTCTAACGTTAATGTCTGTGTTTTCACTATGATTAAACACAAACCACGCAGTTTTTAAAGTTAATTTAAAAACATTGTGGTAAACAATGGCTAGCCTAACACTTTTCCAGCTAGGAACTCCTAGGCCACTCCTGTAAATACAGCAAATTCCAAAATCCATTAAAGAGGGTGTTTTTTTTTTTTTGAAACGTTGCTTCTTTATTATTCACTTGGAAACTGAAATAAATATTAGTACTCAGTTTGCTGGGAGCGTCTTTATTACTGATGGGGAAATTTGTACCATGAAAATTCTACACCTGCAATAACTCGCTCTCATCCCCCGCCCTAACTTACAAAATTTTAAACGTTAGTGTACCCTTTTTACTTTCTCCCCCCTATACATAGTATATAGAGAAAGTATTGTTTTCGTCAAAATTTTCGAATTTGAGTTTTTAGTGGATATATTCATTTTAGTGCTTCCTGAATCCAAAAAAGTGGTTTTCGGAGTGATGTCTGTCCGTCCGTCCGTCCGTCCGCCCGTGTGTGTGTGTGTGTGTGTGTGTGTGTGTAAACCAAGCTAGAGACGACACCAGTGGTCCGATTTTCATGAAATTTGGCATGTAGGTATAAAGCCATAATATTTCCAGGCGTTTTTTTTCATATTTTGAATTTTTATTTTTACGGGTATTTACCCTATAAAAACACATAAAAAACGACAAAAATCCAAATGTTTCAAAAAAGGCTCTAACGATTTTTATACACATTTCGTGGTTTTTAGTGCTTAAGATGACAAACAAAATGACACCACCCGCATGTCTGTAAAAATTCAGGTTCAAAAGTAATGGGGATTTAAGTGTTAAAATTCATATTTTTCAAATTTCACGAAATCTGTACCATATGAAGAAAATATAACCATTAAAGTTTGCTTGAAAAAATAAAGTAGTTAGTATTTTGAATTATTAGTCTACGTCAACTGTTTGCGGAGATAATTCATATTTTAGTTTGGCGGTAAGCGCAGTTCGTTGTCTAACGTTATTCTTAAGGCAACAATTCATAAACCAATATCTCCGTAAATTGCTAAACGATTTAATAAAATTTGGTATGGATTTGTGGAATAGTTGTGAATTTATTTTACTGTATGTAGATTTTCTTGCTTTAATGGAGAAAGTATGTGCCAGTTTACTGATACCATTTATTATCATATGAAATTAAATAGCATAAGAAAAAAGTTTGTGAAAGAAAAGAAACAATTGTATCACGCGTTTTTATTATAAATTGTCAAAATAAGCGTGTTTTTACCATTGTAACCTTTATAAGATATTCATTTACCGAAAGAGTAAAAAGATATTTGTATAGGCTGATAAAGGGAAATAACTATCAATATTGGGAACTAAAGACATTTTTCATGAGACAATTTTACACTTTCTCAAACCCCCTTCTCACCCCCAGCCCTAACTTCAAAAATTTCTAATACGAACTTACATACTCAAATATGCTAACGCCAAAGATTGTAAAACTTTGGACTTATTATTGAGATATTTTTATTGTAATCTTAATGATTAATTGGTTATAAAAAATGAATTGTTTATAAACAAATTAGATCGAATCCTTGTGTAAACGTTGTGCATATTATTTACACAATACACAAGGATGTGCATGTTATTTAAAACGCAAAGTTATAAATATATGCGTTATATGATATGCGTTATAAATACAAATATTGGATATTGAAAATCGTATAAATAAAATCAGAATACATCCCGGAAGGTCTAAGCCTCTCATGCGGTTAGGACTTTGATTATTCACATGGGTTTACCCTCCAACCAGACTACAACATGTAACTAATCCGCAGATTGATGGCACGTATTCACGAAACCATGTTTTCAATTAATCATTTGTTCAGTTCTATAACAACGGAAGCTCATTATGTTTCCAGATATTTAAATAGCTTACACAAAGTAAGGCTATCATGAAGAATATTAAAAAAATCAAAAAGTTTCCTTTCGAGTTGAGTTCAAAAAATCCCTTTTTTCGAAGTTTGATGAAAGAATAGGAAGAATTAATGCAGGTTGTAGACACCCCCTGGTTGTGTCTTCTTGAATAAACATTTAAGGAAGATAACTTATTAACATGACAAATACATTCTCTGGGAATGAAACTTTTCGCTGCTAATTTTCTGTTAATATTTTTATAGTGTGGAATTGGGAGTATTTTGTTTGTACCAAACTTTTATGAACGATTTTTTAGGCCAATTAATAGATATAGTCTAATTTCGGTCAAATAGGAAGCTTTTACGGTTGTTTGTAGTTTTCTTTAGCGTTATTCCCAAATTCAGTGTACGGTTCTTAAGTAATGGTGTCTGGTTTATACGTTTAAATGAGGTTTTCAGAATTCTTTGAGGAAACATGCAGATTAAGTGAGTAAAACTTTTCAATAACTGCTTGTACTTATTTGTAATGACATAATCCTAATAACTTAGAGTAACTTGCTGTTACAACTGCTCTAAATGTGGCTAAAGGTAATAGGTGTTTTACATAAAACGTGTGGAATACGATTTGACAGACTTTCATTGGAAAATAATCTCATACCGGTCTATAAAAAACAATTACCTCTTCTACAATATAAGTGTATTATATATTTTATTCATTAATTAGCTGATGACCCCGGCTTTGCCCGGGAGATTATTTTCTTCTTGTCGTTTCCTAGTGCTGCGTTCTGCTGGTAACCATAGTAAATACTTCAAATGGTAACCATAGTAACTATTCAAAGCACTTCCAGAACCCTTGACATGGTTCCCTTTCGGACGATCCTGTGCCTAAGCCCTTAAAGTTATCAAAACCAAACCACCATAGTGCACATCATGAGGTTACAAGCTTTTACACCAAGTTCAATAATCTACGATTTGGAGTTTTGGCTGTAGCCCGAAATATACCAACATACAACTCTTTTTATATATATTGAATATTGATTAAGTTGCCAGTGGGATTAGGTTCAAAGAAGCTGGATAGTGTGTAATTTAAGCATCTACTATAACCACGATTCATTTACTCTTGAATAAATTACGTATTCAAAGTCTACATTACTGGCGAAAGTCTCGAAGTGTTTTGGAGTTGAATTTATTACGGATTTTCCCAGTAAATGATTAACAATTCAGCTATGATACATCGAACCACTGATAATCTAATCACAAGTGTAATGTCAATGTTGACATTTTTTATTTGAATATATCTTGTCAATTTAGAAAATTGCTCGAAAACTCATTCCATTTTCAAATTGATGTAAATATAAATAACTAATAAAAACGTACTTGTAACTAGCTTGAGAAGTAGTTGCACAACCAAAGTTGACTTATTCAGGAGAAGACTTGAGCTTAACTAGGCGTGAGTAGAATGGAGAACACGTATCGAATACCTTTCCCAACAATCAAGATATAGTCTCGCAGTTGCAGGCAAAGTTCATAAGTGACTGACTTACAAGGTTCATAAGCGAACTTTGTAATAAGAACACATATTGACACTTGATCTTTATTCCCAAAAAGTTATGTTACTCATGAATAACTAAGATTTGCTTGTCTTAAGAGACTTAATCTATACGTAAGAAGAATTAATATCACATAACTAACCTAATATTGTATTGAGAAAAAAAGGTAGTTCATTTGTTCTTATTCTAGGAGTCTTAAATCATTTTTAGGGATTCCTCAATAGTTAAGACATTTCTATAGCTTCGTAACACTGAGATTTCAGCGGAGGTCCACAAGTCATATTAAAAAATGCAATCAAAATTATTTCTGAATAATTGATTGAATGTCGAAATGTATCTAAAATTTGTTTTATATTAATGGATTTTTCTAAATGATTCATGTTGTGAGGAAGTGTTAATGACCGTGAATTATTTCAATACCGATGATTAATATTTCTTAGTAAAATCACCTAATCGTTGTATGAACCATTGTTATTAAAAAATAGTTTCAATTCAGTAATAGTCAATAAATCATTCATATAATCTGTAAGAATAATAACAGGTTCAATTTCTTCACGGAACTGAGCGTTACCTGGATCCTGGAAATTTATTTCTAAGGAATTTATAGAGAAATGAGATCAAGAATAAATATCGTTAAATGTCATCGTTTGATTTGCAATCTTGTTTTTACCATCCCACCAAATAATTGTTTGAAATGTCACTCATCATTGCAATAAGAAATATTCCATTTAGTCTCTCAGGGTTTATAATTATTTTCAGTGTTTTAGATTAATGTCTGATTAATGTCTGATATTTAAAATCGAGAGCGATGCAAGAATTCATGCTGTTTTCAAATTTATGAAACCTTTTACAACAAAAATGAATCCCCCGTGCTATAGGTATGTCAGGAAACTAAGGTTTACTTTGATTTTGACTTCTTTCCTAAAGTTCCAAAGCCGCACATGATATTTCCTTTTATTAAAGAAAGTAGGCCCACTGCTGGGGTTGATGTGTGCAGTAGGTCAAGGTACCGGTGCCTAATAAAATAACGTAGCTCATTGTCACGGTCTCTCAGATGATTTACTGGTTCATGGCTACCTTTTGCTCTTCCTCGCTACGATAAACGAACGTATAAGTAACTAACATTAACTAGCTGAGGAAAAATTAAGATTTATTGGAGTTGGCAAAATATCTACAATTTATAAAGACATTAACGTATCTGTTTATTCTCCCATACTATTATAATGGTATAATCGTAAAAGCTATTAATATAATATCAAGCTTTTGTAACGTCACTTCGCATTCGCATTGTAAAGTGAAGGCTGGTCGGCTGGTCAACATTCCGAGCGAACTTTTTGCCGCTAACATTGGTTCAGCTCAACCATTAAACCCCATTAACATTGCCTCGTGGGATATTACGAACTTTGACCGACCTCGCATATCGGCTTACTTATCAAGGACAAACGGGCTGTACAACAATCCAGGTTGACTGGTTTATATAAGTTTTAAAATAAATTTCCTGCAACGTTTCCAGTTCGCATAAGTGGTTCGTGAGCAGTTTAAGCAATAAACATTCAATTATACATAAATTTCATTTACACTTTTTGTACTCGTGTATTCCATTTATACATTTTATACTTACTTGTATATTCCATTACACGAATTAGATATTTACGCTTCTACTAGACTCGCTAACATATTGGGCCTTACAAAGTAATATTTTATAGTTTGTCTTGTTTGTGTTTCTTCCAATTCATAAAAATGATAATTAACTAATTATTAATACGCATTTATATGCATCGCTTTCTTTTAAAATCCTATACCCTTGTAGACGTATTAATTTTATTTACTACTACTATATTACTGGTTATTAGGCAAGTATAAACTATTTTTAGTTAGTTTAATAAATATATTTATTGATACGCTTCATTTGTAAGTAGTTTATAAAATATCTTGTGGGACTTCAAATTTTAAATATTTCAATACCCATTTAATTAATATTAATTGTAATTATGATACACTAGTATATATACACGCGGCTTCGCTCGCTGAAAGGATAACAAATGTTTGGTTCAATTATACGTTTTTTCTAAAGTGCAATTTTTACAAATTTCCAAATAGACTAAAGAGTTAAAAAATTATCCAAACTATACGTTTTTAAGCGCTTAATTACAAACCTTCGCATCGCATAATCAGCCTGCTTGAGTCGCACAAGCATGGTTGACAGCCTTGGTCGACTGCTAATAATAATTACACTAACCGGAAAAACCGCGCAACCCCTTTAAAATACTTGGATCTTTATCAAATGGATCAGCTTAACACTGTATGTAGGTAAAATATGTCAACTTAACTTTAAAACTCAAAACTAATTCATTCAAAGCATTGAAATATATATTGTTATAAACAGCGTCCGTCTGCAATGATCTAACAACGGTTTCTTGGTTATTATATCTAAAAAGAGTATAAAAAAGTTGCCCACACTTGAAGATATATCTGAAATTAGTATAAATCATATAAAGGGAAAATTATTATAACTAAACTAATTAAAAGTAATTGATTTATAGCATTAAAATAGATATTAGTAATAGCGCCCGTCGTGATCTAGCAACAATTTCTTGATTATATTTAAGTATCTATACTCAAATATAATCAAGAAATTATAAGCTTGCTATAATCTTTATAAGCTTGCAAGATATTATAATCAAGTTTTCTAAAACTTGCTTATAATCTATATATTTAAAGCCGTAAGGAAAAAACCTTGGGACAGTTCGTTTGAGACTTCTACTGGGCCGATTTATATGAGGGTTGTACCAAAACAAAGGGTTTCGGTCCCATATTAGCAGGTTTTATTTGTATTTTGAAAAAATTACGTTAAATGAACCAAAAATTTGTTATCCTTTCAGCGAGCGAAGCCGCGTGTATATATACCAGTGAATCATAATTACAATTAATACTACTTACAAATGAAGCGTATCAATAAATATATTCATTAAACTAACTAAAAATTAAGTTAAATGGGTAAAAAATGAAAAATAAACTTTTCTTATGGAGATTTAACATGGGGAAGAAAGTCAACTCTTTCAATTCTTCAGACAGTTCGTCTGAGACTTCCACTGGACCGATTTACATGCAGTTTGTACCAAATAAAAGCTCAACTTATCTATATTTGCAGGTTTTACTTAATTTTACATTATCTTGATTTTTTTAATTTAAAAAATCGAAATTTCCAAGCCTTTGCAATAGTCTTATTTAACAGTTCTTCAATCAACTGATTTTAACGGCATCGAGCTATTTTGTCTATCGACAGAAGAAGAGCGAACGCTCAAGAAGTATTTGGTTTGTTATGGCCAGTACCCAAAAACGGGTACAAATATTTTAAAATAAAAGGGATAATAATACAGTTTTAAATTATTTCAACCAAACAAGTTTATAGTTAGTGAATTATAAAAACAAGTTTTGATTGTTAAATTTGGTTGGGCTATACATTTAAAGTTACTTAATTATTTGAAACAGCTGATTGCAACCATTAACGGTCCAAGACATTACTACAATGGCAAATGAATTGTAAAGGTGGGTTACTTTTAATGGTTTACTTTCATAGTAAATACCATTTTAGCGTAATAAGGAACTAATTTTAAGTAATTTAAACTTAGTAGTCGATCTAACTAAATGTAGCCAAGACAATTGTACGGTAGGCCTAGCAGATTACCTTTAAAACTCATATCAACCCCGATTTCGGTAATACTTTTTTCAGTAATAATGCACCTGTTTTAATTCGACGCGTGCTCCTAATCCTGTGCGTGTTTAAGGAAATTATCGTCACATTGATTTATTCCCGATCGAGTATTCAGTCATTATGCTTCCTTTGACAGTGTCAGCGCAAGCCATTGTGGCAGTACTGGGAGGGGTCTAGCTCTCATACTCGCCGAGCCGGGTTCGAATCCGCGTAGCGCAATAAACTTTTTTCATACGTCGTCACAAATGGCGTCAATAAGATCTGTTTTTTACTAATAATGATATTTATTTTAGGTAAACTAGGTTTTATAGGAATTGCAGTGTCTTTAGGCCTTCGAAAAGTCTCGAATGACTTATTTCTTGAACATTTTATAAACCATTTAATCGAATACAAATTTATATTTTTAGGCCTACCGGTACTTATTTCTGATGTTTTTGAATCTAATATACCTAACACTTTAATTAGGCTACTAAGATCTGAGATCAAGTAATGAGGCCTTAGATTTAGTCCCAAGTTTAGACCTAAGGTTTAAGCTATTAGCTAAGACCTAAAGAGAATCTGTGTATGTATGAAAGATGCAGCATTATTGTTTCAAGGGGTACTCTGACAGACGAACTAAAATCATTGTATTTTTCTGTGAAATATTTTATTTTTATGCTGGCAATTGGGATTGATCTATAAACGTACTCATTACAACTTTACACATTGGATCATCCAGAGATGATGAATTTAATAAAACTGTAAATGGTTATATGCTGTGCTTTTATAATTTAGGTACACTTTTGCCACCACACTGCATAAAACACTGACGTTTCTACCGGTTTCCGGTAAAAGTGAACATCCCGTCTTGCAGCGTTTTCCGAAGTTGTGACGCTTTGTGACAGTTTTTGTTTTACTTGCTTTGAATCAAACTGTTTGAGTAAAATATTTTCTTGTTAAATATAGTGTAAGTAGTTTTATTTTATTCCCGATTCATTTATTTATTTCATTGAGATAAAATGACATCAACCAGTGAAAAAAAGATTGTGCCCATTGTAGGCGATGGAAATTGTTTGTTTCGTGCTGTTTCTTATTTAATGTTTGGGAATCAAGACCAACATAAACTTATTAGGAGTAACGTTGTGTGCTATATATGGAATCACTGGGAACAATATGAACATTTTATTGTTGGGGATACATCTTATAGAGTATCAATATCCTGTAAAAATGATTACTACAATCTAATGTCCCTAGATGGCGAATATGGCGGTCATGCAGAATTGCACGCCATTAGCTCAATTTACCATCAATGCACATTTAGAGTGCACATGAATGACCAAATTAGCTATGTTTACGGCTCAGGCATGACCATTCACAATTTAATATTCACGGGGAATGTCGACCATGGACAATACAATGTCTTGGAATTTGTAACGAAACCAACTGGAACTATAAGTAGCATAGAAAAAAAAACACCATAACCTATCTTATCTAAGGAACCTCATAACAATCCAAATGTTTTGGCTATCCAGACAAATTTGAAAATATCCAACAAAACTAAAAAAACTGAAGAAACAGACAGCAGAAATAGCAGGCGGAAAAGAAAAACCCTCACCGGGAGAATTGAAGGCGAGAGTAAAAAGATTTTAACAAAAACTATAGAACCTACCCCATCCCCCGAAAGCAACAAAAGTAGACGAAAAAGATAAACTCTCACGGGGAAAATTGAGGCTATAAAGAAAAATGAAAGAATAGCCTTAACAGAACCTACAGAAAAGAAAGCACAAAATGATCCAGATACATTTGTTAATGAGGAAAATTCAACGACATCTAACAAAAAGGAAAGAAAAAGGAAAACTATTACAGATCAGACTGAAGCGGGAGATAAAACATTTCAGGGAGTAGGCCTAACAAATCAATCAACAGCTGTCGAGAGGAAAGCAAAAAAGAATGAATTAAACGAAGGTGAACATCAAAACAGTAACGAAACCTACAGTTCAGCTTATTTGAGTGGAAAACGGTTCCATCTTGGGTAATTCGGAAACAAATGTCGATTATGTGGAGCGTTTTAATTTTTACGTGAACAAACCACAGCTGGACATTTTCCTCTGTGTTGTAGCAACAACAAATTTAAATTTCCTGAATTTGTTATCCTAGATGAACTCAAAGAATTCGCAACAGGTTGCAGCAATCTTCCTAAAAATTTTAGAGAAAACATTCGGCAGTATAACAGTTCCTTATCATTTGTATCTTTTGGAGCCAACATACAATTACCATCCAGTTTTGGTCCTTACTGCTTTAAAATTCTGGGGATTACCTACCACACCATTTCCCCATTATACGCTGGAAATGAAGAGAAACCATCCTATGGACAGTTACATATTCTAGATTTTTCTGAGGCAAACAAACTAAGACTAGAAAATAAAAGTAACGCCGATTTAAAAGAGGAAGTGTTGAATAAACTAAGTTACATATTAAGAGAAAAGAATCCATACGCAAAGAGCTATAAAATGATCCACGAAAAGATTATTGAAGAAAATGAAGTAGCGAAGATTGAAAATCGTCAACCCCTAAATTTAGTCATGCGTTTTTATCATGAGCCTCAATCAGATCCCAGACGTTATAATGACCCAACATGTTCTGAAGTAGCTGCTGTTTTCTAGTCAAGTGATGGGGCTCCTCCTTCTCACCGCCATATTACGGTTTATGCAAAAGATGGTGGATTAAAAAACATTGACTGTGACAGCATGCATTGTGATCCAATGTCTTATGTTTTTATTTGGCCCTGTGGAGAACCTGGTTGGCACATTTCTATGCCAGCTGGAGGCGAGAGAAAGACTAATATTCGCCAAAATATATCTATGAGGGAGTACGTTTCCTATAGACTTATGGTTCGAGGACTCCATGGTACATTTAACCCAGTAATCAATATGGGAAAACTATCTCAGCAACTAATAGTGGATTATTATTGCCGTATTGAAGGGGACCGGTTAAAATTTATCAGGAATCAACAATTGAAATTAAGAGTGGATACATATGCCGGACTTTCCGATGCCTTACACGTCAGAGCAGGGGAAGAAAAGCTCAAAGCTGGAAGAATAGTTATACTACCGAGTTCTTTCAGTGGTAGTCCAAGAAATATGACCCAAAATTACCAAGATGCCATGGCCATGGTTAGAAAGTTTGGCAAACCAGACATTTTTCTTACTTTCACTTGCAACCCTTCTTGGCCAGAAATTACTGAAAACCTGCAAAAATTTGAAACTCCTAATAATCGCCCTGATTTGACAGTTAGAGTATTTCACCAAAAAGTCAAGGAGCTCTTACCGACTATTAAACGAAGATAAAATTTTTGGAGAAGTAAAAACATTTCTTTACACCGTGGAGTTCCAAAAGAGAGGTCTACCACACATACATCTACTGCTATGTCTGGAAGATCGATGCAAACCACGAGAAACAGCAGACATTGACAAATTAGTGTGTGCGGAAATTCCTGACTCAAAAAATGAAAAATTATATGAATTGGTCAAGTGTCATATGGTCCATGGCCCGTGCGGTACTCTCAATAAACATTCTATTTGTATGGCTGATTGTAAATGTAAAAAAAAACTTACAAAAATGTTTTGTGCCAGAAACAGTGGACAACATCAATGGATATCCATTATATAGAAGAAGAGACGATGGAAAAACTATTGTGAAAAAAGTGAAAGGTCAAAACGTGGAAGTGGATAATCGTTACATTGTGCCTTATAACCCATTTTTATTACTTTATTTTGAAGCACACATCAATGTGGAAGTTTGTGCTACTGTTCAAAACTTTAAGTAAATTCATAAATATGTTTATAAAGGCCATGATTGTGCCAGTGTACAGATCGTTGCAGCTGATGGAACAGTCAATCATGATGAAGTTACCGCATACTTAAACACTAGATATGTAAGTTCGAGCGAAGCTGCTTACAGGATATTTTCATTTCCAATGCATGAGCAATCGCATTGCGTTGTAAGGCTACCAGTTCATTTACCGAACGAACAGCAAGTTTACTTCCATGATGATAAAGCCACCGAAGCTCTTCTTCGAGCAGAACTTAAAAACACAGAGCTGTTGGGATGGTTCAATCTCAACAAAGATGCTGAGAACAAGTCTCCATATGTTTACCCTGAAACACCTATTTATTATTGTTGGGATAAAAATAAGCGAATTTGGAAAAAACGGTCAAGACGTACAAAAATCATAGGGAGAATGTATAATGTATCTCCAGTGGAAAGTGAGCGATATCATCTTCGACTGCTTCTTTTACACGTAACAGGGGCAACAAGTTTTAATGATCTCAAAACCTACAAGGGTAAAGAGTATTCCTCTTTCAAGGAAGCAGCTTTTGAGAGAGGGTTACTACAAGATGATAATGAGTGGCATCGTCTTCTGGAGGCGTCTTCTTTTCAAATGCCATCTCAATTAAGGCAATTGTTTGCTTATATTTGTGTGTTTCAACGGCCATCTAATGTACTGCAGATGTGGGAAAGTTTCAAAGATTCCATGAGCGAAGATTATAGTCTGCATGAAGAAAAAAAGAAAGCTTATCAGATGAGTCTTCGAGACATTGATGACACATTAAATATTCGTGGATTCAGCCTGACTGCATTCAACTTACCAATTTGCAGTGAAGTAAGATTTTCTACTGGTACCAACCCTAATCTCGATCTTGATTCCATGTTAGAAAGTGCCAACAACGAACAAACTGTTATAATTAACGAAATTTTAAGCGCAATCCAACAAGAAAGAGTTGAAAAATGTAATGCATATTTCATTGATGGCCCAGGTGGTACTGGGAAACTTTTGTCTACCAGTATCTAATCCAGAAGTGTTATAATTTAGGGTTGGAGGTAATTTCAGTTGCTTGGACTGGAATTGCAGCTATGCTTTTACCAAACGGCCGTACTGTACACAGTAAGTTCAAGTTACCATTAAATTTAAACGAAACATCTGTGTCATCAATGAAACCTAATAGAAAAGCGGCTATTGAGATTAGAAATTCAAAATTAATCATTTGGGATGAGGCATCCATGGCCAACATACATTCATTAACGTGTGTTGATAGACTTCTTAGAGATATTATGATTAATGACATTGATTTCGGAGGTAAAGTGATTGTTCTAGGAGGTGACTTCAGACAAGTCCTGCCAGTAGTACCCCATGCTTCAAGACAAAGAATTGTTCAAAACTGTATAAAATTCTCCCCACTATGGTCAAAATTCAGTATATTTAAATTACACAAAAACATGCGAGCAAATGAAGAAGAACATAAGTTTTGTGAATTTTTATTAAATATAGGTAATGGGCAGTATCCTTCAGTTCAAAATTCTACTGATCCAAATTCGATTCAACTCCCTTCATGTATTCTTACAGACAAAGACATAGTGACAGAGATTTTCGGTACCCAAATTTTACACATAGACGAAATAAAAAAACTCTCTAAAGTTGCAGTGCTTGCTCCAAAAAATGAACACTGCGACGACATTAACTCAAGGGTTTTAAGCCTATTACCTGGAACATCACGATTATATACAAGCGTAAATAATTTGATAACAGAAGATGAAAGAGAACTTCTTCAGTTCCCCTCAGAATTTTTGAACAGCCTGGAGTTGAGTGGTTTGCCTCCTCACAATTTAAATTTAAAAGAAGGTGCTATTGTGATGCTATTGAGAAACATAAATGTTACACAAAGCCTTCTAAACGGCACCAGAATGGTGGTCAAGAAAATGAACGATAACAGTTTGGTCTTAGAATTTATTGATGGGAAATATAAGGGGCAAACCACTCTACTACCAAGAATAGACCTCATACCATCGGACGCAACTCTGCCATTCGAATTCAAGAGACGGCAATTCCCTATTCGACTAGCATTCTGTATGACTATAAATAAAGCCCAAGGGCAAACACTAGATCGTGTAGGGATTTACTTACCTCAGCCCGTTTTTAGCCATGGACAATTATATGTTGCTATGTCTCGAGTACGTTCCTTTAATGACTTGAAAATTCAGATAGTGCCAAAAAGTGACATCACAACAAATGTTGTTTTTAAGGAAGTTTTATAAAAGTTTTTTTTTTGTGAATATTTATTTAATGGACAGTATTTTTTACAGAAATTAATAGATTTAACCTTAAAACATAAACATTTCAATAATCCAACAATGGACGTACAAAGCAAAAACAATTTGAAGATTTTTGTAGAAGTTACAGCTATATTCTGAACAAGAAAATAATTTAAGTACAACATTCAATAAAAATCAAAATGAAACTTAAAATTTAGCGTGTACACGAAAGCTAAATTATTTAGAGTTAAGGTGATAACAGTTTAATAGACACAAAGACTGATACTAAAATGCAAATGGAAATGACAACAGGAAAATAATGCTAACAAGAATTCACAACAATAATGACAGTCAATTGAAGTATAATAATAAAATTAAATTAGAATTTATGCAGTATTTGAAATAACAAGTTGGAGAACTTCATCCCAAAAGAACAAATAAACAAACGTATGTATATTAATAATTATAATTATCAATAATTAAATAAATGATTTTATTGAGTATAACATTTTTTTATATTTGTAAGCTATTATTATTTGTGAAGAAAAATACAATGTTTACGTGGTAGTTGGCAACTAAATCACTTATGCAACGAAATCGTTTTTCCTCCTTTCTTTCCTATCTGTATTGATATCCCAGAAAAGTAGATTATGAGTATAAAATATTAGTTGATTTTACTGATGGCTGAAACAATTTTTTCTTTTTAAAATTTACTGAAAGAAAAATACTTGGAAGGGCATGGCTGTTTAAAAAGGACATTTTATAAATATTTGGCGCAAACTGCCTTGCGCTCCACACACCACAAAAATGGAGCCGTGTCCGTCGAGTATCGACGGGCAACAACTAGTTACTCATTAATACACGCTTTAGACATCTAACTATAGTTGAAATAAGTAGTGATCACTCGAGTATTAAATTAATTAATTTTTGAAATCTTATTTATCATGCCGACTAAAACTTTAACTCTAGGCAATTATAAATTACCATTAGTCAGGTTAGTAAATATTTTTATCGATACGCTTGTGCCGATCATTTGAAAATAGCTCACAAAATAGTTTGTAGGACTTCAAATCTTAGACATTCAAACCCCATTTAAATTATAATTAAGAAAGCACTATTTAACTGAAATCATAAATCAGGCCTTTTATTTCTCTTGTTGGTTTTCTGATGTCTTGGCCATAACTTAAAATAACATAGGGGGTTTTTCAAAAATCAATATGATCCTCTTCTCTGACGAAAATAAGTTTGGCTATTAAATATATTTGTCAACTTGTCAGTGTAAATTGCAACAATAATACTCAAGGTAGAAATCCTGAATCCGGTTTGATTCAAAAGGCAGGAGTTTCACGGTCTGTTAGATATCAACTCTGTGTCAGCGCTGTCCCACACACCGATCTCTACCTCTCTCCACCTCTTCCATTCTGCCACCTAACATATTAACATCATCGACCGTTACCATTCATTGTATACTCTATTGGTAATGGTCAAAATTAGATATTTTGAATCTCAAAACCAAAACAGAAACCAATAAAGATCGAATCTCGAACCCTGATTATCGATAACTAATTATCTTACATTTTTTTAACGAAAATTGTAAACAATCTGTACTTGACACTCTTTAAGTAATAATACATCATTTTCGTATATAGTTAATCGACTTAACCTTCATTTTTGTCATCGTCGTACACATAACAACAGACAATAACCATCGCTATGTCATGATAAACAAGCTCGTTTTCGATCCACGGTCGGCGAATATCATCTTCGCCCCGACGACGAATATCATCCTCGTCCCGAAGCCGACAAAAATTTAGCTTCGATCTACGGCCAATGATTATCGTCGTTGTACCCTGCGGCCGACGAATATAGCTTTCGATCTACGGTCAATGATTATCGTCGTCGTACCCTGCGGCCGACGAATGTAGCTTTCGATCTACGGTCAATGATTATCGTCGTCGTACCCTGCGGCCGACGAATATAGCTTTCGATCTACGGCCAATGATTATCGTCGTCGTACCCTGCGGCCGACGAATATAGCTTTCGATCTACGGCCAATGATTATCGTCGTCGTACCCTGCGGCCGACGTATATAGCTTTCGATCTACGGTCAATGATTATCGTCGTCGTACCCTGCGGCCGACGAATATAGCCTTCGTTCCGAAACCGACGAATATCGTCCTCTTCCTGCAGCCAACGAATATTGGCTTCGATCTGGGGTCTAAAATTATCACCATCGTTTCTCGGCTGTCAAAGTCAAATATGTTATTCGTTCTATGGCTAATACATTTTGCTGTTGCAACGCATCGAATTCCGTAGTTCCCAAACAAGATTCTCGAAGCTCATTTAGCGATTTTCGAAACCGGAACGTTTCAGAACTTTCGGCGGTTTTGAGGTTTGAGGTTCAGTTTCGACCCATCACTTTCTTCTGTACACTACCTAGTAATTTTAAATTGTCATAGATTTAAATTTAAAGTATTGTAGATAATACCTTTCGAACCGCTTATTATTTCTTAATTTATAGAGGTTCATAATTTTAAATTCAACACATTTTACCTTTTAGTGAAATCAAATCGCAATGCAAATTATATTTAACTTTGTTTGGCTATGAAAATGTATGGGACGTGCATCTGAACAATGTTGGGATAATCTAAAATGTTTGCTAAGGCTTAGCGACATGTTATCTTATTGATTGGTCGTTGCGAACGGATCACAGGTGGCTCGGTGCGATTGATCCATATTGTATTGCTCTCCAGTCATCGGTCATCATTTATAGATGATTGTATTATCATCACCGCAGAGTAATTAGTCTTTTCCCGACATAGGTGAAAGTAATCACATATAGTCTAGGATTATTACCATAGCTATAGGATTATTACCATAGCTATAGGATTATTACCATAGCTATGGATTATATTTACGCCATAAAAAGCTCCCATTAACCAAGAGCTTTAGTTGGTTAGAACAACGAAAACATAATAAAACTAAATGGAGCTTAGTCGAGCGCGCTAGAAACTGCGCAAAACTCTAATAAGATGAAGAAACAACTTACGTAAAATATTATAAGTATTGTATAAATTAAAGGTTTTAATCTCAAAATAACTAGGGTGCCAATTATAAATTGTTTAGAGGCAGTACACATAGTAAACATCAGTAATGTAGAAGGTTGTCCTGACACACCTTAAGTGACGCTGGAGTTTGTAAAATACTGTATAAACTGCCTCTAATCCATTAATAATTGTGAAATTCACCCTTCCAATTTTAAACCATATTTATGCTTTTTTTGGTTGACCATAGTTTCTTAAACAGCAGTCTAAATTTGGCTTTGTTTTGAATGTGGTGCTACACGGATAAACCCTCTCACAAAAACAAATAATTAACAAAGTTTTTTTTTATTTTTTAACTAAACATAAAATAAAATGTAGCAGCCTTGAATTTTTCATGTTCAGTTTTAATTTGAATGAAAAACATTCTAGTTTGTTTAATTTTTTTTTAATAGAACAAACATATTTTTGATATATAGTTGATATTACTACCGTCCATAACTAATTGCCATCTCACATGTAAAATTTCAACCATTTACTACATCCTATGTGGGATAAACTAAGAGTTATTTGAAACATTTGTACTGACAGATTACGCCGTCCTTAGCGCCGATTTCTATCTCTATCCTAGACAATATAGCGGCTACAAGGGCTACAATGCTATTAACATAGGCATGCCTCATCTATTTGTACCATGTGATCGATGGTTTTGTTTAATTTAATTTTAATTTTGATTAATAATTTGGAGCAATTTTATTACACACCGGAATTTTTTTGCTTAAAACTCAGTTTATAATATTTTAGTCTTGAAAATTTTGTTTTGAAAAGACAAAAGACAAAAGACAAAGACATACTTATAATAAACACTTTGCTTTTCATGTTATTCATGCAGCATTTCTAAGAATGAAGAGCGTGAATTGTATCGATGATAAAAAAATCACACTTTTATATAACCGGAGCGCTTCAAACACTAACATCCCGGTTGACTTTGTGCTGGGGACGCACCGTGTGGCGCGGGCTGTTTGAGTAAACGGTACAAAGTAAGGTCATTTGCTTTGTGTGCCAGCCTCTATTTACATTTACATTACCGCTCAAAAGGCGATAAAAATATATTATAATTTGTAGTACGCATAAGTACATTTAAATTTATTTATTAATTGTTGCTAAACACGCTTATAACATTTCAAGTGCTACGAGATATGAACACTCGAATAAGAAATATACGAGATTAACATTCAACACTCATTCGAGATACGAACATTCAGATGAGATTAACCCCTCAAAAGGGTTAAACATATTCTTCCCTCCACGTCTACCGACACTCACTCTTAAGAAGGGTAGATACATAAGCAAAGCAATACAACTAAACCTGTTTGGTTTTATGTGAGCGCTTAGAGAAATATGATATGCAGAATCGAAGTGAATGGTTAACGTTATAAATTGAACTTCGGAGAAGCTATTTAGATAACTTTTTAGAATGTTTTGAATCCATTTAACCGCAGAATAATTTTTTTACCTTCCATAGAATAGTAAATATATTTTATTTTCCGCTTTTTTGTAATTTAACAAAATTCAAAATATTAATTGTACAGGAAAATTTAAAAAAATCAAAAGTATTAAACACTTAATGTAATATTAGATATACTAAAACGTTGTATATACGACTGTTATTCACATTTGTATACGAATGTAAAATATGTTATGTTGAAAACCCTATGTTATATAAGGTAATATTTGCTTATAAACCATAAATGTACAGTAAAGGAGATATATATACTTTTTAGATTAATAATAAAATAATAAAGGCCTCGCTAATCCATATAGTTCGCTAATATAGCCCCAGCTTAATTTTTTATGATCTAGCTTTAAAAAGCGTCTGAATTAATTTTTCCCTCATTACTACAAAATTTACTTCAGTATCACTCTAAATATTTTCAGATAAAGCAAATGAGTTTTTGATAATCGGTTTATGATCTTCAGGTTACAAATATCTATAACTTTGTTAATTCGAGTTTGTGAAATTTCGACAGGAATAAAGTTTGTTTTATTGATTTTTACACGTGCAAATGAACTAGGAAATTATTTTACGCGCATTCAGGATATGTAAATACTAGAATATGCTTTTAAAATATTCTCTGAAGTATTTCTGAATTTTAATTGAAATACCACAATCAGAGGAACATTAAGTTATTAGACTTGCTCATGGTTGGTTGAATTCCGAGATGATGTTTGACATGAATTAATCTGATCCCCTGTAATAATTGAAATTACTGTCTCTTGCTTTGTTGTTGTAATGACTTTTTTTAATTATTCGCAAGATGCAAAAATACACAACCACTTACACATATTAGGCCTAAACGATGGCGGGAAATCACCTGCACCTTTTATGAATGTTGCATCAAGATATACAGGGTGTTTTTTTTTTTTAAACGCAACCCATTTTTAAGATTGAATGATGCACATTTAAATATGAAATGAGTATTGTTTTATTTATCTTTACATTTTATACAACCTATTATTTAAGTTTGATCACATTTAGTTCACATTATGTACTCAAACAGTCCGCAAATGATATTTGTAGAAAGTTATGCCCTTTCAATCAAATTCCCGAACACGTGTTGCAAGGTGCCTCTTTGAATTTCTTGCATTCAATTTGTTATGTTTGTTTTGAGGCGCTGAATATCCTGCGAATTGTTTTCTTAGGTCTTACTTTTTATGTACCCCCAAATAAAATGATTAGAGCGCCGATTATCCGAACGAGTTGGGGAAAAGGGGTGTTCGGATAACTGAATATTCGGATAATCGAACGTGAAAAGACAAAATTTAAAAATTGTATATGTAATGTAATTCTTACTAGTAAAAAGGCTAAAAATGATCAAACAAAAATTATTCATGTAATTTTGTTATGAAATCGATCAGAATACATGGGTATAGATTTTTAAAGAACAATATATCATACATAGATACAGTACACTGTGTACTTTTTATTTAGAGAAAAAGTCCAAAATTTGTATTTGCTTTAGCCCTGACACTTTTTTTGGCGCGCAAATTTGAATTGCTTGAGAATCATTTTCAAAATATGAACTATAACGGCTTTCGGTTAACCGACGGTTCGGATAACCGACGTTCGGATAATCGGCGCTCTACTGTAGTGGGGTCAAATCCGGGGATCTTGAGGGGAAATAATCCTTCACCTATAAAATCATGTTTTGGGTCGCGTTTTTATTTTGTGTGTCTTTAAGCACGATAACTCGCGTAAAAATGGTCCGATTTGAATGAAATTTGCCACAGACATGTAAAGTAGAAATTATCCTACGAAAACAATTCTCAAGATATTCAGCACCTCAAAACAAACATAACAAATTTAATGCAAGAAATTTAAAGAGATACCTTGCAACACGTGTTCGTGAATTTGATGGAGAGAGCATAACTTTTTACAAATGCCAATGGCGGACTGTTTGAGCACATAATGTAAACTAAAAGTGATCAAACTTAAATAATAGGCTATATAAACTGTAAGGAGCAATAAAAAATACTCATTACACATTCATATGTGTATTGTTCAATCTTAAAAATGGGTTGCGTTAAAAAAAAACACCCTGTACATGGGCTCTTGGATCTCTGCATGGTTAATCATATGATCACCTGTTTATGTTTTTCACATCTCTTTTAACAACTTTGATTCAATTAAGGTATGAATTTCATATATTCGACACAAGTAGTATTTTACTTTTGGTGAAAACGTATTGCTTCACTTAAAGCCGTTTCAGGGGTATATAATTTAAAAATTTTAAAGAACGTTCATGATACGATGGGTTTTATTAGGGACATCAAAATATCGTATATGACCTTCTGTTTTTACCATTAAATAAGCCATTTGTATGAACCGATCAATTACATTGACAAACTGTGCGATAAATAAGTGAAGTTTTAAATACGTACTTTAAAAATGTTAGTTTTAAAATTGATTTATCTATTCAGTTTAGTACAGTGTTAACTAAAATATCCCTATTCAATATATTCTAGATCAGGCACCTGGGGTGTTATAGATAATCGGATTTCGATGTAAAGGTCAGGCAGATATCGCTGCTAACTAAGACTCAATTATAAAATAATATAGCTTTACTTTAATATCAAAGAATTATATAATTCAAAGCTCTCTCTATTAAGAGCTGTATATGAATATAATCTCCTATTCTGATCTTTAGCTAAAACTAAAATTGACGTCTTTAAAATATGCATTAAAAACAACGTCAATAAATACAATAATTACAAAAAAAACTGTTACAGTCATAATAATTTACAGTCAATCGTGTTACATTCAAGCTAGTGGGAATACTATCAGTCTTTCAAATGTAAACACCACAACAAAGGCATTCTATGAGCCGACAGTGCTGGTGAACCGTTATAGATGTGTTATAAATACCATATATCACAACAGAGGTGTGATCAATAAAGACATATTTGAAGATCACAGGCATAATCAATATTTTATAATTAATTTATAAATGAAATTACAACAAAAATATTTTCCAGCTAAAGGAAGAATATTTTGATTAAATACGTCGTTTTTTAAAACTAAGCTGGTTAACTTTAAACAAAATAAACTTTATTGTTATATACATATAAACTAGCTGCTGTGCTCATCCCACAGGGCGTAGTCTGTGTGACAGAAGGGTACTCGCAGTCAATATCAGGTATATCGGCTCAGTAAGTCAGGCGTGATGGAGCTCCAAACTTTCAGACTTTAAATGTTAGTAGGATTTTTTGTATTCATACCAAGATGAACATCAATATCTAACTATCTATATACTTAATAGACTAAGGGTTTTCTCCGTTACATCCCTTTTTCATCAGTCCTAGTTACGTAGTGAGGTACAAGAAGAAGCTTTGGTGTTTACAAACAAATCCAGAGGAATTTGGATTTTTCTAGGAGGGGAAATAAATATTAACAGATGATCATAGATTTAACTACAAATTTCTTATGTCAGTCATGTGTTACATGCTAAACCAAAAACATGTCACCTGTTTATTCATTGTTATTTATTGTTTTTGTTTATTGATTGTTTATTTATTTAAACATTGTTTCTAATATCAACCCACATTTTGTTTTGGTTTAGTATTTTTTACTTAATTTTGTATTACACATCAATCTGAGGGTTATTCATTTTGATAAAAGTCAACATTTTACAATATAGAGATTTGAAACTAAAAATCGCCTTACAAAGTTTATGAAGGTAATGTAAAGTTTCATGCGGTTAAATTCAAGAGGTAGGAGTTTCACGGTCTGTTGGATATCCGCTCTATCCTATACAAAGATCTCCCCCTTCTAACCATCACTACCCATTAACGCCCCTCCACCGTTACCATTAATTATGGCCACCGTAAACTACCTCACACTCCTGAGGTTTACATGTATAATTATTACATTTCCTCTTCAAAAACTAAATGCTTCTTATTTTATAATATTGGAGCATATTAAACACCACAGTTTTTATGAACTAACCAAATCAAAGCGCACTACTAATGTTTGAAAATTTTCTTCAGTAATTAATTAATTCAGTAGTTAAAATGTAAACACGAATGAGCGCATAATTATTTATATCTTCAATGATTCCTCAATGCAGTTTAGTCAGAGTTTAACGGTATCCTTCGGGGAAAACGAATATCAATAATTTTATTTGCTAATGGATTATAGAAAAACCTAACTTAGATTTTGAAGGGTCACAAAAGTGGGCTACCAATGCCATACGTCTGCAAGTTGTCATGGTTTGACACAGTAGCAGCGAGAATAGTGTTTTACTTTGCAATTATAGTTAACTAGTAGATTTACCCGCGGTTTCGCTCACTGAAAGTATAACAGATGTCTGGTTCAATTATACGCTATTAGTATTGTGTAATTTTTATAAATTTACAAATAGACTGATGATTTCAATAATTTATCTGAACTTTACGTTTTTAAGCGCTTTATTACAAACCTAAGGATGCATCTCCATCCCAGATTGACATGAGAAGATGAAATGTTTCCTCGATGAATTTACCTTTTTCCCTTAAATGGTATGAATTGGCTACCATTTGCCAACACATTCTAATTTTTCAGTTTAGCTTGAAGAATACTAACATTTCCTAGTTAATCTATTATTATTGCACCTATAAAGTTGGGTTCTTAACAGTCTGAATAAAAATGTATCCACTTCAGGGGTTTGACCCCCTAAACTTTCATTGCACCTCTAAAACTGCACTCTGCTGACCCCGAAAATCTGTCGGCCAATTTGACATAAAATAATAAGAGGTATATGATATATAACTGATGTACATACTGCAAATTTTAATACTGCAAACGGCAGAATCTGTAAAACTTATATCTGAATTTAATATGTTTATTAACATACCAAAAATTCTAAGAAAAAATATATAATTAATGTGTAGGCAAAAAAATTAGGGAACATAATTCCACAAATTTTGTTTCAATCACATTAGAGATTGGATTACTCATTTGGCATATTGAGGCAAAGCTTTACGGTAGAAATATTATAATATTCGTTTGAATTTAGCCTAATAGCTCTGGGCCAGTACGCTAACCCTCCTAAAGTGTTTTATTTAGAAAACCCCGAATCTATCAAAATAACGGAATGATATGTCCATGCAGAGCTTCTAGATTTTAGTTCGATTACTTCGGGTGACCGACACGATTACCCGTACAAGGTATCTGATAAATATAAAATATACCCGTAATAATAACCGTAATAATAATCGTAAACGGAATTTCTATTGTTTTCCTCTTTAAAATATTCTGGAGAATTTTTATTATTTCATAATCATAGCTCTTAAAACTGAAAAGGCCGCCATTAGAATTTTTGAATTTACTTAATTTTAGCCTTTCCAGAGAAAACATTTTAAAATCCTTTATTAGTAGCATCTAGAGCCTATAAAAAATATATGAGCCAAGATTCATGGCCCAAAGCCCTACATTGTTTTAGAAAATAAGCTTTGAAAACTAAAAGTGGCCACCATTTTTAATTTTACAATATACCCTATTTTAGCCTTTTTAGAGAAAACATCTTAAAATCCTTTCTTAGTAATGCATCTAGAGCCTTTATAGAATATTTGTGCCAAGTTGCATGGCCCAAAGCCTAAGGCTTTTTCAAATTCTATTCTAAGGCTTTTTCAAAAACTATAATAGTTTTTGAAAAACGTGATGAGTGAGTGAGTTAGTCAACCCTTTTTTGCTTTTATACATATAGAAGATAATAGAATATTACTGCCCACAGTATTTGTATTTTTGTCTGCATACTGGTAGTTGATATTAATTTACATTTATCTGATTTGAAATGATAATGCCAAGAAACTTGGGAGTAACTTTATTTAGAAGGCGAGGCAGTACAGTTTACATGACGATTAAGTCTTTTGTAAAATTTTTCGATGTTTTAAGTTGTACTTGATGGTCGTTGTATCAAGTTTCTAGTTTATATGATTTAAAAATGGCAGCCGTTTTATATTTTAAGAGTGAATATCTTAAAACCCGTAAATTTTACAGAAATTGTACAAGAGACAAAAAAGCTGCGTAATTTTATTTCCTACAAAACCATGTAAAGATCATAAAGATCAAACAACAATCGTTGCAGTTTATCCGAAAAACCGAAGATCAAACAACGAGGTATTGCAGTTTTTATCCGAAAACTTGCTATAACTGCCATAAACAAGCATGTATTCTGATAGAAAAATTGCAATAACTCCGTTAATTGTAGTTTGATCTTTGTGATCTTATAATTAATAATAATACTTAATTAATAAATAATAAGTAATAATAATTAAAATAGTATAAATAAATTTAAGTAATAGTAATAATAATTATTTTAAAATCTATTGTAGACTTTTCATGATAAACTTTGCACGGTTCTCTTGTGCTATAGTTTAAAACCAATTTAACTATTGATCTACAAATTATTATAAATTTTAAAATAATTCTTTTGAGAAACATTTGTTTGAGACTGCAATGTTGCAATAAATCTCTTTTTTCCTCCTCCTCATTCCTTTTGGCTGTCTCTCAGGTTCAAAGGAAAAATAACTCAAATGTTCTGAACGACAGTATTATTTTCACTAACCCAAAGTTACATTGAAATCTGTACATGATTGCGAGTTAACGTAGCATATGTTGCAATTTGTTGGATTAATGTTGCAAGTACAATACAATTAATGGCATTTAAGTCCAGTTAGTATTTTATTAAAACGATTACCAATGATGGTTCATATATTTCGAACAATTCAAATCCATTAAAGTCAGCCAGTTCATTAGCCTGTGGGAGAAGAGGATTACGGACGAACAATACAGAGAAAATGCATCTATATGATTAATTATTATATTTTATTGGAATCCACGTTTTTATATACACTTATATATTTTTATATAATCATATATTGTTATATTAATCATATATGTTAAATGGCCTGATATTGATTATATTTTGAATCTATTAATTATTTATGCTTACTTTGGGTAAATTTAGGATTTGTACTTAAAGATAAGCGAACATATAATATGCGAAACACATTGTAACAGTAAATAAAAGATATTCTCAGTCGAAAACCGAAATAGTAACTATTCCGCTAATCAGGAAGTTTTCCTGAATGCTATAAATTGCGGAGACATATCTTTTCAGGGACGTCCTGCTCTATTCTAGTTTAAACATATTTTTATTATTATTAAAAACATTAGTTACATAGATACAGTTTGTAAGCCAAAATGTAACATTAAACTCAATCAGCTGATTTTAGTTTTATATGAACTTATAGTAAAACTAATAATTATACAAAAATTATAATAAAAAATGCTTGATTACCTTAAACCTGATTTAAACTAGAAAGGGGCAAACGGCCCTCTGACAGTTAGGTGTATTTACCAAAATGTTCAAGGTAATTCAAATGAACCCGTGCGATTTTAACACAATAACTGGAAGGCCTCCATGCTCGGCGTAGTATTATTGACATGAATAGACGTTATCTCCGGTTTTCAGTCGGACTAAACCTGGTTCACCTATCCTCTAACATGCAGGCCTGAACCATAAAGCTACTGATTTGTTTCCTTAGGATCAGCTTAGTATCATTATCATTTTGAAACTAATGACTTCAATCTACAAAACAAATATATCGTACAACCATATATAGTTTTAATGGAATTAGTTTTACAGCGTGAACAACAGAAAAACCCGGGGGGTTAGGGGGTTTCTAATCGCAAATGCGACTTTTCAACATTTGTACGTCATCAACTTAAAAATAAAAACCACTGAAATTCAATACATGGGACTAATTTTTCACCAAATATAAGGCCGAACGTTGAACGATCAGTACGACCGGTACGAGGTACATCCCTCAAGAGATGTATTTATCATGACAGAGGCACCATTGTTCATACCAATATCAAACACTCTGAATTGTCTGTATTTAAATCCGTTGAGCTGCATATCCCAGTCTTAAAAATGAGAAAGTGATTTTCTTTTAGATAATTGTTTATGTTCAGCAAAGTAATACAACTCTGTTTGTTTCAGAGCGTTCGCTCGTATTCTGTGTGTTTGCTGTCCAAGAAGAGTAAGGAGAAGGCACAGAGCTGTCCTTAGAGCCAAAAGAAATCAGGTTTGTACATGATTACATTTTGGGAGAAGTTTTATAATCAACCAATAAATAAATAAAGCAAACAATTCATAAAACTAGTTTCTATCAAACCATGAAATTTTTACTTGTCAACCAATTCAAACTAAGGCAGCTGAAAAATATTTGTATTACTAACAATTATCTTTATAGTTAAAATTATTATTGAAATCAAGAGGTGGCACACAGTAATCCAGTTTACTAAACGTTTTAAATTAAATAAACATTCCATGGAAGAGCAAGCTTATTTGTTGTACGGTAAGTGTGACTTAATTATTCCTTGAACTCTGAATGCCAAATCCCCTACTTAGGACTACAACATTTCAGCGTATCGGATTAGAAACTCTGCTTTCATTAAATATATCGTATAGGAAATCGATTGTAGGAATTAACAATGTCAATTTATGCATTAATTATATAATGGCTTTTTGTTCTGCAAAATCAAATATATAAAATAAAGCCTATATGACACGAACCTGCTTAGCTCCTTTTAGTCCATGCTTTATATTATTTTAATTTAGAACCTAGAACAGCATTGAACAACGTCTCACTCCAAAAGCGTCACTAGAAATTAAGATTAAAAAATTATAGGGAAATTATTAAGGTTTAATTGCAAAACCAAAGTTTTTCTTGTTGTAACTACTAGGCCAAAACAGAAATACAAAGTGTCAAAATCTTTCTGGAAAGATCTTACGATTTGTATATATACTAGGTTTCAGTATTTTTTTCTAAACGGGAATCTTAATAATGATAATTATGACAAAACACAGGTTCAAGAACTTTTGAATTACTGGTATCTTGCACAACAGTCTAGTACAGTATTACGTTTTGACCAGTTGTTGTTTACATTCGAACTGGGGCTGGATGTTGGGATCGAGCAATTAACCACCTAACGTGTATCCGACTCAAAATACGAAAAAGATTTTGTTACTTTCGACCCAGTCGATCCCCAAGTGTCGGCGAGAGGGAGCCCGTTTTTCATTGAGCACCCAACTATTTAACCTGCTCAAATTTGTATGAAAGCAAGTTTTTATTCTTTAGTCTTCCTCATACGTAATCCGTAGAGTGAAATGTGTGAAAATGGCAGTTAAGCTGGCCAAATGGAAATCATATATTTAATTTCGTAAAGCGATTCTTTGCGTCACAATTTTGGGCGTCTGGCAAGTCGTAGAAAGATGGGAGAGGGTTCAAATTAAAGGTCTCTATTCCGTGATGGCGGGAAAAATAATAAAATTGTTTGAAATTTACCAGAAAACGAGAAATAACGTAAAATAACTGCCATTTAAAAAGCATTGGCATCTAAAAATGTCTGCTTTTTTTACAAGAAACATGTGATGCTGATACTTGATCGAAAACAGTGCGGTAAGCTAGATATCAATATAAGGTAGATTCAGTTTGCTATTAAGGTATTTTGAACTATAATAAATAAAAATTGTTTGAATTTTCCCTCATTAGGGTTTTTTAGCCCCTTCAAGCTACTAGTTAAATATAAATACGTAATCCTAGAATTTTGCCAATTCACGTGTGTTCATACGATCTAAAACCACTTTAGGAGGTTTCCAAGCTCTCTCAACAACATTATTTTTTTGAATATTTATTTAAAATTTATCGTTGGTGAATTCTAATATTTATTTTACATGATCGTTCGTGTGATTATTCTAATGCTCCTATGCTTGTTCTGGGCGTCACCACTTGTTTCAAGTGATGACGCCGAACAATTTCTGCTTCACTAATATAGTGTATTTCATTTCAGTACTTTGGAGCTACACAAATGGTGCTGGCCCCAGCGTCGGTGACGTACGCCACGGTCAGCCGACACGAGAGGTTCGGCTTGTGACGTCAGCATCACCTCTAGAACTGCTCTAGAGGTTACCGCGTGCTGCTGATTAGGGGCAGAGACAACAGAACTTCCGTGACGTTCCTGGGCCCCACAGAGAGACACTGCAACCTTTCTCTTCATAACCTTTAAAAAAAAATACTGTGGAGGCTGACGATTTGCCATTCTATCTCAGGATCTACGTACTGAATTTCTCTTCATTTATAACTTCAAATGGCTTCAATTGCAATGACTTTCCAGCTTTAAATAATGTTTGATAAACGTTTTGTGTTTTAAATGGTCGAGAGAGAAAGATATGTTTTAGTCGTATTTATTCATATCACCCCCCCCCCTCAATAAACTTAAGAAAAATCTTAGATAAATAATCCTCCATATCATTTAGACAACATAAATAAATTAAAAGAGATATGAATTAAAAGATAATTGCCGTGCACAATAACTATTTGGAATCATAACACAGAGCCTTTTATAATTTGTTTTGACAATAGCAAATTTACAATGCCTTTGTGTTTTTGAAAACTAGAAAATACACAGTCAACTGTGCAACGTATTTTTAAAAGAACTTTAAAAATGTTAATGTTTTAACATGAGAGGAATTTTTCAGGTTCATTGATTTCTGATAAAGGCAAGGGACATAATCTAAGCTATTTTGTTGGGTGCTGAAATTGGTTTGGGAGATTCCATACATTTTTATCAGCATTTGTCACGTTACAAAATTGCTCTTAAACATATTTGTTTTGCTGAAAAGAAGCAGGGATATAGGAATCTAAATAATTTTGTTTTGTGGGGGTGGGCAAAGAGTTGAGCAAGAGAAAAAGATTAAATGTCTAAATTTGAATTCTCTCAAGTGTATTAGTCTCGTCGCTACTCCCGTGATCATAAAACTAAAAAAAATATTATGTACGCTAAAACTATTTAGGACAGGTAACTTTATATGAATTGACATAACACATTTATTACCGAAATTTATATCAAACTATAAATTCGAATGAGTTTTGAAATAACCTTAAAAAAAGAATGTCACGCATCTCAGGATTAATATACAATATTAGAACACACTCCACTGCAGATTTAAAGCGAAGACATATTATTGACATTTAAGGATACCTAATGATTAATATCATAAAAAGAGCATTGATTTCTAAGTAAAATTTTAATATATTTCTCCATAGTTCTCCATATAAATAAAATCATTCATCTGTTGTAAGCGTAAGGATAAATTATTATAAGTATTTTTTGTATAATTTGTCCTGTTTTGAGGAAAAGCTTTTTATTATTTCATTACTGTATGTAATCTACTTCCTAATAACGTAATTTAGAATTTTAAACGGTATTTAAAATATTTTACTTTGAAGGGAGTCAAAATCTATGCAACTGGAACCAACCAATTACCTAAGCTAAGGGTAACCTTTTTTGTTGTTGAATGATTCAATCATTCATAAACATGCTTACGCTGCTATAAAACCTTGAATTTGTTAAACAATACATTAAACACTTTTCCTTATTCTTAGAGGTAGGTGTATCTGAAGCCATTAGTAAATTTTTTTCTAAATACGTTAGTACCACCTTTCAAATAGCAGACATTAATATTTCAACGGACAAAACTCACCAACAACATGTGGAGAATTACATTATTGTTTGTTAAAATGCTTTATGTTTTTAGTCTTTTTTTTATAAATTAACCTTTTTGACTAGTCTACTAAGGTAAATATGTGGACCACAGTTTAAGGAATCGAAATGTTTTTCTTCAGGTCACGAACAGTCTGTGCCAATACAATATCAATGTTGTCGTGCACTCGAAGGAGCGAGCGTGACATGCTTTTAAAACAAGCTGAAGAAAGATAAAAAATGTTTTCTAGATTTGTTATGAAAAACCCCTCTGTAATTAAGCTCTTACATATTTAGAGTTATATTTTTTACGAAGAAAGTTTTTAGTGGCAGAGAATGTGGAAATAATTTTAACGTTAAATATTTTATTTGTAAGATCAGTAAGCGTTTAAAATGATTCTAAATACTGGTTTCTGATTTCTGACATCAAGTTCCTCTACAAAAAAATATAGCAGTCAATTATAATTACAAAAAATTTGACAAAAATCGAGCTTAGCTGAAATATTTTTAAATTAAAATACGTTACTTGTAATACGTTGTTACAATTCATTAGTCGTTCATGAGCCAGAGTTGATATTATTAGTAACCTACTTTAGGATTTGCATATTTTTCAGTGGCATGCTCCTAATACAAAGACAAATTAGTGTCTAAGTTCAAAGTTCGAATCAATCCTTCATATTTTCTCCTCTTTAAAATAACTTCTTGAAACCTACTATGCCATTAATAAATTTGTTCATTGCTTTTCATTAAAACAACTGGAGATTTTTCACGAGACTGGCTCGTCATAGGGTTATGTGGCTCAGATTCCCTATCACTAGCCTAGCTCGCGATGATGCAGGTGTTCAGATAAACGCTTCGAATGTGCTCCAGTTGTACTGGACTGGATTGAATATGGTGTTTACGGCAACAGCAGAAGCTTACTTCACCCCAGTATCTGGTTTAAATATTTTACTCTATGTAAGGAAGTAAACATCTATTGGAAATATTCGCTTCGCCGCGATCACCATGATTGCTGTCTACTTTCAGCTTTGTTATTGTTGGTTTTATTTTTATTAGTTTTTTATTGAATGCATATTTGTTTGTTGTACAACTTGTTGTAATTTTTTTGCCACATGTTTGCGTGTTTAGTCATAACTATTAGCTAGTGACTCTTTTGTAAAACTCAACAAATCGGCCGATTTAAATAGGGTTCATCGGGAATTATCAGTGAATTAAATACTCAGTCTCCAGTGGATTTCACCTAATAAAGAATCGCCAAAATTTCATAATTTTCTAACTATACGTTGATAATTTAAATATACTATGCTTATAATAGTATTATATTGAAGGAAATTTCTTAAGTTTTGTTTGATGTTGGATGAATATCAACAACCAACATCAAAACAATTATTTTGTTTTGTTGTAAATATACTCCAGGCTGTTGTAAGAAGCAGTTACAATGCTTTTACAAGTTATTAATTACGAATTAAAGAGAAAAAGGAAATAAAGATTTTGGGGATTAAAAATGTATTACCTACACATTTCATATTGGTTATACTCTAATACTGGTTATCCTACTTACTCTAATACTGGGCTATATTTTATAATTATTTGGTAGTGATTAAATGAGAACTGTTTGTAACGAGCCCAGACTGCTTCATGCTGATGTAAATTATGACCGTTCAAAACACAGAGGATATATCACTGAATGTACATTTTGTAATGACAGTGGAATAAATGTAAAAATTATACGTATTTTTACAAAACTGATTTGTTTGATAAATTTTAAAGCAACCTTTTTCCAATATACACATTCCCGTTTCGTAGATTGAGTGAGTAGTTAGACGGCTCATTTGTAGGCATTAGTACTTTATTTAGTAAATTGCTTGAATCATCGTGGTTCAATTGGTTGAATTGATTTGGTTCATTGGTTTGGTTTGGCTGGTTGGTTGATTGGTTGGCTGGTTGGTTGGTTAGTTGGTTGTCTGGTTTGTTGGGTACAATGTCATACCCAACCATGTAAGCAATCAGCTTAGGTCAAGTTAGAATTTTATGCAACGATCTTATTATGAACGCCTTGGAATTGTATTTTACAAACCAGTTACGTAAACTTTATAGTAAAGGAGTCACCTGATGACACAGGTTTTAGACCAATGAGAGCTCGGCATTTGACAAAAATAGTGCTATGATAGAAATAACGCAATTCCCTAATTTGTTTGTTTATTTGCCTAACCTAAAATGTGACTAGCATTATTCCATCATTAGTGAAAGTGAGCTCAGGTTTGACTCCAAAGGAAATATTGTTGTATTTCGTTGGGCATACCTAAAGTAGTGTATGCAATGATTAAAATCTAACCTTAAAGCCAGAATACAAACGTTGTATAAATTACCACTAAGATATAACGTCATATTACGTAAGGTAGAATTTGTAACTATAAATTGGATGTATATTTTTTAGAACATAACCAGTTTTAAAATATAATTAAAGCTATTAAAACTTAAATGGAAGTTGAACTATTCCTTTTTATGTCTTAGTAAATTATTAAAAAGCTATAAACTAGTATACAAGTATAAACGGGAAAATACGTGAAAATGTAACGAATTTTCAATCGTAACTGTTTTATAAAATAAAAATTATATCTTTTCAAGGTCACTGAAAAAATGAGAGTCATCGTGTGTGTTTCAAGTCGTATGCTGATTCCACTTTCATTGCAGCAAATACAAAATATATTTGATAACAACGATTTCGCGTGAGTATGCGGCTATGAAAGTCTGATATGACGACACTTTTATTATCATGACAGGTAGATGATAGCCCGATAACACAAAACGCGCGTTTATCGTTAAGATAACGAACAACCATGCCTTTCCGTCTCTCTCCTATCCCAAGTTATTTTGTTGCTATCGCCAATGAAAGTTTTATCATTTTTAAGACTATGTAACTACGTTTTCAGAAAACAATGTTTCAAAACGTAGCAAAACAATGAGTACTTTACATTGAAACTTAATTACAAATGAATTATTTATATTTTTGGGCTAATAATTACCTGAGATTTTAAATGCCCCAGCAGTAAATTAACAAGCTCCTTTAAAATTATATTTTAAAACATACCTAAAATAAGCTCATGCCTAAATACCACCCCCGAAGAGTCTTTCATTAACTTTTAGATGAGTAATGCAATAATATATAATACCCCCGTTGCAGCAGACCTGCAAACTCAGCGAATTTCAAATGCGAAAGAATACAGTTCAAGCCAACATGAGATTTGTCATGTTTTTGTAAGCTCCATAACAACATGGGGAATGGGTATGCAGGTTTGCTACAACAAAAATTGAAATATCCGGGATTTTAGACTACTAAACGTTATATCTCATCTAGATGAAGCCACAAACCAAGTTTTACCAAGATATCTTTAGAAATAAGCAAGATATAGAATTTTACTTATTTCCCATAAGGTTAATATTGGGACAAACATGTCTGTACCAAATTTCATCAAGATAGGACCATATTTACGGCCGCTATTGTGTTATAACAGACGTTACTGTGTCTCAAAAGTCCCGGACTGGTTTAATATCTTTTAAAGTAAGCCAGATGTCAAAACGATATTTTGCACACCTTTTAGTACTAAAAAGTACTACTTTGTAATGTACGTGTCATTTCTGTTCTGCCCCCAAAATTGGATTTTTGGGGGGCCCCAAAGCAGAACGTTTTCAACCTTTCTGCAATGGGGTTTGAAAAAGCCAAAATTTTTCTGCAGCCCGATGTGTTCAAGCTGCTTGTAATAATGAATATTCAGAAATAAATAAGAAATGGTAGGCCTAATATATTTAAACTGAATTTAATAATACAATATTACCTAAAACTTAACATTTAAAAAATGTTAGAGTAAAAATAATTTGAGGAACAACAATATTATCTTTAAATTACTTAGAGTTCAAAATATTAACTAAGGTTAGGTTAGGTCCTATACGCCTATTACTATTACATTGTGTCACGTTGGTAATTCGGTTATTCCATGGAATACTTAGTTTCTCACGATCGATGCACCGACTATCGACTTGGCTGTTTTCGTTTTAAAATGCATGACGTTTTATACAGTTTGGTTATAGTTTGCAAAAAGGAGAATTTTTCTGCAAAAAATAATTTACTGCAAATAATTTTATTGACTTATTACTTTAGGATTTTCTGCAGCCACTTTTAAAAAAACAACCAGTCGGTCAGGCTGAACTTTCTGCAGGCCTTGTCTTCTTTCTGCGACAATGTCGCACTGTCGCCCGTAGTTCTGCTATGGGGTTGGGGGATAGCCCCAAAATTTTGAATGTAAACCCCCATCGTGCAATTGCCTATTTTAAAGGGCTTCTTAAAAGAAACACAATGCCTCAAACCGGAGGTCTATGTCATGCTCCAGTCCAAAATGGCGGCCATTCAAAAATTAAAAAATGCTGCCTGTCATAAAATTGAATATTTTTTGTGTTCAGCAATTCAAATTTAAATCGAATAAGAACCACCAGAACACATTTTAACTACTTTAAAAATACAAAAAATAATGTCTTGTTTTCATCAAGGCTCAATCCTCCAAAATTGTTTTGGGGCGGGGGTTGTCCAACCAACTCCAATATCAACTCACTTTGTATGACCACTCATTTCAATATGCTGAATGAGTGAAAAAAAGCCAAAGCTTGTTTTAATGAAATTTCAAAAACATAGTTATTTTTGTGGCGCCTCCGCAGGTATCGACCTTTGCCGCTGAGCCAAAGGTCGCATCAAGGCAGATATGTATTAGTCTGTTAGTAAAATAATTTTCATACTATTTAAATTCATTTATTTATCGTAAGTAGGCCTAAGGTAACTTTTTTGGAAATTTCATTAAAACAAGCTTTTTATCCTCTTCATCATTACCCTCCCTACATTCTCAACAACTGCAAAGACCATCTTATTTGCTGATGATACCTCACTTTCAATAACCAACTCTGACAAAAATATTTTAGATCAAACTGTTTTCCAAGATTCTAATAACCTAATTCAGTGGTTTGGTGAAAACTTGCTTGCTGTAAATTCAGAAAAAACTAAACTCATAAATTTTTGTATAACAAACACACGTTCCAATAATTTTACATTTATTCTCGATGAAACCGAAATGTGTCCAACCTCAAGTGTAAAATTTTTAGGTATAATATTAGACCGACATCTAAATTTCCACGATCACATTGACCAAGTTTCGAAGAAAATCTGTTCAGGAATTTTGTTTTACGAAATTTAAAAAAAACATAGCTAACCTTGACGTCCTCCTATCAGCATACTACGGACTTATCTATCCCCACTTATCATATGCTATTCCAGTTTGGGGACATGAAAATCAAAAAACCAAATTCCTTTTCAAACTGCAGAAATGGGCAATAAGAACTATCTTTTCCCTGCGCAGAGATCAATCTTGCAAGGACTATTTTAGAAATCATAATATTTTAACTCTTTCATCTATATATATTCTGGAAACCTCATGTTTTGTACACCAAAATCTTTCATTGTTCAACCTATCAATCAAAGCTCCTTCTTATCAATATTCATTGAGAAACTCAAAAAAATTACCTATTCCAAATCATGCAACCTCTTTTTTCAAAAAACACCTTTATTATAATGGTATCAAAATCTACAATTTTCTACCTAATTTTCTCAAGGAATTATGCTACAAAAAATTTAAGAAAACACTCAAGATCTCTTTGATTGAGTCTTCCTGTTATAAACTTCAAGAATATCTAGACAAAATAAAAAAAGATTAATTTCTGTGAAAATTAATGAAGAAAAATTTTATGTGTAGCCTATATTAACTGAGTTAATGCAACTATGTTGTCAATTCTGGCTGAATAAAATGATTATATAAAATTAGTGGTTATTTCGTAAATGGTTGAGTCAAATTAAACATATTATATACTTTTTGCAGCAAATTTAATCTACTTTCATTTTAAAATTTTGCATAATAAACATTGACAGTTTTCAAGTTATTTAGGGAAAACTTAAAAATAGTACCTAAAATCCAAGATGGCGACATGACAATATGAATTTTGTTATTGTTTAAATACGGTATTCAAGAAGTCAAATCAATTTACATACATGCATCAAATTATACAATAGCATACCTGAAAAATAGACCTTATTATCGAAAAGAAAAAAATACCCCCGTCGCAGTAGACCTGCGTACTCAGCGAATTTCCATAGGATTTATTTTGTATATGTGAGCATTCAACTTGTTTGAAGGAAAGTATCATTTGAATACATTAAGTAAATAATATACTAAAAACACATATTTAATCGTTCATGAGCTTTAAACATGAGGAAAATTAACAAAGAGACCATATTGGTTTTCATTAGTAATACATACACTTTTGTATTTTATATGATTCTTAGTCTTTCAATTTTTAATAACTGTAATCTTATTATAGAATATAAATGTCAACAAACATATAACCAATGAACTCAAAACACTCAAAACAAACAAATAATTTAATCTCATGAAAAAATTCAATCATATGGTCAGTTTTATAGTAATTAAAACATCCCTGTTGCAACAGGCCTACATCTCCAGCCAATTTCAATAAAACATATTATCAATCCTCATAATTTTAAACATATCATATATTATGCTACATTTTCAGGCAGTTTAGACCAAGACATCCCCCCCCCCCTTTCCAAATGCTCTTACTTTCTTTATTAAATTTAAAAATAATTTGTATTTTTTGATATAGTATATATTTTCTGCCAAATCTTGATCAATGAACTCTTAACTATTCAAAATAAACACAAATAAAATATTCTACACCTGCAAATTTAATCATATGTTCAGAATTGTATTTTTAAAAAACATCTCAAATTAGGGTGTCTATACTTTTTGGAGGGAAAAATTAAAAACAATATTAGACAACGTACTGTGTTTAGCACATCCAATATCATCCAATATCTAAGCAACGGATTGACGTAGAATAATAATTCAAATTGCTAAATTGTTTGTTTTTTTAAGCTGAATCCAATTTTGACAATTAAGTTTAAAAATAATTAGTAAAAAGGTGTTAAATCTTGAAAATAAATTTTATTTTGTGAAAAAAACCTTCTTAGAGTAAATCAATCTTGCTGTTTTTCGAACTCGAAGTCATGAATGACGCTTTACACGTTTGTTCCAAGTTTCATCAAGATCGGACCTTTTTTACAAAAGTTATCGCGCCTACGGACAGGTATATATATATATATATATATATATATATATATATATATATATATATATATATACATATATATGAAAATGAACGAACAGTGTTTTTGGGGTCTAGGGACCTCAAAATGAAAAAATAACATGGTCCCGGGCTTAAGTCTCACCGTGCCGCCTACGGTAATAGCTACTTCCCTATAGGGGAAATTCGCTAAAATGCAATAAATAAATTAAATGCAATAAATAAATTAAATGCAATAATATGTTATAAATCTTGATAACATTAAAATTTTTAACCTAAAATAATCACACTTGTGAAATAGTTATATTTTTACAACAATCCTATAAGTTAATTATAATTTTGCAGCATTTGATTAATTTTGTAATATTATGTACACAAAACAAAATGCAATGGGTTGCTTAACCAAAATTTAAAAGATACCAAACATATGTTTCGTTTGGTATACACTGGCCAATGATTCGATGGCGCAGTTGGTAGCGATTGGCGCACTCGACCTGGGAATGTGACTGTGAGTGCGAAGTCGCTGGTTCAAGTCCTGACGTTGACGCATACTTTCAGCAGTACTGTTCACCCTAGTACTAAACAGGCTCACTCCTTGCCTTGCTTGATTACTTCCACGTACAGGCCTGAGGCCTGGTCGGGGGGGGAGGGAGAAGGCGAATGCAAGGTAAAAAGAGGCCCCCACCCTCATAAAAACATAAAATATTCGTCAAAAGTCTTAAGACATTCTGGCTGATAGCTAATGACCAAGTTCGCCTCCACAACTCCACAACGCCCCCTCCCCCCCCTTACAGCCCAGGCCACCCCCACCCCTCCCCCACGATAGGTCGTCCTCCACTGCAATCTCCGGCAAACTTCCGGGGTTTCGGTACAGGTTTATTTCTTCCTGTTAATTACTCAGTTAAAATTATTATTGTTTTCTTTATTACATTTATTCAAAACTCGAAATAAAGTAAAGTTTTACGAAATAAATATAAAAATTAAACATCTGAAAGAAGTGTACCCAATTAGTTTGAGAACTTATTATTCAAATATGGTATGCAAATTCTTGTACATGAAAATTATGAATTTACGCCAGATGTGAGCCTTCTTTCCTCTCTAATAAGGTTTAAGCTAGTTACGCTTAAGTTATGACTTCTGGCAAACGATCTAAAATGTGTCTATTTGTTACCCTTTAAAAAACAAATAAAATCTAGTAAATTGTGTGAGCCATAAAATGAATTAATCTGTTCCAATTTGAATTTAATTTAGCTAAACTATATATGCTATAAAATATTTATTCTCAGATTTCGCTTGATTCTTTAGAATCCTAAAATCACCAAGTCACTTAGATTTTAATATTCGGCTGGGACTTAACGAGGTCTCAACGTTTAATTTGGTCTCGGAAGATGTGGGCATGATGCGATTTTTATCTACTTTCAAATTTTCAGGCAAATTATCATTGAAAGCGGTAGTATAGCATTTCCATTTTTTGTGTGTCTGCACCAAAAGGTAGTGGCATTTTCCAAAAGGTATTTGAACGCTTTTAAGTGAAAGCGGTCAAAACCCCCTAAGTTGCAAACATTTGTTTTATTTATAGCGTTTGTGCTGTTCTGGTTGTAGTTATTTTTTCCGGTTGATTCGGCATTAGTTATTTGTTCATTTAGAATCCATCTTCTGATTGGAGTGTTAATGTTTCTCTATCTCTTCTGTTAATTTCTGTATCTATCTTGATAAAAAAAATTAAGCCGTTCCGGAACTGTTTATACACCCTGTGATAAGTCTTTTTACACGATAGCGGCCTTTAATATGGCCCGAATCTTAATGAAATTTGGTACAGACGTGTAAAGTGGTAATCACGAGTTTGTAATCCAGCCTTATAGGATCACGGGAAAAGGGGGTTAAGGGGAATAAACAGCCCCAAAATTGGGGTTTTGAGGTTTTTACGCAGGAAAATAAAAATAATCCAATTTTTCTTAGCACCATTGTGCTCAGCTCAAAGCAAACAATTTTGTATTTTGAGTCATAACTCTATGTTAACCTTATAGTAAATAATTAAAATTCTAGATCCCGCTTATTTCTTAACTTATACTAATAAAACTTGGTTTGTGGCTTCATCTCGATGAGATCTAATGTATATTAGTCTAAAATCACCTTCTGTAATCCAGCCTTATCGGACCACGGGAAAGGGGGGTTAAGGGGAATAATTAGCCCCAAAAATGGGTTTTCGAGGTTTTTACGTAGAAAAATAAAAATAATCCAATTTTTGTTAGCTCCATTGAGCTCAGCTCTAAGCAAACAATTTTGTATTTTGAGTCATAACTCTATGTTAACCTTATAGGAAATAATTAAAATTCGATGTCCCGCTCATTTATTATATTATCCTAATAAAACTTGGTTTGTGGCTTCAAATCGATGAGATCTAATGTGTATTAGTCTAAAATCCCCGATATTTCCATTTTCGTGGCAGCAAACTTGCATACTCATTTCCCATGTTATCCTTTTTGGAAATATTAAAAATTCTTACCTTCCTTATTTCTTAACACATCTTGATAAAACTTGGCATATGGCTTCTTCTGGTTCAGATCTACTAAATATCGAATTAAAACCTGCCATTCTTAACATTCCTATTGCAGAAAACCTGCATGCACATTCCCTATGTTGTTCTTATAGAGCTTACAAAATCATGTCAAATCTCTCTATAATGTATTGTATTGTATTGTGTATTGTATCCCTCTAATGTGAGTATGCAGGTGTGCTACAATGGGGCACTTTCAGATGCTCTGTAATTTCAGCTTTTTATTTATAAAATTACTGGTTGAAAAATACTGTGTGTTTTTATATTTCAGAGGATGGCGGTAACAGGTGTCGTAAAGGCACGTTAATTTTTCCTCTCTGAAACAAATAGCTCCCTTGACAACGTTGGGAGGACTAATACTGGGTGTCCTGCCTCAAATACCCTAAACCTTAGGGGGTTTCCGTCAACTGAAACAAGCATATATTTTCTTTTTTCATCAAAAAAATATCAAACAAAATAATCAGTAGGCCTATTGACATCATCGTACTTCTTTTTTACACTGATCTCTGTATGAGTACTACGTGTGAGTTAAAATTTTTTGTCTTTAGGAAAAGAAACTTTGTATACTGCATTTTATATACTTACACAATGGTATAGTTATTTAGATTAACATGTATTCAGGGTATTTTACCCCTTAAAGCTGATTTTTCTGCTCGTAATTAAATTTGTGTACTACTTCCTATTTTTAACTACAAATATATTATTTCACATAAATAGTTTCGAACTTATTCATCGTTTGAAATCATTTAATTTACACTTTCTCATGACACACTTTCTTGTTAGGTACCTATGTACCGAAAACTATACATTAGCCTTTAATATGAAGCTTTAAAGTATGAGAACCATAGATTTGCGGTTTGTTCGAATAGAAAATCCGATTAGACTGCAGGTGTTTACCATGAGCATTCCCTAAGGTATGATTTTTTTATATAAAATTATAAAAGCAAACAGCTAAGGATTATTTTGTTTATTGTTTTTGTTTGTCTTTACAAATAATCTATATGTAAAGCCCAAATTACCGGTAACTTTTAAGAAAACCATTAGTCTGACACCCATTTACCTTATACTTGAATTAAAGTTTTTTTGTCATACTGCTGCGAAAACGACTGTTTCACACTGCTGTTTTTGACTGCTGCGGCTGTGCCATGCGTTGCGTGGCGAAACTAGCCGTTTCCCACCCTAGGGAGGGAAAAAGACAACTGATGTTGAGGGCATCAGCTGTTCGTTATTACAATGTAGGGCGGATGCAACTACGTGCATGTCAATGGAAAGTTGTCGATCGTATCGAAAGTAGCAATCGATTATTACAATCGATTAGTTCATTGTTGCATTGTTGTCAGCTGCGGTTATTTGTTCCGTTCCTGCATTTGGTAAACACTTCCCTTATTATTTTGTAATAATTTGTATTTAGATTAATTCTACAACACCTGAGATAAAAAATTATCTATCAGAAATAATTAATACTCAGAGTCAAGAGGCTGAATAAATATTTAATTTTGCCTCAGTGAGAAGATAAGCTGAGCGATAACGGTGTCAGCGGTAAGTTTGATTCGTGATACGAAACAGTAGATTAAAATATTCATTGTTGCAATCGATAGTACACAGCTTTCGATATATCAATCGTTATCATCAGCTGATATAACATCAAAACAATTGACAGATAATCAGCTGATTTTAAAATGCAAGAACAAAATGGAAACAACTCTATCGTCTTTAAAACATTTGTTTCTTAAGTAGTTAGCTCAATATTTTATGCAGTATGACGAAAAATATAGTTCATAAGACGGGTCTAAAGTGGCTTTTCGTTACTCGCTCAAATTATGACCTCGCCTGGCGGCTCGGTCGTAGGCCTAAACCTTGAGCTCGTACGAAAACGGTCACTTTCGCCCCTTGTAATGAAATATACTATTAATTAGTCAAGTAGGATTTTTATAAAATTTTCCCTAAGGGCATAAATATAAAGAAATGACAGGACAGCTGATGCATCAGTTTTTTTACAATTATTTGCAATTATTCGTTTACTTTTTCCCAGCGAAGCGGAACACCATCAGCTAGTTTCCATAAGTTCTGTTTAGTCCAAGATAAAATTAGCTGATAAAAAATGTAATCGGTACTTATAAACTTATAATAAAACTCGAGCATACCAACTTGTGTCAACCTACAGGCATATTTTACTGGGAACTCAAATTGTTCCCTTCATCAAGCAAAAACAACCGCTACAATTACACTCGTCATTGTATTTTAGTTTCATCAGGGTTATTTATACTGAATTGAGTTGTTTCTTAATGCGTTGGTACACCATTATCATAATTTTGTACATTGATCTAAAATGTTTCTATTTCATAATTATTTTAATGAATTCCAAAATTATCGTGGAGTAAGATTTAACATACTATTTAATAATGATGTAATTTTCTCAACATTTTTTTTCATTGATTATTACAACAAACCCAACTTTAATTATCAATTTTTACCTTTGATGGTAGCCTTAAGGTGTCAGAGATAATTCCTGGGTAATACGCGTTTCGCGTCAATGATGACGCATCTTCAGTTGCATAGCTCTCAGGTTAATTAATTGATATAGGTGTCTAGGCTTCAATTTGGAAACCCAACTTTGTTATAGTGAATACCAGGAAATGCGTTTTTATATCTCATTTGAAACTATCCATTTTATGCTACGAGTATTTTGCTATATATACGGAATTATGTAGGGCTTAATTACGGTTTTTGTTCAATTAAATTGCGCAACTTCAATTTCTCCTGTTGGGAAGATGATTACCTAACACATGAATCATGGGAAGACCTAAGCTTGGGATTACATAGGCTAATAACTTTCCGTTTTTGAACCCCCTGATACCAAAAATACCATTCTTTTCAATTCGCATCTCTTCACTATTCTTGTTTTTAATCAAGAAAGCTCCTTTAAAAATTGTCCGCCATTTGGTACCGACGTAAGATAGTTATCATTCGGATGATGGAGAAAACTAGCCCGATTGGAAGCTGTAAAATTTTTATATTAAAAGATACAAATAATGAAATTATTTAGACCGTAATGTTATATGCAATATTCATTCAGTTTGTAGAAGTAGAATTTTTATTCATGGTTGTTTGCCTCCAGAACTGGAATTTGGCTAATAAATAAAATACAGGTTTTCATTCCTTCAGTTGTCTCCTGTCCTTATTATAGTAGATGTTTCACATATGTTTCGGAACTTGATAATACCCCCGTTGCAGCAGACCTGCATACTCAGCGAATTTCAAATGCAAAACAATATATTTTTATCTAACATAGCTAGATTTGACATGAATTTGTAAGCTCCATAAGATTAACATGGGGAATGAGTATGCAGGTTTGCTGCTACAGGTATGTTTAAACTTGTTGGTTTTAATTCAATATTTAGTAGATCTGAACTAGAAGAAGCCATTTACCAAGGTTTATCAAGAAATGTTGAGAAATAAACGAGATATAGAATTTTACTTATTTCCCATAATGTTAACATTGGGACAACGTACTGCGTTTACCACTTTCAATATCTCGGTAACCAATGGACATAGAGCAGTGATTCAAAATACTAAATTGTTTGTTTTTTTGAGCTGAATTTAATGGTGCCAACAAAAATTCGATAAATTTTATTTTTCTATGTAAAAAACTCAAAAAACCCATTTTTGGGAGGGTTCATCCCCCTTTACCCCCCCTTCCGGTGGTCCGATCGGGCTGGTTCACGAACTCGTCCAATCGATTACCACTTTACATGTTTGTACCAAATTTCATCAAGATCGGACCATTTTTACGGCCGCTATCGTGCTAGCAGACACATATATATATATATATCTAAAAATTCGAACGAATGGTATTTTTTGCTTCTGGGGGCTGCAAAACGAAAAGTTAACATGGTCTGGGGCTTAGGTCTTACCATGAGACCTACGGTAATAGCTTCTTCCCTATAGGGGAAATTCGCTGAAATTGACTTGACTTAAAAAAATATACAAACGATTCCAAAACATATATATTGCACTTAACTGAAATTCATTGGAACATGTGCTTGCCAGCAACAGACAACTCACGGTAAATTTACCGTGCAGTTATCGGCAAAAAAACTTACCAGCCAAAAGTAAGGCACAGAAAACAGATGTTTCTGTGTAGTTTTATGTAAAGTCATTATCCAGTTAAATTATCCGCATGCAAACGTTTACCGTACTTTCTGTATAGGCTATGCGTTTGGGCAATTTTAGGCAGTTTTCAGCAAAAATTGGAACCCAGGTGTCCTTATTAAAAATATTTGTTTAATGAATAGAAGCGGGATTCTTTTTAATGCATTAAGAGGATAATGTAATTTCCAACCATAAAAATTCTTTTAGACAAAGGGAGATGCACTCGATTCACTAAATTATAATATACGAGTTTGCTGGCAAGGATAAATTAAGCTAATTAAACAAGCCAAAGAAAGTAATTGAATTTCTTGATTAGTTCTAGAAGAGCAGATGTTTTTAATACCAGTATAACATGAAAGTGTTAATATTAATATTTAAGCAGTACTTAACAAGCTCCTTTTATTTAAAAATATAATGACTTAAAGTTAAGATAGAAAGGGGTTGCCTTTAAAGTAAAAGTTATGAATCTTACAGTTTATTGTTTTTATTTCGTAGTATGCCTGTAAAACATTGTTGAAAAGGGTTCTTTTGGAAAAAATAATGCTTGCGGTGAATGATGATTAGTGAGGGAAGTAAATTTGTTTGTTTACAATGATACATTTAGTTAAAAAATAATATATGTGTATAATGTAACATAAGATAAGAAAAGTATTTATAAGGCAGTCATTGAGTGCACTGATGTCTAATTGTAAACTCAGACATCAATACCTTAAGCTAATACACATAATTATATTACATAAATTGTGAGTCGGATCGCAAACATATTTTTTAATAGCATTAAGTGTTTCAAAAAGACACAATCCTTTATCTTGTGTCTCTAAAGCTTTAGCCCCGGTAAGAAGATTTCTTAGTAGAGAAACAATTAAGCTCTTATATGTTTTCTTCTTCAAGCCACTGATAGAAAGTTGGAAAATCACATACTTTTAAGCTTATAATATTTTATGAAAACCATGATATCACTGTAATTGAAATAATAATTTACAAAATATATAAAAAAAACTACTCAATTGCAAGAAAGTGAGAATTTGTTAATGATTTGGAATGATTTCGAATGCAGTTAATTTTTAACAATTATTTGCATTCTGCACATAGACCTATAATATCGAAAACTGCTTAAATATCCAATACAGTTGTTGTGCTTCTCTTCTAAAAATTTGTTTAAAAAGCGGGTACAAGGTTGGGGATATGTCGATTGTGTTTGCTGGACAGGACGTGAGTGGTTTGCTAGGCAGGATGTGAGTGGTTTGCTAGGCAGGATGTAAGTGGTTTGCCAGACAGGATGTGAGTGGTTTGCCAGAGGATGTGAGTGGTTTGCTGGGCAGGATGTGAGTGGTTTGCTAGGCAGGATGTGAGTGGTTTGCTAGGCAGGATGTGAGTGGTTTGCCAGACAGGATGTGAGTGGTTTGCTAGGCAGGATGTGAGTGGTTTGCTAGGCAGGATGTGAGTGGTTTGCCAGACAGGATGTGAGTGGTTTGCTAGGCAGGATGTCAGTTGTTTGCAAGACAGGATGTGAGTGGTTTCCAAACAGGATGTGAGTGGTTTGCCAGACAGGATGTGAGTGGTTTGCCAGAGGATGTTAACCTCACTACCATCCACTCTAGTGTAAACCTCACTACCATCTTTTTATAGGATGTTAAAGGCATCTTAATCTGGTTTGGTTTGCCAGACAGGATGTGAGTTGTTTGCCAGAAGTTTACGTCAACCTCAACGGCAACCCTGCAAAGATTATACAGTTGAAAAGGGCAAATCATAAGTAATTATAAGGTTCAGGAGATTTTGACACGATTGAATTGAAGTACCTGGTGGACCGAGCCTTGCTCGGTGTTATTTCCTGATTACCAGTTCATTCAATTACTATAAAATATTTCAATTTTATGAAATAGATAAATAGAAACTTTTTTTATTGCTCCATGAACTCTTCTTCCCACTCGCTGTACTTTTCTTTGATTGATGTAGATCGCAAACAGCTATTATTATTACCTCGTTTGACTGCAATTTACTTATTTTTCTGTTGCTATCAAGGCAAGTCATAAGGCTAATGTTAAAATTTTACAACTTTAAAATTCATTTTATTACGTTATTAGATTTTCTCTGGCTAAGTAATCTGCATAAAACACGGTTTTTAAGTCAGTTTCTTATTTCCAGACTGAAGGAAATCTTCGGAGCCGTTTTTGAGATAATTGTGCAAACAACCAACCAACCAAGCAAGCACGCAAAATAACATTACTCATATTATATAAGAGTATAGGAATAAGGCCCACCTTACACTATCAAATATTTTATTAAAGATTTATTCGACCAATCAGAATTAATTAAAGTTATTGTTTTGAAAATCAGCTGGCTTGAATTTTGATTGGTCAAATCAAATCTTTTATAAAATATCTTGTATACTATATTTGATAGTGTAATGCGGGCCTGAGAGTATAGGATTTAGTAGTACTTATTTTGTATAGGCATTGGCCTAGTCAACAGTAACTACCTACAGTTTTAAAATAAAGCGCAATTAAAAGATGAAACTCTACGTTGGTTATGTTGAGTTTAGTGACAAAGATATTTTTTTACTAAGACAGGCTAATTTTTTCAACCCGTTTGGTAACAAAAACGCAATTTAGACATTAACAGTAGTGACTTAATTTAGCCAACAATACAATTATTAAAATCTTTACTTTTAACGCCAGCCGACGACATTTTTGTAAGAGAGAAACACAAGATGAGAACAGTCGAAACCCCTCAAGTGTTTTGTTACAGGCAGGGAATTGAACCCACGACCTCTACCGTTCTCAGTTTATAAATCTCAAATAGGCCTACTTTATTGAGATTGAACTAAAATATAAAAATGTATTAATAAAAATAAATAAGCAGGCATCACAATCTTACCTTGAAATGTTCTAGACAAAAATTTAGGCCTATACATTTAGTATTCAAGATTTATCTCACAATATTTTTCAAATAAACTTTAATTGAAATTTTTTTCTTAATGAAATCTTATTGTAATGAATTGTGGCCACAATTTGATTCATTATGCCAACAATATATTTCTCTTCAGCTTAATTAATCCTCTTTCACCTTATTTTCTATAGCGCGACATTTAAATCATATACATTCCTCTCTATACCTTGAAATTTTGTTATTGTCAATGGTTTTAAACACACACACACACACACACACACACACACACACACACACACACACACACACACACACACACACACACACATATATATATATATATATACATAATTAGCCACTTGCAGTAGCTGGGCTCTTCATAAAAAGTCTTATGCGTTTGGGCATTTAGAGTAACTCTAATACAGCATGGATGTTTTCATTACAACGAAACTGGGAAAAAGTGCTTAGTGACATTTGACTCATGCATTAACTATTGGTTTTACACTGTGTCTTATTAATTTTGGGCTGTTCATTAAGTTCCCAGTTTCGTTAAGCACATGAAGCCCGGCTGGGCACACATGAAGTTCTAAGTAACGCTGGATACTTTATGAAGTGCTCAATCACAGCAAAAGTAGCTGTGACGTAGGCACCGTACATACTCAAAGTACTAAGAGATACGAACATGTTCATGGAATATGGGAGACAAAGCTGATGAAAATATAAAAGTACTACACATCATGCATGTTTTAGCTATAACTATATCTAATTTAATCTAGAATCTACATCACGTTGTTCACATTTAAATAGTTCGAGAGAGGAACTACATTGAATATTGTGAGAGCTTAAGAAAGTGCTATAGACCTGATAAGAGAACTAAAATTAGTAATCTAGTTAAGTAGTCTACTTTGACAAAGAAAAATATATTCATTCCACGAATGCTTAGTGTTAACTTGGTAGATTTCTTTATCGATCTTAATCAATAAATGGTAAATCTTTAGATGAATATAAATGGTAAATATTTAGACTTAAAGCAGCCCGACGGACCACATCTCACCTACAGCATGAAATATTTAGATACTCATTTTTACTTTTATAACCTTGGTGTTCGCTTTTAAGATAAATTTGGTTGAGAGAGAAGACTTAAGACGATGTCAAGTGTTGTTCCAAAAAAAAACTTACCCCTTTTCATGGTCAAACTGCCACCAACACGATTCAAGTAAAAACCAGAAACGCAGCCATATGTAAAATGCGAGCTCGTTAACAGATGGGCAGCCCTTGATGGGGGAGTCGAGGTACCGATATTACTAAGTACCAGAAGGTACGACCCCTCACCATTCAAAATAATTTGTCTGTATGAGAATTAAAATTAAAGAGTCTCATAATACTTAACTCTAACTTTTGATTGAAGAAAATTTCAATAAACTTCACTTTCGATAAAAAAATACTTTTGTAGGGCTTTTAAATATTTGGTTTAGCTCTGCAGACTCTATTCTAATATAGAAAGCTAATTTTACAGCCGAAACTTAGCATTAACCTCCGTTGATTACGTACAATCGTCTTTTATAGACATTGCATAGTAAACAGCATAATTACACCAGTCAATTTGTTATTCACTTTTAGGTAGTAATGCTACCTCCGAACGCGGCGTCGTCTTTTATACAGCAACGTTAATCCTACTAATCAATTCAATCAAAATGATAGGTTTTAAATTTCTGAAAATGGTATAAAGAGGCCCTGGAACGCTTTTTGGCGTGATCCATCTCAAATCAGTCGTGATCACTGTCCCAGGATGGATAACACTTCTGGGTATCTTGTAAGAAGGTACTTTGACTACTTTGAAAATTAAAAAAAAAAAAATTGTAAAAATATTGAGCCATTTTCTCATCCAGTTACCCTAATAAACTGGATACAACTTCCAGTTTATTACTAACCATGCTGATTTTACGGGAAGTAAAAGAGACATCATGATCACATCCTTGCAATTAAGTTTGGTGTGATCTAATTATAACTTTGTCAACTTAGAATGCAACTTTAGCTTCTTAGAAAACTTAAGCACCTGAGTCAAATTTTATTTTTTGTCAGTATAATGATGTATATGAAACTATCAGTGATTGTTGGCTTGTTTAGCACAAATGGAACTTAAAATACTTTGTCAGTAGTGTATTTGTCCTGAAGAATTAGAGCATTAAAAGAAGTATCCTTTGCCTTTCAACAGCTGTCTGCTCTTTGAACTACTACTGTTGATCGCAATATCCACAGCTGATTACTTTCCCGAGGGGAATTTAAGAAAACAGATTGGCCTATGTGTTTCCCGGGTTCAAGATTAATTTGTTGTTGCTCTGTATAAAATTTAATTCCAGTCGGTCCGGTATGTTTTGTATTCACCTAATGAATACAGAAACTATGAAAGGTATAATATATTTAAAGTCAAAGTATAATACTAACTTGAATTCAAATAGTAAAAAAATTACTACGTCATTTCCGTAGTATTGAATGTTTTAGTAAAAATTTATTTTAATTGAGTTTTTGGCTACGTTAGAGTGGGTTTCATATATTAAAAGAGGAATGCAGTCAACAATGTATTTTTCTTACAGAACAATTCGTTCAACGGTAATTTAAGTTCAGAATGTACGTTGAAAAGATGAAATAATGTTGTAAAATGTTTCAGCAAGGTTTTAAGGATTTCCTTGCAGATTTTTTAAAATGTGAACAAAGTTTTCAAGTGAACCAAAGAACCAATTGTACACAGCATTGGCCGTGAATATTACAGTAAAATCATCTTTCGGAAATCTGCGGTGAAAATGCAAAGTTGTATCTCTAATACCCATTTAGCATAAAATTACGAGTAAGAATGACAGCGTTTACTTTGAGTGATACAGTATTAATAGTTAAAGAGGTATTAAACAAATTTAAAGTCACATCAAAATGAGAACTTTATTGGACAACTTTCTTAAGGGCCAAATTAGATTGGACCTCTGTGATACATTGCGTTACTTTAAGTCCCAGCCCGTAACTACTCGTTACAGCTGACTTTTAAGTGACAGATCGGTTACCGTTATTTCTCATGAAGTACCTGTTAGGCCTACAATTTATATCGGTATGTGACATATCTTTACGAATCTATTACGGTGAGTTTGAATTGTATTATAAAGTGATGGCATTTTCAGACCAACTGTAAACGTAATGTAAAAGTTGCGTATTCAGATAGCGGTAGGCAGTGCATATTGCCACATTCGTTACAATGGACATCGATGTTTCAAACTGTGCGTCCCGTATCACGACGTAAATAGTAATATAACACCGATTTGCCTTAAATGACCATAACGCATGGGTCTGAAATAACTTTAAGCATGCAGCTGCATATCATGATTACTTTATCCCTAATTCAGCATGCAAAAACGGATTTGTAATAAGACAAAATTACAATATTAGACAATACAATATTAGACAATATTAGGCTTTTTATTGCCTTTATTTTGTTCCTTTGACATACTACAACATAGATTTAATTTTTTGTGGAAGGTAGATGGAATCCATTTACTGATAGAGTGTGTGACTCGCCGCGGCAGTGTTAATTATTAATTATTAATAAATATTAATTATTAATAGCCACTTTATGATTATTAAAGCCCTACCTCTAGCCCAGGCACCTATGCACCTGATACCCTCTGTTCCTAGGCGAATCCCGCAGCTTAAATTCCCCCATATAGTGAAGATGGCCTTGTATCAGGACTTTGGCTTGCTCACTTCCTTTTGTTATTAATTAATTGATTCATTTAAATTCTTACAAAAATAGTTTTTTTTTCAAATATTTCTCTTTGTTTATAAATCAGTTAGATTGATTCTATTTATACTGCTTTGTTTATTAATTTAATTATCTATTTTAGTAAGAGTGGCCATGTGGAGTTTGCAAGTTGACAACTAAGTAGACGGTCTTTGTAATGTTCTATATCATCAATTTTTTTTATTTTAAACATGTTTTTATATGTTTGAAATAAACACACTTTTGATTGAATGATGTTTTTGTGATATCCAGATTTAAAAATTAAAAAAGGATGATATTTTGAATGGGAGCATAAGAAACTTGGTACTCTATGCCGAAATATGACCTAATGGTAAAAATAGTCTCACCAAGTACGAAGTTGTTACCTTAAGTGGTTCAAACATATTGTCAAATTACATAAAATACCCATCTAGACCGCCAGATGGGCAACTAAGTGATAAAGAACCCAAGTTCAAATAAACCATGTTCCTAGTTTCAACAAAACTACTCCCATCGCAGCAAACCTACGTACTCAGCGTATTTCCAAATACAAAATATCTAGTAAATAATCCATTATTACGACAAACAGAAATGTAAACAAGTAATATATTTATAGATTTAAAAAAATATTTAATTGCTTTTTGTTTGCTTAGAAAGGAATATTATTGCGCTTGTAAATTAAGTATGTTTACAGTAATGGAAAAATTTATTTGGTATGATTTATTTGATTCATGTGTGTACTCAAATTATACACAAGCTAAAAAATCCCCCAATAACGTTAACGTTAATTAATGTTTCCATCAATGTATTTATCTACGGATATAAGATGTAATTATATACGGGAAACGTCATTATTTTGACAAAGGAAGTGTTTAACGTGCGACAGAAAGGCTTATCTGAGGGGCGGCAGGCCCGGATTGACACCTACCTTACATCCCTCGTTGCATCGTGCCTTGCTAACATCACGCCATCATTTATGGAGTAAATAATTTTACAAAATGTTAAAATAACACACTCAAGGTTATGAATGTACTTATTTTCTCCGGTTGATTTTATGATTTTTCAATGTTTTGGATAAACGTTTTAGGCTGTAAAAGTATAAGTTAGTGTGAAATACAATTAACAATTCACTCTTATTATTTATCAATAAAACGTTTCAAAAATTACAATACTTAATTTTTTAAGGATTTCTTGGCGTCTTCTGACAAAAATCACGGCCACAAATAAATGTAGAACTGTATTTTATAAACTATCCATAAAGTTTTATACATAAGGTTATTTTTCAGAATCTAACTGTAGATTCCCTTTCATTTTAATATCACGCATTATTTTGTGATTTTTATACAATCTTTCAAATAAGAAGGATGTACATAGAAAGTAGCCGATTAATTTATTTTTATAACAGTTTTCTGATCAATCCTTCATAACGATGGGAATAGCTTTTTTGGAATCTTAGTATAATTTTTATCTTGCACATTACACATTTGTCATTTATCAAACGAGAACTTCCGAGAACTGTCACCGATACAAAACAACAGGATTCTAAAAAACACCATTAATATTATTTTTTGCGTTATTCGTAAACAAATTTCTTGTCCCAGCTTTAAATTTGTACTTTTCCTGTGCCATTCAAACCTTTAGCACTTAAATAGCAAAAATATCGTGATTTAAAAAAATTTAATTAGAAAAAAAATGTAATTTTAAATCTTTTTATTTCAAATACTAAGTGAAATTTATTACGAATCCAATAATAGGCATACATTTATTCTTAATAATAGTATCTTAATTCAATTTAGTTTATAATTGTAATTAATGTCATTGATTTATTGATAATGTAATTAATTAATCCAAATATAGGATTTATAGCTGATAAAGAATTTAATCTGAAATCCTGAATTTAATCTGAAATAACATCATAATTATTTTACGTATATTACATTTCACCTTAATTCATTTGGATACTTGGAATACCGGGAGAGCCATCACATGAGTGTTTAGACTATAAAAACCAATACACCTTCTTTTCAATATAAAACAGTGTTTCTGGTAATTTAACAGCTAACTTAAAAAATCATCCAAGATTATGGTATTTTTATAAGACCTTAGAAACTGATGAGCAAATTTAGTTTTTGATGAACTGTCTTAAACAGCAGTTCAGGCACCTACATTTAAATAGCGGTTGCACCGCATGAAATTGTAAAAAATCGCGAATCTCTTTAAAACTGCAGTGGTAAGGCTTGATTCCATCTTAACCGTACATTATGTGATTGCTCATAGATCATGTATAACAAGTAATTTTGAGGGTTGAAAGACTCATAAAAAAAGAATTATATGATTATTTCATGATGAAACTTGTGCATGGTAGCCTAATCATATTTCCAAAACAATATAGTATAATAACAACATTATGTACGTCCTTTACAGCACGATAAACGTTAAATGAAACATAAATAAGGAAAAAATCGTCAAAATAAAATTTTTAGCTCATAGTGAAAAATATTTAAATTTTTTCTTCTCACCGCTTTTGGAGGACATTGCGGTTTTAGATATAGTAAGTAAGGAGGAAGACAATGAAATATTAAATATTTTCTGGTATTTCGGATAGGTTATATTATGTCCAAATGATGTAGTCCACATAACAGAGAATGGCTTGGCAGGCGCCTCGGCGCGTCCTTCTTGCATATTCATTGTCGACGCCATTGCGGCGGTTCTTTTTAAGGCTTATTTACTTCTACTACCATAATATTCATTCTCCCCTCCATAGAATGGTATTATTTATTTTTATATCTTGATTTAAAAGTGATTTATAGTTTCAGCAGGCTTACTAAAGTTTGATAAAACCACCAGATACATTTCCAGATACATACATTGTATCCAAGTTTTATTTTAAGGTCTATTTATCTAAGTTAACTACATAATACTTTTTACATGATTAACATGATTTGCAGTGCCGTTCTTCAATGGTTAGTTATACAAACATTGAAAACTTCAATTCAATGGTTGTTGTCTTAGATTAAAATTTTAAATTTAATAAGACTTGTTTAGGATATTGTAACATTTTTAAGTCGATATGCCAGCTTACAAGACGGCAAAGTACTTTAATAATAAGTACAAGAATAACTTTATACTTTAATATCCGTTAGAGCAAATTCAAAATCAAAACAAAGTTAATTACCCAATCCATCATCTATCAATCATAGCTTCCTTGACGTTTAGCTGTAACCTGGTTATTTAAAATTCAACCTCAATTTTAATGTTATTTTATTGAAAAGTTTTGCATTGACTAAGTTTATTTTGTAACCAGCTTATTTAGGAATATCCATCCTCGAAAACGGAAATTGATTCTTTAAAACATTTTGTGTTGATCATGAGCTCCATGAGTAGAAAAAATGCTGGAAGCAATCAATTATAATCATGACATAATTTTCATCTATGCCTAATACATTTCAAGGAAATGACGGCGTCGACATACCTTCCCACTGCGATGTTGACAAAATATACACTACACTAACAACAATTCGAACGGCCTGTGGATATTTATCCACAAATTTGTAAGCGGGTGGGAAAAAGTTTCTTTAACAATTAAAGGACGCTCCTCTTCAAATAAATAGCCTATTTGTTGGAGAACTTCTTCCTATCAAGAGATTTATGTAGGTTCGAGAGAGGATTAAAAATACTTAAAGATATGATTATGTGATATCCATGAAATCAGTGGAAATATATTGCCATGATTCTAAAGAACACAACTAAGATGGAAGACGTAAGTGAGGAAATTAGTAAGTAATAGAGGAGTAATACTAGCAAGAACAAAACAATTTTATACAATTTAACCAATCAAAACTATATTTGCAATGAGCTTAAGAGAAAATAGTCATTAGCAATCAACACCTCATACGTCAAAGTCAATAGTTAGATCAGTATTTTTTAAGATTATTTTTATAGTTGACCTCTCAACTCTATCCGATTCCTTTTATTATCTATAAACTACTTGCTTCACGAGGATGCTTCGATGATTGATTTTCGATCACTTCTTCGCCGCAGGCACTCAGTGTCGCTCCGAAATAAATTAGCTTGACAATATTTCCGTGTCACGCCCAGCTAATCAATATCTTCCTTTGGTAAAGCTTGAATTGCCTGTCACCTCTGGGAGTGATAGTCCTCGACCGGTCAAATATGCTTCATTGGATGTAAAGAATACGTTTTTTTTACTATCATTTTACATGACATTTGTCAGTATATCAGTCATCGTATTGAATACAGTGTTAACTTATCATAAATATCACATGTATAATGCAATACTGTTAAGTACAAAATTATTTCAAGGTTAAAGATTAAAATCGTTGCAGAAACCCATTACATCGGGTACATACATTTGAAAAATACATGATATACATTTACATTACTCACATAAGATTCACTGAATACATCGAATTATGCATTCAACGAAATTCAATGATTGTAGGTTTTTCTAAGTAGATTAATCTTTCTCGAAACTTTTTGCAAATAATTATTATTTTACTTTGCGGTTTTCTTATATATCCATTAATTCACTCTCGTTTGCTCTAAAAAAAACGTCTAATGAAAAAAAGGGAAGACCTAGTGGAATGAAGTTCATAGCCGTTGATAGTGTTTGTAATTTTGAAAGATAGTAATACTTAAACCTAAAATAAATATAAATTGATACATTCCAGTGCCAAAAACTTAAAAGTTAATCAAACAAAAAAACTAAAAAATGAATTTTGCTCATCGATTATAGACAATTATTAACAAGAATGTAATATCGTCTAATATTATACCACCGTTACTTACCGCATTCATATACAATGTTTGCTAGGGGTAAGTTTTTAATTCGCATATTGGTCTAATTAGATATTTCCGATCAGTACAGTAGTTCATAATGTTTTTTAAAGTACAAAAACCTCAAATAAAATTTCTGTATGTTATTCAAAACCCAACCCTAATTCTGTAAGGATAAAGTATGTTATATATTTGTAAGTGAGATATCAGTAATAAAATTCACCTGTTGCTATGGTATTATTTCCGCTTCCAAAGCTGCATCAGTGGAATTATCGGTATCCCTCGTTCAGATATCGTTATGACCACATAATCTACTCACATGGTTTGGGCGGATTTGAATGTTTTTGCAGTATCGTATAATCAATGTTTATAAGAGGTAACGTTTACTATAATGTTAAAAAGTGCAATAAACAGTGATTGGAGGACGTCTTCAACAAAAAATTTTTCAACATGAAAGAGAAACGTTTTGAGGAATTAGGTTTCGGCTAAAATCACATATCTTACAGTTTTTGAGCTATTAAAAAGAAAAAAATCCGTTGAGGTCAGATGTTAAGTCGGGAATCCACCCGACAACGCTATTTTTTGTTGTTTATAGTTCCCGGGTTATGCCTTTTATTCTTATAAGTAGGAGCACCTGACGGTACGAAGAATTAAGGCGAGGGCACGTTGCGACGAAAGTTCTGAGTTCAAATCCCAGGAGTGGCAAAGATGTCTATTCAAATACTAACATAGAAACCAAATGTATTATCACAGTAATGCAATCAAAAAATTGAAAATCTAAATTGCAAAATTCGTATGTCTTGGAAAATTATAGTCAATTCATAAGATTCGCCTATTTTGAGGTAAACTGCAACTTTTATATCGGTACAAATTTTAAAACGTATCATCTCATTTCAAGCTTGGGTGGAATCATCACCTTAGGCTTGTAATTGAGCGCTTAACCTCTTCATGCGTAACGGAGTCATTTTCTGAACGGCTATTTAAAGCCATACTAATACACAAAATGCATAAACTTGGAATATGATCTGTATGGAGGGATGGACGCCTCACCTGAGACCGGTTACACTAGTCCGAGCAGTCGCCAAAAGATGGCAGTTCATTCTTTTGTTGTTATTCTCCATTTTTGAGTCAGGTGGCAGTGAACATCAGCTGTGTCTCAAGTCGTGGATTGGATGGTTGCATGTTAATTATGCGGAGGAAAGAAAAATCTTGTGCTACTCCCAGGCTATAGTTTGACATATAATTTAGAGAATACTATTATAGTTATGATTAACTAAGTAAAAATATATCTGTCCATAAGGGTGGACAGATATATGTATGTGGACAGATTATGTATCTGCGTGGACAGACTATGTATCTGTCCATAATCATCCCCTCCTTGCAGTTAGGGAAAATTAATTTTGTTCCCTTTCATTCAATTCTGCATGGTATCCACATGTGTGGACACGTATAGCCGGACTCATTTGTGGCAAATGAGGATCAATAAAATAGTTGAAGTGAAAAGTGAACTAATGTTCAATATTGTTTGTTATCTTTGTTTTATTGACAATATACTACAATAAAAAGATTTACTCAATATATTTTATACTATAACAATGATGATCTACAAGATTTTGGCCTCAAAAATAAATAAGTCTTTCAATTATAATAATAAATAATAAATTTTACTAACATAATTTTTAATTATCAAAATGTGTTATTTTAAAAATAGTTTTAATTTTTATGGTTATGTTTTGTGGTCAAGACCATTGAAAATAAGTGAGAGCGCCCTTGGCCCCACTTTTGGGAGTACATATTCCTAAATGTGAGGCTTTTAGGCCGTAAAAGGTCATATAAGGCCGAAATGTAATTTAATATTTTATTATTAAAGAAAATGTGTTACAGATTTCACAACAAAAACCTATATTTACTAAACGCAGTTATCTTAAATGGTGTTGCACTCAAGCATCGGCAATTGTTATCCAAATCCCTTTAACCAAATGGATAAACTATTTTCTATGATCTTATTGGCAAGTAAGCTGGGGTTGTATATCGGAGCGTCTTATCCCTATTTGTGAGAGGCTTAAAGTCCACAACTTGGATTTTCGAGCCTAAAATGAACGATTTCAGCCCCCAATGTTCACTCCCTCACGTCAGCATGCTGCGTACATATTCGTTCTTTATAGGTAAAATTCGATAAATATAATATTTATTACGACTAAAATAAAGATACATATGTGAAATTAATTGTCTTTGCAAAAATAAAATGTAAATATGTCTCATATTGTTCCCTATTTTTATGATACTCGAATTCTTATTTCTAGTTAAAATTAAAAAGAGATCTGATAATATCCAGTTTGGTGGAAAAACAATTTATAAAAATAATTGCATTTTGTGACGAAGGCTTCTTAGTATATTGCAGAAGTCTACTTTACAAATCATATGAAAAATCTGAAAGCAATTCGGAACGATGGGTTTTATTAAGCTATTCTGGCAATACACCAGTTCTTGTACTGCTCGATATTAAACAGGTCAGTCGTTGTAATCTTGAAACGTTCTGAAAACTTTTGTATGCCTGCATTACCCATTTTCCATTTATTAGTCCAGGCAACGAAAATGTAAAGAGCGACAGTTTTGGAACACAATTTTTGTCTTTGCAGCTTTGTTTAATTGGACTAGTTAGGAGGTGAACATATTGGACTAGTTAGGAGGTGAACAAGTCCCCTTCTGTAGCCCTTGAGCGGGGAAGAGGGAGGAGGGTCTGAAGGTAAAATTGTTTTGGTTTTTCCTAAATTGCTCGAAAACTATCAACTTTTAGTATTCCTTATTGAATTGGAAAATTAAAGAAAATTAAGTTTCCTGTAAGAAAAGTATACAAGGTTGCTGAAAAGTCCCGGAACGGCTAGACCGAATTGGTTTGAGAAATCAAACTTTGCACATTCACTTCTATGTAAAAAAAACTACTTTCTGAGGTGCTTACTGCATGGTGCTTCTGGCCAAGTGGGGGACGGCCCACAAGGAGTCGGTACAAAATCTTAAAATTAAGCATATACACATCATTTTAAAGGGGGTAATCAAGTAGAGTTCAATGCCGGAAACCGCACTTCAAAAGGTTAATTCATTATAAAATGCGGCTGTTAAAAAATCTAAAGGAAATACACAGTGTTCGCTTAAAGATTGTTTAAAAATGGTTTACAGACAATGCCTGAAGGATCTAAACTCCGGAATTGTATGTTGGACCTAAAAACCTATCTTTTAGGGTGTTGAGAGGTTATTACCTCCAAAGGGGGGATGGCCCACAAGGAATCGGTATAAAATCTTTAATGTAAGCATAGGTTGATATGCACATCATTTTAAAGAGCTAATCAAGTAGAGTTCAATGCCGCAAACAGTAAACACCTCAGAAAGTTTTTTTTTTACAAAGTAGTGAATGTGCAAAGTTTAATTTCTCAAATCAATTCGGCTCAAAAAATATTTAGTCGTTCCGGGACTTTTCAGCACTCCTGTATAATATGTCTATTTTGGTCAAACCATTTACAAGGTAAGCTATAATTTTATTAATATTTGAACAAATATCCCTTACGTAAGAACTACATGTAAATTGAGCTTGTGTGTATTATACAAGCTCAATGGGGCAGCGCTTTTTCATCTAAAGGAAAATGAACAACATTCAGGAAGTATTGGCAAAATTTCCAGTAATTTGACACCTCAATCATAAAAATTGGTCTAAAATGAAGGTGTGGGTGAGCTCACAAAAACGTTATAGTAACCACAAATTTTTAATAATTCCTTGAAAAATAACTTTTTATGAGCTCACCAACACAATTACTTTGGACCAATTTTTATGATTGAGGTGTCAAATTACTGGGAATTTTGTCACTATTCCATGAATATTGTCCATTTTCCTTTAAGTGAAAAAGTGTGGCCCCATTGGGCTTGTACATTACACACAAATCAACATATATTTCTTATGGAGGGAATAATGGTTTAAATATTTATTAATTAGTGTTTATCTTGTAAATGGTTGGACCAAAATAGACATATTGTATACTTTTCTTACAGGAAATGTAATTTTCTTTGATTTTCAAATTAATAGAGAATACTAAAAGTTGATAGTTTACAAGATATTTAAGAAAAACCTAATGGTACCTTTAGACCCCCTCCTCCCCGCTCAAGGACTATGCACGGGGACTTTTGATATGTTCACCTCATAACTTGCCCAAACAAAGCTGCAAAGTCAAAAATTGTGTTCCATGCAATTCCCTTTTTTTGAGCATTCATTGCCTGGACTATATGTAATATAGTTGTATATCTGGTCAACCTAGTTTCACCCGTGGAAAAACGGGAAAACTTCCTTGGGTTCATGACTTAATGTTTCATTTAATTTGTCATTCTTCATTAGGTCACCATGAAAACTTCATAAGCTGCCCCATAGCTCAACATTGAAACTTTGAAGCACCGTAAGGCGTAGCCTATAGGAAATTTTGAAAAATTCGTTCTGAGAGGATCCTTGTGCCCTAAGAGGAACATTCAAGCAAAGTTTCAAGTTGTCGGTCAAGTAGTTTTGGCGGGGCAATTATAGATGACGTATTTAACAAATATATAGGAGATTTTATTATATCTTAGAAATTACGAAAATATATTGGTCTAAGCGGACAGTATGCTATGTTTAAAATTCGATTTTATATCTCAATAATCAAAACTTTTCAAGTGCGGCTGAGGTTTCAATTGTGGGTATCTTTATTAATTCCTTAAAGAACCTCTTTAGTGAGCTCATCCACGCATTTATCGTTGACCAATTTTGATTATTTAAAAAAAAATTGAGTTTTAGATTAATGCCAGATAGAAATATGTCTAATTTCTTATGTCATATACCTGAAATTTCTAGGAATATATTATAGAATAACAGCCCTTTAAGCCAATAGACTGCGCCCGTTTTTAAGAATATAACTTAAACAAATGTATACACGTATTCCTCAAAGGGTATTAAGATCAAAGAATTCTAAAATTAAAATTTTTAGAACCTACTCGTAAAATACATCATACATGTTTATACTCATTTTATTCCAACTTTTGACTCTATAAAAATGTCGTTTACTTTTTTGTGTATCATTTCCTGAAAAACTATTAACGCCTAATAGCTCTTAATTATTATATGTATAAAATCAATAGAGACCAACGGACGTAAAACATTGACGTGCGATGATTAACGATAATTACTGTTGGGAACTGACAAGACGTCGAACTTACTGGGAGTGAGTAGCCTCTTCTGTTTGGGGCTAGGAAACTAAAAATCGTGGCATTTTCAGGTCTATCGTTTTTTTAAGGCTGAGTTACATTTAGTTCCTTTCCCTTCGTTTTAGAACAAAATATCCTATTTCGTTTTGTTATTTGTTTTGTACTAAGTGTGCGGTTTGATATTTTACATGAACTTCGCCTTCTGATATAAAATTTATCCAAGGCATATATTATTTTTCTCCTGCACTTTCATCAGCTGCGTGTTTTCGATCATTACAGCTAATTTTCTCTTAGACACTAGAAGGAAGCAATTTTATGTATTAGGTAACTAAGGTATTAACATTTCTGATAAGTTCTGTAATAATAGGGTTAAGAAATGTAATTTTGAAAATAGAATAGATAGATACAATCTGGGGCATCTGATCGGGGTAGCGGGACCAGCCTGAGCCACCTAGGAGCACAGCTGATTCAATTTCTGGAGACCTTAAGTAGTTGGAGTGCTCTAGGACTTCCTTCTTGTTCCGGTTCAAAGCGATGATGGCAATAAATATGAAAAATCTTTATGACTTTATTTTTCGAACAAAGTAGAAGCTATCTATTACAGCCAGTGATTACTTTAACGGAATAAAACCAAAATACAGATATTTTTGGGCGATAAACGTAACTAAATATCCTAAACATTTTTTTGCATAGGGGAACTTCAAGTATTATTCAAGCGTATACTTGAATTGGTGGTGTGAAATTAATCACGAAGTTGTATCTTGATAAAAGTGGTTATAGCAATAAAAGTTATGAACTGCTAAAACTGTAATGTAATGAAATTGCGGATTATAAGGATGCAATTAGAGGAAATGGTTTCTCAAAGCTCTGTGGTGGAACTAACGTTTTGTGATTGTATAATTAATTCAGATGGGTTATCTGCAGTAACACACATTACCTTTTTCAACAAGTGAAATTATGAACATTATTTTTAGTATTTTCTTAATTATTTTAATTTTTATAAATATATTATCAGATGATACGTAGCGCTCCAATAATCATTTTACAGACTGAATTTCTCCGGAATAAGGTCGTTTGATGTTAACAAGATGACCTTTCCTTTTACCACGGTTTCTAAACACAACAATATTTATTTTTATTTTATTTAAAAAGAAAACAGTATTTTTTGGTTCTTGCTATTTAAGTTTGTAGCAACTCTTTCCGTTCATGAAGTCTAATTTTTTATCTTCTAGCGACGTCTTCAAATAATAAGGAAATATATTTTGTATTCATATTTTAAATTAATTTACCGTTTAAGGATACATATTGCTTTAGTTAAAAATGCTGAAAAATAAAAGTTGTTAAAATTAAATGTTAAAACTTTAATTCAAATGATAAGTAAATATCATTCCATAACTGACCAACAACAATAATTTAGTTTAAGTTTTCATAAGAAATACATGAAGATCGGAAAATTAAGTTCTTAAGATAATCGAGGCCACATCATGAAATACATTTGTCTTGACCTCTAAAGCAGTGTTAAGAATTACATCTACTGAGTAACTATCACGTTTTTAATGTTTAAAATAACGGAGTAATCAAAGCCCCACTGTATTTTTGTATTGCTGGCCAAACCACTTTTGAAATTTTCTATAAAGGAAATAATTTAGTTTGGGTTCCATTATTTTTATCAGTTTGGTAATCATTTAGTAACAAATAAACCGTTGGTAGAGGACTTGAATATAGAGAAGAGGAAGGTGCTCGTCGCGTTGGATGATATTTATTGCCTGCATTTGGTGATAGATTGATGGGGGGCCTCGATGTCGCCCTCTTAAACCACCGTATAAATATAAAGGTGATTGAAACTACAGCATTCAGACGTCCAAAATGTCGCAGCAAAAACACAAGCCAATATTTTTTAATACACTAATGTAAACTATTTTATTTACGTTAACACTTCGATTGTCCTAAAATTTAAATATTTAATTAATTAATTATTTACTGTCATTGCTGATTACCGGATTCCTTCAAAGTATTGATGACATGAATAACATTTTAATGAAACCCCCAGTAATTATAGAATTCAATCAGAATAATTTTAAAAATAACAACACTATTTTTTTTATATTTTAAAGTAAAATATGATCAGTTTTCTTTGTTCAATATTATCACTACTTCACGTCTAAACAACACAATATAACGTTTAGACGTGAAGTAGTGATACTATTGCGTATTGCATTAACAACACGTACAATATGACCATCAAGAAACTATTTTCTTTGTTTTACACACATTTTTGAAGAGTGATGACTTGTTTGTTTGAAGATAGAGGTATTCTTGTTTGTTTAAAGGTAGAGGTAGTGGCACTTGTTTGTGTTAAGGTATACACTATACACTTGATTGTTAAAACTTCAATAAACTAACAAAGGAACCTTTTTTACCAAGGTAATTGCAAAGGACTATACAGTTACTTTGAACTACATTTAAAATATTTTTCCCTTGAACATTCATGTACCACTCAAATACTTGTATATATCCAATATATACAAATATATATACATAACAAAAACACAACAAGGAAACTACAACTAAAAAAAAGAAAAAAGAGTTTGCTGTAAAAGGGTTTGTTGTATTGTTATATATATTCATTTTTTAACAAACATAAAAAGGAATTAATATATTGAATTCTTATTTATATAACCCTTTTTATTAGGAAATATCCTCCACATCATGTTGCCAATGTATCGCTTGACACCAGTCTTTGTGAGGTGAAGCCCGGGGGGGGGCGAGTTATCCGGGGTTGAATGGGTTTGCAGTGTCACGTTCCAGGCCATCATCCCACGTCTATCTTGGATCTGGCTATCCATTTAATGTCCCTCCGTCACGCATTTTATACTTTTCCGCTACGAATATTACCACCAGATTATCTAGATTTAAGTATTTTCATAACGTTCTTATCTGTTTCATTAACATCTTTTTTCATATTTTTTTATAATGAAAGTGTAACGTACAAACTTCTTTAAAATTAACTTTACAGGATCGTTTTTTATTAGAATGTTTTGAATGTTTTGATGACTAGGCCCTTAGGCTGATATTTTATCGAAAGTATGTAGCAATGATTTTTATTTTCAAGTCAAACCTCTATGATTTGTAGATTTATTCATCCCATCAATTAGTTTAATTTCTATTCCGTTCTTTTTGTTAAGCGTGTTCATGTTATTGGTATCCATTTGATAAGAGGCAATTTTTATCTGGTAACAAAGGCAGATACGAGCTTATAATTGGACAGGTATCTTAAGTTACTCTGTTATAAATCGATGTAGAGTGTTGGCTTTCGCGGTCATTTTCTCTATATGTTTAGTCGTAATCTTCCGGGATGTACTGCGTTGTCGACGTAAAAATGTTAAAATACCTCGCCAACGTTTTGGAGACATTAAAATCCTCCTTTTTCAGGGCGATTAACACGCAAAAAGTCGCGTAAAACTCTTATTATTTAATACTATTAAATGATTGTTGTTGTGCGCGACTTTGTCCATGATAATTGCGCTGAAGTTGGAGGGCTGGAATGTCCAGAACGTCCGCAACGAACAACTTCAACTTAAACTTTCAAAATAAATGTTTCCTTGGTCAGACATAGTTATGTTGCAAAAAAGGTTTCTAAGATAATGGTAGAATGAAATGTATGTTTGTTTCAAAGAGGCTATAGGATTTTATCTGGTCGGATCAAATAATTAAATACATAAACCATTATGTCAAATGAAACTTACACGTTGTATAAAAAATAAAATTTAACTTACTTAACTACTTATTTCATCGATAGCATTAATTACAATAGTTTACATTTTTATCTAGTTTTATTTGTTTTTAGGAACAAGCGAAACGCGGAGAGTATAACCCCTGGGCAAAAAGTATGCAAGCATATAAGTATACTAAGCTTACACACAGGAGTCTCAGAGTATCTCGGGATTTTATAAAGGACATAAACCACATTCAGGTCTAAATATCTTTTATTTCTCGCAGGACGCCTCATAAATACTGTGATACACGATCCCGTCGCTCTCAACTCAGCCATCTTCATATGTATAAAGTAATGGATATTCGTGTATTATTTGGGTTAAGTCCAAAATAGTCTACCGAGGGTCTACCGGGTTGTCACCCGAGGCTTGCTGAAGGTCAATTTCAAGAGGGAGATAATTTACTTTGCACCCCTAATGCATACAACATTTTTCACCACCTGTGGGAATAAATAAATACATAAATACACAATACATAAATAATTATTGTTCTTACACGAAACATACGATTTTAACAACACAAGCTGATTGTATTTCCTTACGGATTACAGGCGCTTACAGCTGATGCGTGCGGTGGGCAGGAACTAACAAAACGTTCCAAGGGCTGATGCTTTGCGATGGTTAGTTTTGAGGTTATGCCAATCAATACAATACAATAAACTTACGTTTGTTAAATTGTGTTTTCGTGTCTGTGCAATAATGTTTTGTGTATTTATTTATTTATTCGTACAAGCGGAGAAAAGTTTTTATGCATTCAGAGGGGTAAATTTCATTTGCCTCCCTCAGTAAAATTGCCACTCTCGGATTCTCTTGAGACAATCTTGCCCTATACTTATTTAAAGCGCAAAAAACTTCTTTTGCAGCTTTTAATAATTTTTTTTAATTACCCTGAAAGATAGTTATAAACAACGTTTATACTTAATTCGTGTAGCAGTATATTAAACTGATGAAAGCGAGAAAAGTATTTGTGTAAAATGACGGTACGTTGTTGGGAGCAATATCAGAGCATGTCAATGTGTGCTCAGAAATGCAAACAGCCTGGACAGCCGTTTGCTTCAAAGCTTCATGCACAAAGCTAATATCCTGGTACTTGAGGTCCCCATTTACTAATAGTTGCAGATTTGTAAGTACTTTGTTTTTGTCAAGAGCATCTTCAATTGTAGTTTTTCGATAAGGTGTGATTAATTGTTTACGTATTAGCAACATTTATGTACGTACACTTACTATGTTGAAATATTCGTCTTAACCAATGTACTGGATGAAAAAATAACACAACGTTTTACAACACATAAAAATATATGAACACTGTATTTACATCAAATAATTAAACCTTAATGTATAAATCATAATATCAGCTAATATGTAACTTGATTGTTTTCGAGCACTCAGATTTTACGATCTAATCAATTACCACACTTTTCTATGCATCTATATTGTTTATTGTTGTTGTTGTTGTCTATCTTATTGTTCATAATTATTTTGGTGTGACACCTATATATTTCGTTGCATTATTTTGTTGTTGCTCAATTTAGTAGTTTATTTCTTTGTTATCATATTAATCATTCTATGTAGTTGATCATAATTTATTCTCTAAATGACATCTTGAAATGTATCGATATTGTATGTTCTTATCTGTACAAATGGTGTTTACCGTAAACAAATAAATAAATACATACAAGACGATAAATACACAAAAATGGTGGAATATGGAGATCGATTCCGTTTGGTCACACAAATCCCTATCAGGCCCAATAAGAGACTGGCAGATCCATCATGGCGTTCGTCTTTTTATCCTATTGGCTGTCCTTTTATCGTGAGTTCCGTCGTAAACAGTTTTTTGAACGTATCACCAGAGTCAAAGGCCACTTGCTCGTTAATCAATTTATCTAAATCTTTACATTTTTCTTATACAGTGTGTAAAAAAAGCCCCGGAACTTTTTTTACAAGTTGGCAACCCTGATTTCGTCTGTCAAAGTCGGCGTGCTTCGCGGGACTGCACGGAATTTCTTGGGAATAACTTTCTACTCGCCGAAAGATAAGACTCCCCGCCGGCCATTGCGTTGTTGCCTAGCGACCAAAATCTCGTAAATAAAATAAAGAAACGTAAAATAAATATTGGAGAGTGGAAGGATAAGACCAGGAATGAACGTAGAAAAGCTGGATTAACCTTATTTCAAAAACTAAGAAGTCAAGGCCTGGAAAATTGCCCCCAAAAGAAGTGAGAAGAATAACGTTTTAAGCTCCACATTTGGATAATTTTTAGCAAAATTACATATCACTTTATAGAGCAAAATTACGTTTTTGTACTTTTATATAAATAAAATTGTTTCATATTAAGTTTTATTTTCGTTTACGTTAGTATTCCTACACTTTCTGACGTTTCTTCCAAAGGCAGAAGAGCAGTCCGTCAGAGAACGTTTCAAACGCCAGTCATTTAGAAAGTTTTAACCTCCCAAAAAACACTTAAAATGCTTAATGGCAAGTGAAAATTTATTAAAAGTGTACATTATGATGTTATAAGTAGAGTATTAAAAAATTATACATGATTGTAAGTTCTAACTTTGAAAAAAAACGTAAATTTTAGAGTTCAACATTCAACACTTGATTACTCGAAACTAGGTTTTTGTCGCTTAGAACGTTTTACGGGGGACCCCTTCAAATACAATAAAGGCGATTGCGAAAAATAATGGCTTCCAGTTAAGAACCATCGAGGAGAGATTGCAGTGAAATCTATGAGAGGGTCCGTGCTGGAGTCCGAGGGATAGAACAAGATGCAAACCATTTAGTTGTTCTATTTTCTGCCCAAATAATGAGTGTACAAATTTCAGCTTACTAGGTGCATGGATAAATGAATGAGTACCATTTAAAGGCATAGATAGTTTGATTTTATTTTAAGCTAGTCCTTGTTAAAAATATAATGATTATTAAAATAATTATTCATACAAATACTTTTAAAAAGACTTATTTATTTAATTTGATAACTCCGTGTAGTCGGGTTCGACAAAAAAGAATATAAGGAATCTCCTGCGGAAGCCGGTCCTGCTTCAATAAACATCCTCCACTCCCTTCTTGATCCTCTCTGAGTAATGTATGTAGTTCAGCTATAACGAATTCGCCAGTATAAAGCAAAGTTTGTTTTCTATATTCCGATTAATGTAGTGTTATTTTGTTTGTCATATTATTAGATGAACAGGGTGTTCATTAAAGCTGGTCACAAACTTTGGGGGCTGATAGTACTCATAGAAACAAACAAAAAATGATCAGATAAAATTATGTCTGAACTTCTTCGTTTAGCCGCTAGCCGCCATTTTGTATTTTTTGCAAAAATTAAATATTAAAAAGCTGCTTTAGCTACAATAACCAAACTTTGCACGTACGTTTATAATAAAACAAAAAACGTAAAAAATGTTAAATTTAGATTAGCGTTTTCGAAATGGCAGCCATTTAAAATTTTCAAAGTCAAATAATTTTAAGCACTTTTAATTTTACAAATAAGAGACAAATATATAGAAAATACGATTTCAAATCTATCAACACTTTATTTGACAAAATCGGTCAACAAATGAGCGAGAACATTCACTTTTCCTGTTCTACTATGAGCTAGTCACGTGGCGCGGTCGGCGCAGCGCCTCATTGGTGTAACAATGGAGACAGAAAAAGGGCTAACAGAAAAAGGGCATTTACTCGCATATTTGTTGATGAGATTTTAACAAATGAAGGGTCGTTGGTTTCATTATAACATTTTCTATGTTTTTGTCTCTTATACGTTTTTGTAAAACTCAGAGGTTTTTTTTTTATTTGACCTTTACAATTTTAAATGGGTGTAATTTTGAAAATATTGATGCAAATCAAATAAAATTTGTTCAAAGTTTTTTTTTTATAACGTACGTGCCAAGTTTGGTTATTGTAGCTAAATCAGTTTTTGAGATGAATTAATTTTTTTGTAAAAAAATACAAAATGGCAGCTAGCGGCTAAACGGAGGATTCCGATATATGTTTATCTGGACATTTTTTGTTTTTTTTTATGATGAGTACTTCTAGCCCCCGAAGTTTGTGACCAACTTTAATGAACACGCTTTATAGATTATACACTTAGCCAAAGTTTTCGATTTTTTATAACTGCTCAGAGCCCAATAAAATTTTACTAATCAGTGATTTCAAAAATCCAGATGGCTGAAAATTTGCATTAAAGTTTATTCGACCCATCTGAACGACATACGAACAAAAAAGATCCGGTCTGAAAAGACCGCGAGGTAGTAGTGTCCGCGCTCAAGGAGGAATACACGGCATGAAGCTCAATTCCAGAAATGGAGGTCTTGGGTGTGAATCTGGTAATTTATCATTTCAAATGTATCGTTGAAAGGAACATTTGAAGAAAATAGAAGGCAAATATTACAACTAGTTTCAAAAAAGCGGCTACTTTAGTTATTTTGTTACATTTACAAAAGTTTGCCAACCACTTAACATTTTGTAATATTATTCCAAATCGTAGGATGGGAATCAGTAATAACTATAATTTTATGACATTAACTCACTTTAACTAATTTTATAAGATAAGGAAGCTTCGAACATGGACGCAGTATCAGACCTTAGGTTTTATACTTTATTGTGTTTAACTTTGTTTTCCTATTTCTCAATGTGAGGAAACTGCTTTTTTAAGGAACTATTTCCTTAAATAGTTGCTATTATGAAAAAATGTGCTTATCATTCCTTCCGCCATGAACAATTAGTAAATAGTGTACATTTAAACTGAGATAAAATTATAAATATTTACAAAAATTAGTTTCCAAGAGACTTTTTAAGGGTGGTAACATCTAAGAGTTCTTTAATGTATATTGCAGTTTAAGGATACGATTCATGTCGATTATTACACTTGCTTCACATAAACGTAATAGAAAATAGTGTGATTCTGATACAGGTATAATGAGAACAAACTACCTACCATACGATAGAAATTTGAGAAGCAATACTAAGTAGTGCTTATCTATGACGATCTTCAATGATAACATTACTTTTAATGTTACCGTAACCCGGCAATAACACTTACCCATTTCTGAAACTGCGCCAACTCGCTTGGAGTCCCAACAAAGCTGCACAGTTAAGTTTGATTTCATATCAGATCGTTTCAAGTTTTTTATTTGATCCATTTTATTGTTAATAATTTTATTATTTTTCACTGATACCAGTAATTAATTCTCATAAACGGTTTGCGTTTCTCAGAGTCCAGGATTTCCTTCTAAATTTTTCTAAACGACGGCCATGTTCGATATTTTTGTATTATTTGTATTGTTATATGAACCATTTATTTCCTTATGAAAAATAGAACTAATTGTTTATTTTGGGGAAAGATAAAATAAAAGTTTTAATATTTACCTTATCTTCTTTTTGCAAAAGCTCAAACGCTCTCGACATGTCGCTTGTTAAACAGGGTATTCATAAAGGTTTGCCTCATTTCCTGGAAATTTATTTCACTAACGGAAGTGCAATAAGGTTTACGAAAACATATGTTTTAATAGGCTCGGATTCCCAAATATCGGTCTGTAAAGATTATACGTATGACTTAGCTGATGGTAACCCGCTTCGCTGGGTTGAGAAAAGTTACACTTTTTTTAGCTTCTCCAAAGGGCGTCATTTGGAAGCAATAAGCATTATTAAACAAATTATTAATAATTTTACTAGTCAATATATAATTATAAAACCATTTATAAGTTTTATTCAAAAATGTATTAATTCATATTATTCAATATGTAATTATAAAACTACAAATAAATTTTATATAAAAAAATTATAATTTTACCGGTCAATATATAATTTTAAAACTATTTTTCAATAAAATCTTTAATAAAATTATTTTTTTACAGGTAAACTTTTATTTTAAATTTTAAAATTTTTTAAACTTCAATTGATAAATTAAATTTCTTTAAATTTTCTTAGATACTATGAAAATGTAATTAGGGATAAACATCCCCACTGATTAGTTAACCACAAATAAAAAAATTTCTCAATAAATTATTAATTTTTTAATTCATCAAGAATTTTGTTATTTTCACCGGGAAAATATTTCCCCCTGATTTACTATATAAAAATCAATATTTTTTATTAATTTTATCAATAATTCTCACCCGGTAGATATATTCACCGCCTGGATTATTTCGTGAAAAATATTTTTTAATGTTTCTTAGTTTTTGCAAAGTTTTATCACCAAATAAATTTATAAATGTAGTTTTAATCTTAAATAATCAATTTTTTATTTTAAAACTTTAACCTTGTCCCATTTTATATGAATTTCTTTGCCCATATTTGTATATTTTACCATCAGATATGTTTTGGAATGTATTATAATTTAAATCCATTTTCGTATTAATAATTTCGGAAGTTTTATCTTATAAATTGTTTTTATCTTCTGTATCTAATGTAATAGAATTTGTTTCGTTTTTATGTAAAATATTTACATTACCAACACCACTTAAAAAAAAAACTTTTATAATTTGTATTTTATAATTGCCATCTAATAAATTGTATAGTTTTTCTTGTTTCTATAAAATTTAATTCTACATTTTTAATTAATTGTATAATTTTTATATTGTTTTCATTTTTTTATTTATCATTTCACTATGTAATAATATTGGTTGGGTTTCCATTTATTAAAAAATAATTAAAAATTTAAACCAAATTTCAAGCATAGTAATATATCCGTAACTTTATTTTTTGTTAACTCTTTTTTGTACCACATCAAATATCCACTTTGTACGATTTCAAAACGGCGACTGTTTTCAGTTTTCAAAGCTTAATATCTTAAAAACTTGAATGTTAAAAAAAGGTTTCAAGAAACAAAGGATGTAGAAATTCAATTTTCTTTACAATAATAAATGATTTAATTAGAATTGCAGAGCAAATAACAGAATAAATATTAAATTTTCCATCGTTATATTTGCACTAGGGGGCTTAGACTATAGTACTGTTATCATCCTATAAGTAAAATATATACTTTATGAATTCATATGAATCGTAAAACTTGATGTCCTTTAAAAAATCAATAAGCAAAATAAAAAATATGGCCTTGAAATATATGTTGTGAAACATTACAGGGGACATTTAGTAGTAGGTACGCAATCGAATTTTGTAATGTTGGTTAACGACTTTATTTTTAACGAGGCACCTTTTTAATTGCAATCACTTTAAATTTGAGTGTCAGAGGAGAACGCGGAGATTTACAACAAAAAATGTTAATTAGAGATAAACATTTTAACTCTTTAAAGCACCCTTAGCGATGTTTTAAAGCTTGTGATAGAGGGCGTGCAATCAATAGATAATTTTCAAAGCTTGAGGCGGAAAATTTTGTAATGCGGTTCACTTAAAAAATAACTAGTTTTACATTACTCAGATACAAAATCAACCTACATTTGCGAGCAAACTTTTCAGTAAATGTATATTCCTCAAGTGTCATTGAAGTTTAATGAGATCGACAAAGTGTTATAGTACATAGTTTAGCATCTGATAGTGCTTATCAAATGTAATGGCCCACAATGATTAGAATTATACTGCTCGTCGTTCTGATAACTCGATCTTCGTTCCAAGGTATCAATAAAGGTAAGTAAAATAATTATTATAGACGTATTTTTATTCCATATAGCCCTAAAGTTAATCTAAAGTAATAATATTGCATTTTTTTCATCAGCCTTTCCCAAATAATTTACTATCATAACTAACTGAGCTTTAAATTTACACATACATCCAGATATCCTTATAATAAATGTAACAAAATCTATAAAATGCGTTTTAACGCGTTAATTAATGTGTTATTTGTTAAAACTATGCGTATGCCTAAAAATAAAAATAATTTCTGAAACTCTCCGACCTGTCCAAATTTTGATTCAAATAAATTTCTAAAAAATGAAGGTTAGTTTGTTTACTATATTTCTTTATATTTGCAAAAAGATTGTTCAGGTTACATAAAATTGAATTGAGTTTCATAAGTTTTGTAAACACTAACGTACAACTTAGACGTACAATGATTCCTACTCTTCCCAAGATGTCTTATCTGTCTGTCTGTCCGTCTGTCCATATCAAGTTGCACACCAAATTGAACAATTTATGTAATTGAAAACTGTTTTTTAAATGCACTGTTGAAAATAAATTAAATATTGTCTGCATTTTTCTAGTAAATCTAAATAAGCATATTTCCTTTCCTGATTATATATATATATATATATTTTTCTAAATTTAATTATTTTTTTCTCAATATTCAGCTCAAAAATTATTATTAAACTAAGAGATAACGGCTACTCTCACGCACGGGCGGAATAAGCCTATGTGAGAGGTAATTATTTCAATATTATTATAGTCATTTTAGTTATATTGAAGTTTATTATTTAAGATTATTATTTTATAAATGACTTTTGTATAATATGTACATACATTTTATCCGAAATAAAGCTGATTTGATTTGATTTGATTTGACTTTTCCAGGAAAAAATGTACTTTAATGAGCAAATTTATGTAATGATACATATTGCTAATGAATCATAGTGTTATTAACGTAAAAAGAAAAGGTTAATTTTTTTATACCTTAATTAAAATTAATGCAAAGGAATATTAATGTGACTCATAACTTGGCTGAAAGGAAAATATCTTTATTCTGCATAGGGAATCGAATTACTGATTCGTTACCAAAAAAAAAGTTTAAGCTATATATGGCAATGAGAGTTTTGCTTTGTGTTCATTTTAAAATGAAAACCATTTTTTCTTATAATCATAACCTCTTACTTAGGTGATTATCTAGGATTTGATTACAGGTATTTGTTTTAGTCAAAATCATACATACATCTAATAAAAAAATACAATTTCTTTTCTTGCAAATTATGAATAAATTGTAATAGTTATGAATAAAGATGAATTCTTCTTCCAAGCAACAGAACTACTTTTATGAAAAGTAGCCACATTGTTTATTATTACTAATGACGCACCTTTCCTGAAAAGTCTTTGGTTTTATATATTTTTGCCATACGGTAAACACTTATATTTAATATAACTGAAAACTACCACAGTTAATTTAAGTAAGCTCACCACAAATTCCATTGTTGCAGAGAAAAAAGAAGATGAAATCCCTGAAGATGTTGCTGTGTACACCAGCTTGGATAAACTTCTCAATTTTTTCCGAAATCAATCGGTAATCATTATTTATAGTACGAGGTCGTGATATATTTTTCTAGTTAAACCTATTTATTTAGTTATTTAACAAAAAAACATCGATCAGGCAACAAAAGGCGCCTAAAACATTCAAACACAACTAGTCAAACGTTATTTATTATAAAGATCAATATGAAAAACTGAAAAATATTCGTGTGAAGACAAATAAAGGTACACAAAATTAACCACTAAGGCCCACCCTAATTATGACACCGCCCCACCAGCACAAATATCCAAAGAAAAAAAGAAAACCTATATATATGCCAAATAAATTAAAATTAAATTTTTTTTTTATTGACAAGTGTTCTCCCATGTGAGTTTTTTTCGTGCTCTTATAGATGAGATGGAATTCATCATAAGCCACATGGGGGCTAGTAATGATTTTCAGAGGATAATAAACTGACATTATTGTAACTGCAAGTAAATGGTACAAATTAGGACTATTTGATGTTATTTCACGTAAATTAAGTTACGCAAAAAATACTTCGCACTTAATGCTGTAATTTACGGCTCCTTAAAACTATTTAGAAAAATATTTTGCCACCCCTCTGAAACAACATAACATCTGAAGTTTCCTTTGCAGGATCCTATCGCCAAGGAGATCGTGGAAACATTCCTGAAGGACTGCATCTACCCAGGCATCCACGAGGGAACGAGGAACGCTCTCATGAAGCCGGTTATCGCCATCGAGGGAAACCACCGATCTAGTGAGTGTTGTGGTTTCTGTGATTTAACTTTTTTTAACCCCAAAAATTGCAGGTTTCTAAATATTATAAAAAATAAGTGTAAATAAACCTATGGTTTTATTGCAGTTCTCTAAGAAACTTATCTGTTTTGTCGCCTGGCTTAAGGAAGTGGGGAGTGTGAGTGGTTTGATCACACGCCATATTGAGTGAGTGAGAAATCAGGGACGGATCTACACTTACTGTCACCCGGGGCAAAATCGGAGTTTGGCGCCCCCCCCAGCACCAAACATAAGAAATATATAATATTTTTGATGTGTCTTTGATGTGATGGTTAAGCAATTATCTCGAATATCATAATATGACTTTATCTTATGGTTCTTATGGTTTGTTTACAACCGATGTTCATAGGCTACGATAGGCTACAGCCTAATCAAGAGATGTTATTGCCATGATATGACCGAAAAATTTGCCAGTCGCTGTGAAACCGAAGCATGGTGTCTCCGATGGGTGTCTCCCAGATTTCACGTATAAAACTTCCGACTTCTTTTTTGACCTTTCCCAACTATTTGAAAACAATTCCCGAACAATAAAATCGGCCATGTTGCCTCATAAACTGAATACTTGATCCCAATCTATATAAAAATACAATAATATTTGACGGCCGCAATGCGACCGAGAGATTTTTCGGCCACGATATGTCCCAACATATTTAACAGCCGCAATAAGACCAAGAGTTTTGCTGGTCAATGAAACACTCAGAGAATTTTTGCGGCCGCAACACGACCGAGAGATTTTCCGGCCGTGGTGTATACGACCGCGATTTGACAACAGCGATGCGACCGGTGTAACCGGCCATGGAAAAGGGCAAGCTGTAATTGCAATCGACAGAATTTCGTGGCCTAAACTACAGATTTTGCGGCCGCAATGTGGTCAATAAATATGACGACCACGAAAATAGCGAAATGCTTGTCAGCAGTGAAACAAAAAATAAATATACCTTCCAGCAACGACTGATTATCTGTTCAAGATATAGCCAATAGACGGCCGCGAAAAGAGCGAGAGACTTGTGCGACCAAGAGATCTGCCGGCCGCAAAACATGCAGGCGATTTTCCTACCACGAAATGAGCAAGCAATTTTTTGGCCGCGGGACGAGTGCACGGACGAGTGAGCTATTCTCCGTACGCGAAACGAGCGAGCGGTTTTCTTGCCATCAAACAACGAGAAATGTGCATGACGGTCACGAAAATAGAGACAGGATTGACGGCCGCGATGCGACAGAGATTTCCCGTCAGTGATGCTACTAAGAGATTCGCCGGCCACGAGACGAAAAATTTGACTTTAAATTAATTGTTTTATTATTTTTACCTAACCGTAACCAGTTGGGGCGCCGCTGGCGCCCCCTACTGGCCGGCGCCCGGGGCAGGCGCCCCCGCTGCCCCCCCCTGGATCCGTCACTGAGTGAGATGTCAAATTCAAATCAAAAATTCAAATTTAAAGTTTTTTGCAGTATAGGCAATATAAATTACATTGTAAGTGACAAGCACTAGTACAATTGGTTTTAGTACTTTCGATTAAAAAGTTACACACCAATGCTACATTTCATTCACGTGAAAAAATATAGCTCTAATTTTGATTTCCCCAGCGGCTTAGCATGAACTCATCAATCTAGTAAAGCAATTTTTACTCTAAAAAGCTTTGAAATTGAGTTTTAGGACATTCAATACCTAACAACTATCACAATAGAACATGTGAGTTATTTGACTTTAATTCTTTTAAAGAAATAGCATTTTAGGCGAATGATTGCTTGAACAAAAACTGACAAATTGAGGTTTTGAAGTCCAAAACAAATAAACTAACAAGATACATATTGACACTGTTTGCAAAGCTTACTAGTTTGGTCTATAGACCAAAATGTAGTAACGACTGACTAATTGAACTGAAGGAAATGCCCTTTACTGTACAATTAGTGACAACCTAATGTAGCTTTGCTGTGGACAAAGACCAGATGTTTCATTTGTAGGGACCATTGATTAAAATCTCGATGAACAATAGCGGCTAGTCCCAGAATTAAACCTTCACTGACATTTCTCAAGCTTTTGCTTAAAAACGATTTAGTGAACAACAAAGAAGAAACAAGAGTTTCCTGAACAATTCCGGAATACCTTCACACATCCCACTCGCTCAGTGGCGTGTGATCAACCCACTCACACTCCCCACTTCATTAAACCAGGCGACCGAACAGACAACTCTTATAGATAACTAACTGTAATAATACAGTTGGTTTATTTTCAAGTAATTTTTTATAATATTAAAAAAAAACCTACAATTTTAGGAGTTAAAAAAATCTAATCAAAGAAAAAGTCGTAGAAGATTCAAAAATATAAAATATATACATATAATACGATGTACTAAATAATATATTTTACTTTACTCATAAGATTTTATTTACAGTCAAGTAATAACAAGAAAATCTCTCTATACAATAACATAAACTGAATCATTTTATATAAAACAGAATCATCTGCTAATAATTCATAATTCACTCATACGACATGTCCTTTTTTCTTTTTTTTAGTTTGTTGGATTTAGACCTGGATTCCTTTCCACTCACCCTTTTCTTGGCCGGAGATGTATTCTATTTCTTCTATATACCCCTTCATATTTTTTTATAATATACGAGTCTACGTTTTCATCTTTTCTTACAATGATTCCAGGGATCCATCTTCTAATTCCCTTTTGAATGTATACTAGATCATTTTCGGTCATACCCCTTAGTTTGTGAGTCCTTCAGTCTAGTATAACTTTTGTTTCTTTTGTATATCCTTTAACTTCTCTACAGCTCCTGCTGTTGGGTATAGTGGTTTTAAAGTATTTTTGTGTAGAGGCAATACAGTTCTTAGTACTCTTCCCATTAACATCTGGATGGACTTTTCTGATTTTCTTTCGGAATATTGTTATGCTCAACTATAGCCTAATTTAAATCGTCTTTTAATATTTAGGTTTTACTAACATTGATTTAACTTTTTATAACTCTCTCTACCATTCCATTTGATCTCGGATAGTGTGGAGAAGAAGTAATGTGCTTAATGTTATATCTCTCCATAAACAGTTTAAAGCCTGCACTGCTAAAAGGTAGCCCATTGCCACTGTATATCACACTAGGCAACCCTTGTGTTCTAAAAATCTGAGTTAATCTGTTAGTCACACTTTCAGCATTTGTACTGTTCATTTTCCTTATCTCAATAAATTTGGAGTGATAGTAAATCACCATTAAATGGTTAGAATTGTCCAAGTAAAACAAATCAATTCCCAGCTCTTCCCAAGGCAGTTTTGGTACTGGGTACGGGTTTAGGGGCTGTTTAATATTTGACTGCTGATAAGATTGACAAATTGTACATTGTTCCCATATTCCTGATGTCATTCAAATTCTTGGCCAGTAAATACACAGTTTTGCTTTTCTTTGGTATGAATTAATGCCTTGGTGTGAAGCATGCACTTGCTTCAAAACCTCATGAAGCGTCTCACTTGGTATTACTAGAAGATCTCCTAAAAACATTAAGTCTTCTGATATGTGTAGTTCAGATCTCTTCTCCCAGTAGGGTCTTGCCTCAATGTCCACACTTTGTCTGTGAATTGGCCTTCCAATTGAAATATAATGTGAAACCTCTTTAAGTTCAATGTCTATTTCCGAAGATATTTTTATTCGTTTAAGGAACTCATCACTAGCAGATACGAGGGAATAAACAATCTGAGCTCCTTGTTCTAGGTAATCAGTATTATTATGTTTTCTAGAGATGCTCTAGACAAAGAATCTACCACAAATATGTTTTTTCCAGGAACGTGTTCAATAGTAAAATTGTACCTTAATAACTCTATAACCATTCGTTACAATCTTGGAGACAACGATGAAATTTGTTTATTTAAAAGTCCAATCAAAGGTTTGTGGTCTGTCTCAATCACCAATTCGGTAGAAAATAAATAATAATGAAACTTTTTACATCCACTGACTACAGCTAAAAGTTATTTTTCTATCTGACTGTATCTTTGTTGAGTGTCATTTAAGGATACTGAACTATACCCTATAGATTTACTATCTTGGAGGAGAACTGCAACTAGGCCGTATTGGCTTTCATCAACTGAAAGAACATACTTCTTACTGTTATGAAAGTAAGAGAGTATTGGTGCTTTAATTACTGATTCTTTCAGGAGTTTAAAACATGTTTTTCTTTGTCTGACCACTTAAATTCACTATTCTTACCAATTAGTTTCCTCAACACTCCTGTTTTATGAGGCACGTTCGGTACAAACTTGCTCAAATATGTCACCATTCCTTAGAATCTTTAAACATCCGATTTATTCTTAGGAGTAGGGTGTTTCTGTATCGCTTCTACTTTTTAGTCTACCACAGTCACACCTTCAGGTGTCAATCTATGTCCTAAATATGTTGCACTTTCTACTCTAATCTGACTCCTTTCCTTTGATAATTTTAAGTTACTTGACCTTGCCTTCTTTAGGAAAGCCGTCAATCTTTCATCATGCTCCTTTAAAGTGTTACCATACACTAACACATCGTCTGTACACACAATTACTCCATCTAGTCCAAGTATTACACCATCCATCGCTTTTTAAAACACTTCTGGAGCGCTGTTTAGTCCAAAAGGAAGCCAACAGAATCGATATCTCCCAAAGGTGTTCCAACAATACATAATAGGGAACTAGCCTTTGTTAAGGGAATTTGTAAAAAAGCAGAAGAAGCGTCAAGCACGGAAAAATATTTAGCACCCTCCAATTTTGACAATATTCTCGTATTGTTGGCATGCTATAGTGTTCTCTTTTAATACTTTTATTCAAAGTTCTTGTGTCTGTGCACATTCTTATTTTCCCATTAGGTTTCTTAATTATAACAATAGGGTAAACCCAGCCTATAGGCCCTGTAACTTCTTCAAGTGTACCCTCCTTAACCATTTTATCGATTTCATTTTAACTGCTTCTGTAAGAGCTTTTGGAACAGGTCTAGAGGGTATTGTTTGTGGTTTTGCATCTTCCTTAAGTTTAATGTCATATAATACTGGCAGTTTCCCCAGAGAGTCATCAAAAATATCCGCGAGCTCGTCGAAAATGACTGAGTTAGATCCTTTGACTGAATTAATTCCAGAAATAAGTTTAAGCTCTTGACATGTTACCAACCCCTAAATGGGACAGCTTGTCTCGTTAACTACATAAAATTCTATCTTGGAAATACATTACTATTATCCAAAGGTTTGCAATCTAACACACAAGTTCCCACAACATTTATGTAATGGCCAGAGTAAGATTTCGAACACTTTTTTGTTGGTTTCAAATCATCTGAACAAGTAAGTTGATTGAACACACTCAATGGAAGGAAATTTTTTACTGCCCCTGTGTCTAATTTAAAAGATACTTCTGTACCATTAATGAGTAAGGTTTGATTCCACTCTTTGTTGTGCGGATTTACGGTAAAAAGAGATTTAAGTGTTAAAACGTCAATTCCATCCTTGACAGTGTCGTCTTTATCTTCTCTATTTTCGTTTTCCTCTAAATCTACTTAAATCAACGTTTTGGCCTTACAGACCTTTGCAAAGTGGATCATTTTTTGCATTTAAGGCATACGTTACCCCACGCTGGGCACCATCCAAAAGCATGGTTCATCAGACAGTCACTACCTAACTTAATGTTCTGGCTAAAGGTAGACCTATTAATTTTATTTAGGCCCAGCTCATTAGAATATGAGTCTGATTGGGTATCTTGGCGATGTCTGTCTTTCTCTTGCATTAATCTTACCTGTTTAGCACTTTCTTCTCGAACCCTACAATATTGGACTGCTCATCCTAATTTTAAATCAGGTTCTATCAAAAGCCTTTCTTTTATTTCATTGTCATTTATACCAATTATATGTAAATCTCTAATTAAACTTTCTTCTTGGTCTTCATATTGGCAAACTTTGCCTGAGTTTGTAGCCTACTTATAAAAACATCTATAGGTTCACTTGAATTTTGTCTCAAATTGAAAAATTTATACCTATTGACGACAGTGTTTTGCTTAGGTCTAAAGTATTTATAAAAGCAATGAATAACTTTATCATAATCGTTCTTGGAATTTCCATCTAATTCAAAATTGTTAAATATGTCTAAAAAAGAATCTCCTAAGGAACATAGAAGCAAAGCTACTTTTTGTTTTCCTGATTTCTTTGATTTTTTTGGTATAGGTTGAACTTTTGTTTACTCTTATTCCAAATTTGGACAACATTAGTATCTAGGGTAAAACTAGTTGGTGCTTTTATATTCATTATTTATAATCTTATCTAATCATTTACAACATTTTTTTACCGCTGCCACCAATAATATATTTGACCTTTTTCATGAGATGTTCTTTACAGCCAAGTAACAACAAGAAAATCTCTCTATACAACAACATAACCTTAAACATTTTATATAAAACAGAATCATCTGCTAATAATTCATAATTCACTCATAAGACATACTAGGCTATAATCCTATATAATTATAAACTTCACATGAAGGAAATAGCACAGAAGTTTTTCAAGATGTTTACCAAACGATTTACTCTACGTGTAATATCACATCTCCTCCTCAATAGCGTAACAGTGTTTGATTTAATTTGGGTTGCAGGTCGAGACATTATATCCATGGGACTTGCCGAGATCATGAACGCTAGGTACTTGATTCACCCTGCACCCTGTATATACAGGTTTCACACCCAGATACCGAAAGGCACTCTTCTTCGGCGTGCGTTCTACTTGCTATCAGACTACGCAGTCTCGTACTACGCCAAGGCTAACTTCAATAGACCGATAGTTATTAATGGGTGAGTTTAGATGTTGAACTTAGAATTTTGTCGTTGGGAATTATACAAGCTGCACTTTATAAACTATATTTTGATTTACTAGTTTGCTATGATGCAAATTATAATGTGATATCACAATACCGTTTGTTACGATCTGAAATAAATATTACATTAATATCATCATGCAAATAAAGAGAAATATAGGAATTTCATAGATGTAAAAATGAATGAAATTACTCAGTGCTGAATTACATGGGCATTTCCTTGTCAGACCACCTATTATACAACTCTGATAACAAAACAGTGTAGATATTTATGTGCTAAGTTATTCAAGTTCTTTCAATGACGTTTTTTACCTCGATTTCTGCTTAAATACTTTAATTTGGATGAACACTGAAAAGTTAATGGAACAATACTGAATCCAGGTACTGGACGGAGAAGATGGCTTTCGCGATGTCACATACGTATACGAACGAGACCATTCCTCCCATAACATCCGACGTGTTCAGGTGGCCTGCAGGACTCCTCAAACCTGACTTCATATTCTACCTTACCTTTCCAGAGGCACTCATGTCAAAGTTTGCCACAACTAGAAGTCCCCAAATATGGAAAAGAAGGTAGAAAACGTATTCAGTATTTCTAACGTAATTTCTGCACAATATTTTAAAGATCTTATTCAGACATAATTGTTTATTTTTGAGTTTACAGGTTTTATTGCCCTTGTATTTAATGGGGGGAGCGAGGGGCGATCATTCAACAGCTCCCCCTTAAAAATATTTTTCCTACAACCGCGCATAAAGTGTCAGTTTACGCACCGAAAACCAATCGTAAAACAGCTTTTTACTGAGGAGCGAGCGATTAAGTCTTTGAAAGTCTTTGGAGCGAGCGCAAAAGTCTTTTGCGCTTGCCACGTGATTACTTTCACGCTTGCCAGCTGATTTTGCATTGTTACTCGGCGCGCAACAGCGCTCCTTTCCGCTTTCGTCGGCTCGACGTGTTTATAACCTCAAACTGACGCATTCAGCTACAATTGATGTAATAAGTCGGACTTACTTCACCTGATATTAGTGAAATTAGTGAAAAAAGAGTAATTAAACTTATTACCTCGTAAATATAGAAGCCTTTACGAAAAGAAATATGAAGAATTGATGCAATCATAATGGCACAATCAGCTACAATGGACGTGAGTAACTGTTATTGTGTTTATTGTTTGGGAAATTAAAACTGCAGTTGTAGCAAAAATTTAGTATGTATTTCACGTGTAAAGCGTCTTTCTCGCTTTTGCTAAAAAGTACGCGCTCCGCTACGCGGTATTTGTTTAGCTCAAGCGAGAAAGACATACTTTACGCTCTTAATACATAAATAACTATTTTATTCTGAACCCCTTTTTTATACTGGGCTTCGAATATTTTTTTTAATCAAATCCGTGGATACGTAGAATACGAGGTTTTGTCTTGCATGCATTATTTAACAGTAGAATGTTAGACTAGAGTTCAAGAAAATTCTTTTAGAGTTCAAATTGTAATACGTATTGAATCGATTTTCAGCCATTAATCTGTTAAATTAGCACGATTCCAAAACAACTTATATCATCCAAAATATTATTTGGATCTTTAAAAGATAATTTTTCACAAAATGATAAACTAATTAATTATCAATAAATTGCTTACCATAAATTATTCCAAATTGAAATGGAGGGACGGTCTTAAATGTGGGGAAAGGGACTTAAACAGATTCACACTATATTTAAAACCAAAATACACCGACAATCACAGCTGGTTCCCAGGAACTGATTGTAAAGGCCGATTATAATTGAACAAAATAATCCTCTTTAAAAACAATAGCTGCCAAAGCAGCACTAGAAACCGTTACAAAAAAAGTTAGAGTATGGTATTGATGTTTTCTCTCTAGAGGAGATAAGCTCTTTCGTAAAGTAGAACGCACCGTAGATGAACGTAAAGTACCACACGTACGCATATGGACAGCTGCATATCTAACCAGGGTGAATGTTGGGCATTCGTTTCTCCCGCTACAAATGCTGATTGTGTGCTTGGCATTTTGAATATGTTAGAATATAATCCAAGCTTATTTTTTTGTCTCTTAATCAAACTTGAAGTTCTAGAAACAAAAATACTTTCTTATTATTACCTATTACAAGCTATATTTTGATAAGTGTATTATTAGTTATTAATAAATATTTAATAAATAAATGCTTTATTTTCTCTAATATACACATTACAATATTACACCACATTGCCTGCCACTATAAAATATATAAATAATCATTACAAAATAGCAGTGGTTTTTACTAACAATTTAATTGGATAACCAGTAACGAGTAACGACTAGAGCTAACATAAGATGATATATTTGTTAGCCAAAAACAAACTAAGAATGTTGTTAACAGGATGCTGGAGGTCTATGAGTACATGAAGGCCCGTCACCCCATCATCATCACGGAGATCAAGTCGCTGTTCAAGCTGACCGTCGAAGACGTGCACAGACATATCCGCAAAAACTTCTACGATAAATTCCAGAATGTCACGTTTGCTTGACATGTTTTTGTACATGTAAATTCAAACTGTAAAAGACAATTGTTAATATAAAAAAGTAGGATACAGCATGTATATAAGATTACAATAAATCTTACAATAACTAAACATGTTTGTCTTGGATCTTATGCAAATTATTGATTACATATTATGCTCTTGTAGCGAGCATTTTCTATACATTGGCTTTTCCTTTGTTTCTTAAAAATTGGATTTTTAAGTTCTTGAGGATAGACCATAGTCTGATATGACTTTAGTAATATCCCAAGAGTTTCACAGTACAGTATGACAAAATGTTTATAAACTTAAAACTAATATTCATCTCAACATGAATTAATTTAATAGAATACATATTTTATTTCAATTCAACAGTTGTATTGAAAACAGGGGATTTCCTCTGAAAGAGAATTGGAAAAGTTTTTTTTTTCAACTCTTCAGTAGAGTGACCTCTCAAATTGCGTTGTTGAAAACTGTAAATGTATGCGTTAATATTTCTGATAATCCTGTTTATGAAATTTAATTTTCTTAATTCTCTCTAAAAAAACCCCTGATAAACAGTTTTGCTTTGTTTTGAACATTCTATTTTAGGGCAATTGATTGCTATAAGCAAGATGAAGTGATTGAAGGCGAGGAATGTTTGAAGAACGTTTGAGAATTTCACTCCATTGCACAGAGTCCAAGGCAAGAAAAATCTTCGATTAAAGGGAGTCGTCCATTTAGTTCTGATTAGTAGTTTATTTTACTTTAATACTTTTTTCCATTTTTTCCTACAGTTTTGGTTGTATGTTTTTATAAACTGATTTAACTCCGAACAGGTTTACAAATTCACTGACTTAAAAATATTCTAACAGTAAAAAATTTGTTTTTTGGGTTTTTTTTAACATGAATGATTACTCTCTTTCTGTATTTCCTGCCTCACTGTCTTATCGCACAGAATTTATTAATTATTTATAGAAGAGTAAAATTAAAGCTGAAGAAGATTGTTAAAAGACATTAATGTTTTCCATAATCAGGAAAAAGTTACGCAAAATGAACCGTTGGAAATTGCAAAGTATTGTATTATTAAATCTTTTAACCTGATAAGATGCTAGTTAAACTACAAGTTTTACTCAAAAACAAATATTCGCATTCGTAAATGACTTGGACCCTCAGTATTAATGTTGATCTGATTGCTAATCGTCACAAGGCAATATCCGTCAACGTATGCTGATGATTATATATGAAGCTGGTTTAAAGTCAGTAATCTAACTTACTTAGTAATATTAAAAAAAACCTTAGTCAGTAACAAGGCTACAAGATCGCGCCACTATCATCACGATCATCACACTCATCCCTCACTCATTTTCAGGGTAACGTCCTCCATGAGGTACCTGTCTTATTAAGAATGATTAAGTGAAGGTCTCTTGATTAAAATAATTTAATGATATTTGATAGTTTAGCTGGTTTAAAAATAATAACTAACGAGTTTTCCCTCAGTGTTGATGCGGAAGGCGGAAACCGATGAAAGATATACACCATATGTTGAAAAATAACTGTTTTTAAGCGTTGATAAAGATTTTGATTGATCTTTTGATTTATTCAAATGAAAAAAAGATTGATTTTCAAAGAGAGATCTACAAATAAAGTACTTATTACGTCGCTGAGCCTGTTTATGCTCAAACGAATACGCTCAAGATATTTCCTGCCTCTAAATCGTTTGTAATGGAGGGCTCTTTTTAGTTTGCTTTAATCCCTCGTAATCAACTAAACATATCAAAGACAGCTTTCTTCAGAGTCGATAGGTTCCGCTTTGCGTTTAAAAAAGCAGATTTCTCATGAATAAGGATTGAACTTGCAAGGCAACTTTTATTTACATTTCAATATCCTATCGAAAAAATTACTCTGGCAAGTAAGGTACTCAGCGGTACTTCATCAAGCTACTTTATCATATTAAAAGTGAATATTACTTGCTTTGGAACTTTGTATGTTTATGTTTAAGGTTTTCCTTTTGGTGGATGTAGGTATCATTTCTATTTTAGATTTTAAACATTTTTAATGTTTGACTCTCTGACTATTTTTTAGGCCAAGCCCAGTCCACGCAAGAAAACTTCAGTTGCCTCTCAATAGGAATTTGAAAAATATAGTTTAGATCTTTCATGAATCTATAAGTAATCTTAAGACAAAAGGATGGCTCCTTAACTGTTGAGGATATTAGAATAATAAAGCGTTTTACACTGCCGTAAATCGCGGAAAATTTTATTTTTTAAATAATAAAACGAAAAAACTCCTTAAGTCATATTTTCTATTTTATTTTTTATTATTTTGAATGAAATTTACTCAAAAACCTTTCCTTCACTCTCCTAAGTGGTGTATGATACTTATTGAGGTAAACGTAAAGATAATGCCAATGTTAAAACTTCAAAAAGGGATGGTAAGTATATCAGTTGTCAATGATTTTTAACCATACTTTTAAGGATGTTTTCAGGTATGGTACTTGCGTATCATAAGATACCGTGAGGTAATGGTTAGTTTTAATATAATATTGTAGAACCGTCAATTAGTAGTTGTTATCGTTAATGTACTCGCAACAATACGATTCCCATCCGCCGCTACGTCGCTATACCTCTCCCCTCACCAGACAGATAATGGAGAGTGCCTGCCTGCACCTATCCAAACCTAAAAACCAAAACTAAGCCTAAACTAACCTAAACTACCCGGCAGAATACATCGGCAGTGGCGGCTCCACTCACCGCTCGGCGACATTGTTCAGTTTTGGAAGGGACAGTAAACCAGTGACAAATACGTTGTGGGTTAATAATTCCATCTTTAGAGAGTTTTGTGTGTTCTTTAGGTAGTGTTAGTTTTTATTTATTCACTATTTTGACCACAAAGTACGGGGGTGGTCGATATAAGACGATACTTGGTAATTTGTTTCCATTTTGATTGTAATCAAACCAATATATGTGAATTATGTCTATTATACAGGGTGTTGATAAAAAAAACCTTACAAACTTCGGGATATGGTTACTTACATCAAAACTAAGAAAAACGTTCCCGTAAGTATGGGTCCTAAAATGCTCGGTTATCCGTCTGTCGGTCTGTATGTGTTTTTAACATGATTTGCATAACTTTGGAACTTCTGAAGATATCAACTTCACACTTGGTACGTATATGCTGACTATTAGGACCTATTTTGGTGCGGAGTATCAAGTTTCTACTTTGTACCATTTCAAAATATTTCTCTAATACGCCCACTCCTGGAGAACTGTTCACCAATATGGACTCCCTATCACCTTGGCCTCATCTCGACAGTGGAGAGGATCCAGGAGCGGTTCTTGAAGATCGTGGGGACCAGGTGCGGCTACCTTTACACCGAAGTACCTGTTGATGACCTACGTAGGCTGTACCACATGGCTACCTCGGCAAGTCGTAGAAACGTGGCTGATCTATCTTTACTGTTCAAGATAGTAAATATGGAGAGATTGAATGTCCTGACCTATTGCACGAGTTTCTCTTCCACGTACTGAGATCAACCAGATCCCAGGAGGTGTTCTCGAGACTGCACTACCCTACACTTTACAGCCAGAGAAGTGTGACACCTCGTCTCATGAGGCTTGGCAACGAGTACTGCAACTCTCTTGACTTCTTCTCATGCAACTTCTCAAGCTTCAAGAGAAAAACTTCCCGATTGATCTATGAGAAAGACCTCAATTGATTCACTCAATATAGACTTTTGATCAGTCATAATATTGCCAATGTCTTTGCCAACTGTTTGTATTGTTAACCGTAGTTTTATTTTTCTTTATTGTTTGCACATATTGTTAGTGTTAGTTTTTTTATTAGTGTCGCGAGCACGAAATACGGCGGGTGAGTGAGGGCGCTGTTGGCAAAAGCAGCGTTATTTTGGTTGCCAATTAGTCATATGATTGTAAGTTTACAAGCACACGTTTACATATGAAAGTTTTGCTGCAAGCTCTTATGCAAGATTCTTCTATTTCGTGCAAGATTCAGACTAGCAGGAGCCAATAATCAATGTCGATAATCAATGGCCTAATTGTCCCTTGTGAAACTTGGAATGGCTGAAATAATTGTGCAATCAAGAAAACATATAAACATACAAGCTTGAAAAATTGTTCGTATAGGAGAATAACATAATTGTTCTTGTCTTAGGTAAATTTTGTACAGCTATCTTCTTACAAGATTTTATATGATAAGAGTTTTTTTTATATGTAGGCCTATTTGGTAGCCAATTAGAAAATTTAGGTTTTGGGCTTGGGCTTCCGGGTAAAAGACTCACTTGCGGTTGGCAATGCTGTTTTGGATCGCAGACGGACAAAGAAAACTTTAATGAAATATTGCATCAAAAACTTGCATAGTGTAAAGTCCACGAAAAACACAAACAAGATGTTGACAACTCAACATAAACATTTTATTTTCTCTTTTCAGCTGACTTTTAGCAGAAGATTTTGTGTGTTTCCAGTTTTTGCCGCCCGCCGTATTTTGTGCTCGCGACACTAATTGTTTTATTATATGTACTAGTCTCACATTATTAACAGGCACCCTTGTTTGTAGATTACGCTGTAGCGTTACATAATGTTCTCACAAGATATTCATATTTGTGTCTGTTATTTGCACTCGACTGCATCTATGATTGTTAATGTTGAATTTTTTCCAATCTCGTTCTGCTGTTGCCTGAAAATTTGCCTGTAATCATTATTCTAGTCTATATCTATTTCTATCATTATAATTTCTATATCTTTGTTGCATTTATTTGTGAATATTTGTAATTTAAATTGCATTTATGTACACTATTATTTATCTATCTATACATACTTTTTTTGTTATTATTAATTGCTTGTTTTGTATAATGCCGTGGAAAATAAATAAATAAATAAATAAAATGGCGACCGTTTTTATATTTTAAAACTTAATATCTTAAAAACCGTAAATTTTACAAAAATCTTACAAGAAACGAAAAAGCGCAATATTATCTCCTTCAAAACCATACAAAGATTATTAACATCGAACTACATGTGCAATTAATGGAGTTATTGCAATTTCTTTAACAGAATACATGCTTGTTTATGGTAGTTATAGCAAATTTGCTTGAATTCTGATGGAAACATTTTAATAATTCCGTTAATTGTGGTTCGATCTTAATATTATTTATATGATTTTGTAGGAAATAAAATTGCGCAACATTTTTGTTCCTTGTAAGACTTTTGTAAAATTTACGGTTTTTGAGATATTAAGTTTCAAAAAATATAAAAGTGGTCACCATTTTGAAATTGTACTAAGTGGAAACTTGATACTCCGCACCAAAATAGGTCCTAATAGTCAGCACAGTCGACTCTCGCTAATACGAACCTTGATATCACGAAATTTTCGATATCGCGAATTATTTTTAATCCCCTTGGAAAAACCTGTCTAACACGAAGAAATTACTATACATAACACGAACTAATTTTCATAAAACAAACTAATTTTACGGGTATATTTTACCTCTATAACTCGAAGGAACAAACAATTACCTCTATAACACAAAGTTCAGTAGATAAGATGAATTCGATTCGCGCTTTACCTCCATAACTCGAAATTTACCTCCATACCACAAAGTTTTCAAAATGGACCTCTGTAATACGAAATCCCGGCGTTCTAAAATGTTTACTCTATTTTATTTTACACGTTTTTTATTTTGTATACCGTACTGTAAGTATTACTTATTAATACAGTAATATTCAAAGTTAAAGGTTTATTTTTGTAGCTGTTGGGGATACTGTAAAGTTTCTTTATATTATTGTTTTAATTACAATTATGATCGATACTGTAATAATTGTTTTTAAATGTTAAACAAAGGAAGATTACAGACTTTTTTAATCAGAATTAATATGATCTTATCTGTTTTTGTGTTTAACAGGTTATTATATTATAAATACTGTATTTTTCATTGATATATAGTATCTAAATAAGTTAAACGCTTAGATTTGTCGAAGATGTAGGGAACAAACTATTTTTTTCTTTACCTCTATATCACGAATTTTCATTTGGTTTACCTCTATAACTCGAACTCTATCACTCGAACTATATGACGAACTATACGTAACACGAAGAAAAATCGCAGTCCCATGGAGTTTCGAGTTAGCGAGAGTCGACTGTACCAAGTTTGAAGTTGATATCTTCAGTAGTTCCAAAGTTATGCAAAATCATGTTAAAAACACATACAGACCGACAGACGGACAACCGAGCATTTTAGGACCCATGTTTACAGGAACTTTTTTCTTAGTTTTGATGTAAGTAACCATATCCCGAAGTCTGTAAAGGTTTTTTATCAACACCCTGTATATTCATCCGATATGTCTTAGATGAATAAATAAGTAAATTACAGGCAACAACTTTCGTTGCTTTTTACAAAGCCTTTTTTTAATAGTAGTTTGATAAAATACTACAAAATAGTATAATAAAAGTATGCAGCTTCTTTCTCTGGCGTTAAATTCCATTATTGAATTTTCAAAGTATTCATGAGACGCGCTAAAAACGTTTCTATCGTTATTTCCACAATCACGTACATACGTTCAAATAAATAAAAACAACTACTAAAACACATCAACAAAAACAGATTATATAGTAAAAATTTATTTTTAATCATTTACGAACGTAACAAATGATTTAATATCTCACTCAATAAAACGTTTTGAAAATTTAAACTTTTGATTATATATAAAAACTTCTATGAAAGTAAATTCTAATAAACATAACAATTTCCACATATTTAAAATTAATTTTTGTAAAAGCTAAATTTTTTATTTGTCTAACAATGAGTTTAATTAATTTGGTGTATTTTAAGAATTTAGTCAAGTGCAGCCAACTTGAATACACTGCAATCTTGGAGACTCGGTCTCCGGACTGTTAATCAACGTCTTCATTATGGGACTTCATATGATCCTTGGTTTCATTTTTCAAAAGCGTTATTTCTCTTTTAAAACGTACTCCTTTTGAAACTAATTCACTTTTACCGAAAATAAAATTATTCTTTTACTAAAAGGTTTTGTAATAAATCCATGTTAAAAGCTTTAAAATATGAAATGAAGTAAGTAAATGATTTTTAGTAGTACTGACTCCAATATATAAGTATTCTTAAGTCCTTAATTTACTTTCTGGTCAATGAACCCTTAGAGCTTTCCAGAGAGGAATGCAAATTCAAAAGATCTCAGTACGCTGAGAATGCTGATGAGATTAACTTAAAAGTGCTTTACATTCTTCCAGTTAGAATCATCGTTCATCTGATAATAAAATAACTAATCAATTACTTTCGGTAGCGTCTGTCAGTTTATTCGTGAGTTTCAATAAAATAATTGAATTGTATTATACTTAATTGATTTTGATACGTGCTTTTCTAATCTATATATATATAAGACAAAACGGTTGACTGACTGACTGACTGACTCACTCACTCACTGATCACAGTTTCTCAAAAACTATAGGGCTTTGTGCCATAAAACTTGGCTCAATTAATCATTATAGGCTCTAGATGCGTACTAAGAACGGATTTTAAAATGTATTCTTTCTAAAGGCTAAAATAGGGTAAATTATAAAATTCAAAATGGTGGCCATTTTTAGTTTTCAAAGCTTATTTTCTGAAACTATGTAGTGCTTTGGACCATTAATCTTGGCTCAAATATTCTTCATAGGCTCTAGATGCATACAAACGAAGGATTTTTAAATGTTTTCTTTGGAAAACCTAAAATATTGTAAACTCAAAATTTCAAAATGGCGGCCTTTTCAGTTTTCATAAGAACTATGATCACAAAATATCAACAGAAGGTCTCTAAAATATTTTAAAGAGACAAAAAAATAGAAATTCCATTTACTAAAATAATAAATTGTACAAAACTCTTACGAATATATTATATTACATGTTTGTCAGATACCATAGGTCCTATACAAAGACTCCTTGCGTTTTGCGTATCACCCGAAGTAGAATCTTGAAACTCTGCATGGTCATAACATTTCGTTATTTTTATAGAAGCGGGGTTTTCTGAATAAAAAATGTTAGGAGGGTTCGCGTGCTAGCCGAAAGCGATTTAGCCTAAGATCAAACAAATATACTATTTCAACCGTAGATTTTTGCCCCAAGCTGCTAAACGAGTAATCTAATCTCCAATATGACTAAAAAATTAGCATGTGCAAGCACATGGTAGCCAATACCCTTTGAGGAAAAAAGGAAAATTCATCGAGGAAACGTGTACTCTTCTCATGTCAATTCGGGAAGGAGATGCAACCTTAAGTTTATAATTAAGCGCTTAAAAACGTTCAATTCAGATTTATTGAATTCATCAGTCTAATTGGAAATTTCTAAAAATTGCACATTACAAATAACGTAAAACTGAACCAAACATATGTTATCTTTTCAGCGAGCGAAGCTGCGGGTATATCTACTAGTGTAATTATAAATATCACTTTGTAAGTATATTGCAGATTTGTAATCTAAACCTACCTTTGAACTATAAAACAACATAGGAAATAAAATTGTAACATTTCTTTTGTTTACTTGTAAATAATCTACGTGACTAAATAATGAAATTAGATAGGAAGAAATATTCATTCGGAAACAACAAGTATTTGTAGTACAAGTATTCGGATATAAGTTGTTGTTCTTGTCTTACGAGAGAAATCATGTACTAAAGTTGCTTACGCTTATTCCAAAACACCCTGTATAGATAAGACCTGCGATAACTTTGATCGCCCTACCAAAAAAAAATCCGGGGGCAATTTATATTCAAACATTGTTGGAACTATTTTCATTGAAATTTAAATTTTGTCTATTGTTTGCTGATTTAATGTACTAATTAGAAGTTCTCACCTCGTTAGTAATTATTAGTAATACCACCAGAATACTTTCTCCACAGCTTTCAAAATCAACTCATAGTTTGGTGTTCCAAAGTTACACAAACAAGGGATCATCAATTGCAAGCTCTAACGACTCTCCCACAAATGAATTATCTAAGTTTCTGTTACCTAAATTAATACCGCTTTTTGATTCAGAATCATTCTTAAACAATTATATATGTAAGCTTAAATGGTATTAGTGTAAACTATGATGATGGTAACTATGATGTACCTAATGTAACTACAATAAATATACCCGTAGAAGAGTTCCTAAGCATTGTTCGTGAAAAGCTAGAGAGTGACAGAGACTTACATCTATATAAATAAAATTAGAGTTTTGTCTATACATTGCTTAGAATTATGAAAGTTTTGGTCATTTTTGCGTTTTGAGGGTCAGAGAATCCGAATCAAGCCTTATCTCAATTTATGTCACGATGTTGGTAACGCTCAACATCACACTTTATACCGCTTTTCACGCAAAAACTGGATTACTGTTATGGCTGAAAGTTTTTTCCTGTGTAGTATGCACATATGAGAAGGTTTTAGACGACTTAAAACTAGCGTACGTATTTTTGAAATTAAATGGCAAGCTTCTAAATATCGAGTTTTATTTGATTTCAACCAAGTTTCCCCATAATAATTAAAGGGGATGACGTTTTGTTTACTCCAGTATTCCAAGCAGATGGTAGTAACCTTCACTGATGGATTCGTCGTTACAGATGTTTAATGATTTCATTGAGTTTTATGTATTGGTTTATAATATTTATTTTTTATGTACGATATAAAAGTAGCATTAATCCATCGTTAGTTTTCGTACATAATCCATTTGCTCATGGAATCTACTCATCAAGTATAAAAGGTTTGACATTTAGGCAATTTATTAAATCACAGGTACTTTTGAAATCAAACTGCAAAATCCTAAAACACGAATTTTATTTTATCTCGACCAAGTTTGGCTTGAGGCAGAATACAAATAACAATTGATGAACTGTTTATATCTAAAAGCAAAAAAATTAGTAGTAGGTCAAATCAGCTGACAGGAATGGAACATAAAATAAATCACTGACTAGAGATGATTTTAAGACTTTTCTTCCCTGTAACAGCTGTTATTGAGAGAGCTAATTTAAACCATTTATTTTATCTACTTCATTAGAAAATACCCCGTCGCAGCAGACCTGCGTACTCAGCGAATTTCCATAGGATTTATTTTGTATATATGAGCGTTCAATTTATTTGAAGGAAAGTATCGTTTGAATACGTTAAGCAAATAATATACTAGAAACGTATATTTAATCATTCATGAGCCTTAGATATGAAGAAAATTAACAAGGAGACCACATTGGTTTTCATTAGTAATACATACACTTTTGTATTTATATCGTTCTTAGTCTTTTAATTTAACTGTAATCTTGATATAGTTCATAAATGTCAACAAACATAAAATCAATTAATTAAAAACACTCAAACAAATAATTCAATCTCATGAAAAAATTAAATTCAGTCATATGGTCAGTTCTATAACTAAAACATCCCTGTTGCAGCAGACCAACATCTTTAGCCAATGTCAATAGAACATATTATCAATCCTCATCATTGTAAACATACCATATATTATGCTACATTTTCAGGCAGTTTAGACAAAACATACCCCCTTTCCAAATACTCATATTTTCTTTATTAAATTTAAAAATAATTAGTATTTTTTGATATAGTATATATTTTCTGCAAAATCTTGATCAATGAACTCTAACTATTCAAAATAAACACAAGTAAAATATTCCATCACCTGAAAATATAATCATATGTTCAGAATAATATTTTTTAATGTCTTAAATCAGGGTAACTATACTTTTTGGAGGGAAAAATTAAAAATAATATTGGACAACATACTGTGTTTAGCACATCCAATTATCATCCAATATTTAAGCAACGGATTGACGTAGAATAATAATTCAAAATGCTAAATTGTTAGTTTTTTTTAAGCTGAATACAATTTTGAGAATTAAATTTAAAAATAATTAGTGAAAAAGTAGTAAATCTTGAAAATAAATTTTATTTTGTCAAAAAAATCTTCTTAGAGTAAATTAATCTTGCTGATTTTCGAACTCGTTGTCATGAATGACGCTTTACACATTTGATCTAAATTTCATTAAGATCGGACCTTTTTTACAAAAGTTATCGCGCCTACGGACAGATATATATATATATATATATATATATATATATATATATATATATATATATATATATATATACATATATATGAAAATGAACGAACAGTGTTTTTGGGGTCTAGGGACCTCAAAATGAAAAAATAACATGGTCCCGGGCTTAAGTCTCACCGTGCCGCCTACGGTAATAGCTACTTCCCTATAGGGGGAAATTCGCTAAAAGACTTTGCTTTTGTCTTTTAGCGAATTTCATTGACGGAATTAGCGAATTTCCTTAAAGGAATAAACTATTACCATAGGTCTCATGGCAAGACCTAAGCCCGAGGCCATGATAACTTTTCACTTTGAGGCTCCCAGAAGCAAAAAAACACCATTTAAAGTATATTTAAAGTGGAAAACACGGTACATTATCCCTATTTTATCCTCGTGGAAAATAAGAAAAATTCTATGTCTCGGTTACTACTCAACATACCTTGATAAAACTTGGTATGTGGCTTTTATGGTTCAGATTCACATTATATTGTTTTAAAACCACAAAATGTCTGCATGACTGTTGCAGCAGACCTGCATGCTCATTCCCCATGTTATTCTTGTGGAAGAAATAAAATAAGGTCATGCACAAAGTCTGGAGGTCTGCCGCAACGGGGGTATTTTTTTGTTCAAGATAGACCCTAAAAACTTTAGAACTTTTTTTGACATAAATCAAGGGAAAATTCTACGTTTTACGTACATATACTTTCATGAAACAGAAAACTGTATGCTTGGTCGGCTGCGACGGAGGTACTTATATCCTGCCTAAGTGCCACTCAATACTATACATGCGAGCATATCTGACGATATTGGGCGTAAGCGTTCCTAGGGCAGTGACACACTTGAGGGCTTTGTCGGCGGGGCACTGAATCTGCTCGCATGTATAGTACAGGGAGGCCAAATAGAGATAACTCCTGAGGGGGGCAGCAGACCTGCGGTCTTTGCAGATTCCTGAAAACACATCTTTCTGGTTGATGAAAGTTTACCTTCTTTACATTTATTTGTCCAATACCACTGACCTATCACTGCACAGCCCAAACTACTTGTCTTAGAACCTTGGACCTTTGCATGGACGTTCTTTAGGGCGTAAGCATCCGCTAAGAACGTTTTTTTTTAGTTCAAACTTTTAAGGGGTCTTGGCGAGGTCGAAGTTCATAAGTTTTCCTAAGTAAATGGAATGGAGGATCTTTTGTTTGGTTTTCAATGTTCATTCAAGAAGCAGATGGTTCAAGCTTCACATACGGATACAGCTGATTTACAATTTTGTTATTTTCACAATGGTTTTATGGTTGTTTTGTTGATTGATTTTTTAGATTATAACTAAAAAGATTACATAAAAGTTAGATTTAGTTTAGTTAGTTAACTTAATGTTATCATTCGTTATTGTACCTTATCTGTGTAATTATAAACTCAGTACGTGGCCCTATCTTCATTTAGGCAACAGGGAGTTACAATTTTTATCGTGAGCGAAGCCACGGGCAACTGCTAGTAAAGATCTAATTTACCTGTTCTCTCAATAAAGGAACTATAAGGATGTATGTAAATAACAGTTTCTTTTTTAGCGAATTTCCTTAGAAATAAGCTATTATCGTCGTCTTAACAGAACAGAATGGACAAAAAATATCCATTCTGGGTAACCTCAGCAATCATATTAATATCTTTTATTTACATTAATTGATAGCTTTTTATGTGTACTTTCTGGATATGAAGTGAGTTTATTGTGAAAACGCATTTTTATCTGCACAAATCACGATTTGTTTAAAAATTTAATATGGTCTTATGTGGGAAATGGAATTTTCAATTTTTGAGTTTGGTTAGCACGATAACCCTCGTAAATATCGTCCGATCGTGACAAAATTTGGTACAGACATGAAAAACTATATTCTCGGACGAGTTCGTAAACCAGCTAGATCGATAAATCCTAAGTGTGGTAAAGTCTCCATTTTACCCCCCAATAATGGATTTTTTTTTCAAATAGAAAAATTAAATCTTTCCAATTATAGTTTTCACCATTGGATTCTGCTCGAAGAAACAAACAATTTGGTATTTTAAATCGTTCCTCTAAGTCCATTGGTCTCCAAGATATTTCCGCTTCAAAATTTTTTCTCAGTATTTTATTATCAGGCCAGCAGAATGTTGTTTTTGCCTATTTCTTAATCACTTTCTACTGAAGTTTTCAACGAATCCCGAGGAGTATTTCTTGAGTTTATCAAGATATTTATTTGGGAAATAATTTATTTTGGCTTTTTTTGTGAATATAATTTTGAGAAATAAACTATCTTGCCTACTTATTTTAAAGCGATCTTTGATTTTTTTTAATAAAACTTATTCACGAATATTTGTTGGTAGAGACTTTGTAAAAGAAGCAATGAAATTTATTTCAATATATATCACTTGTTTACATTTTTTCTTTTTGTAATAATGGGCTAGTCACTGGATAAATGTTTATTTGGAAATTCGCTGTGTATGCAGGTTTTCTGCGACGGGGGCATTTAATTAAGAATGTGTCTAGAGAAATTAGGCTTATAGTGGCTCCTTAAAATATGAACAACTAATATTTTTACCACGATAAGTCCTAGTAAATATTTATATGTATAACAGTTAATAGGAGTAAGGACATATTTTAACACGGACTATAAAGTACTAAATAGCGGTAAATGCAACGAATTTTATTAAATGATTTCTAACTTAGTTTTTGAATGTTTGTTAACTAATAACTGAGAGCCCTCGATTAGATATTGTTATACACAATTGATTCAAAAAATGTTACAAACAAGTTTTATACGAAGACTTGTAATCCCCATTTTTCGTCAATTTGATGTCTGCCAAAAATTATCTATTAATAAAAGATAAATATTTTAGGCAAAGATTTATCCCAGCCAATGTACACTATATAACTATAATCCAACACTAACAATAAAAAGGAGGAAGGTAAAGCCAAAGGAGGTATAACGGGAGTAAATCTGGTAGAGCGAAGCCTTATTGAAAGAACTCAGGAAGTCATAACAGTCAGCCGTGTATGTGGATTTTACTGGCTCACTGGATTTTTTGTGAATGTTATTTCGATTAAATCTTTTATATTTCTCATAAGCCTCAATATTTCACCTTTGTCAGAGCTTCGAATATAAACAAATTCACTCGAAACGCCCTTGGCCATTGTTTTTATCGGTTTATGTTTATGGTTCAAAGAAAACCTATGGGATAAAAGGTTATAGGCCTACTCACACACAATTATAAATAAATATCGAGACAACTTGTATCTAAAATGGAGCAAAGAAAATCAGCCGTTGGAATATTTAATAATAAATTGACTTTCATAGACTCTATATATTTTTTTCTCTATAGTGATTTTTTAATAACAAGAAAATATTAAATCAATATGGCATTACGTGTTTCAGATTTAGTAAACGATTCATGTAAAGAGAATTAAAAAAGTTTATAAGTATTCATTCAAGAGGGAGAAACTTTATTTCCGAACGACTTAATCAATATGTATAAATGTATCACTATTTTACTGGTACTGCTAACTCGAAAGGAGACATTTATTCTAGACCTACTGCATATCTTTGTCTGTATGTTAAACGCATTTATATATTTTTATTTATATATTTATTTAGTTTTTATTTATTTATATATTTTATTTATGTATTTATTTTACATATGTGACGCGCCAAGGGAAAAGAGACCTTATAACTTCCATTTTTTCGAAATTGAGTTATTAGTATATCCTTGATCTACATTAAACACTAAACAAACTGGTGAAAGAATTTTCGAAATATATTTAAAATGTCTGAGTTATAAATTGTTGAATTGGAAATTTTAAAAACATCTATTTTAGGAAATCGAAGTCTACAGTTTCACAAATTTCTAACTTTAATTTTCTTGTTATTACTTATATTGGTTATGTTTTGTATATCATTTTGTTAGAAATTTAAAGCTGAATATGAATCCACCATTGAATTTGAGTCAATTGTTTGTATTTTGCGATGAATGCTGCTTAAATAGAGGGAGTAATAATAAAACATAACGTTTTAAATACCAACTGTCCTGTTACAAGATAAAAACTAAGGTTAATTTTAATGTTATACTTAAATAAGAATTTATTATAAAAATATTAATAAAATATGTCAGTATATTACAGGTGTCTGAGTTTCACTTTTTCATTTGTTCTACTACATTTTTGTTTGTTTTGAAACTTCACATGGACTAGGAGATATGTCGTCAATTACTTCTTTTTGAAGATCCTGTACATTTTCATGATCTGATTCCTGTATCAGGGCTTAGCAAGTCCTGCATTTATTCTTGACAGAACTCTCAGATTTTCTTAACTTCAAAGCGTTAAAATAGCATCGGGGAAGTCAAGGTCCCCTTTCTCCAGATTGCAAGGGTTTCGAAAAAAAATTAATTTAACCATGCTAAAAGTTAAATTCAGGCGTTAAATGGATAAAATATTGTGTGGAAACATACAAACAGTAAGAAATCAGAAAATGTGTTTTTGATCCTATCTTCTAGAACTTGCTGTCCTGTAAAATTTTGTCTGGGAAAATATAAGGTCCCTTTTCCCTCGGCGGTCACATATTTTTCTATATATTCATCACGAGGTTAACAAATAGTTAAACCTCGTGGTATTTCAAGTTAACACGTATAAAAGATGTGTTTGAAATGAGAGTGATGTATTTTATGGCTTCCCTATTTACGACGACCAACATATTTACGTCGGAACTGCGAGCCATGAAGCCCAGCACGTCATCCTCGAAGGTCCAGAATTAATCCATTAAAAAGCTTCAGATTATCAGTGTTGAACTAAATATATTGTTACACTCTGTATTATCTGTACGAAATTATACCTTATATTTACTAACAAACTGTCTACAGCACTGCGTAAATAAAATAAACTAATTATAAATAAGTAATTTCTTTGATTTTTAAGTAATCCACGCTGCATTACGAGGACAGAAACAGAAATATCTGCAGCACCACAAAAGCACTTATCAGTAATTACGTGATGAACGTTGATTTGATTGTAAAGGAGTGTGTTTACCGGCGCAGTTTGATAACTTGTGTCATGTTCAGGGCACAGAGCACACACAGTGTACAACGTCATGTACACACGAACCCCAGAGCCCTCAATAACGTTTACTCATCAACATTACAGTAAATGCAAAACTAAACTCGGTCATCTGCCATAATAATTACGTCACTGCTTATTGTTTGCCATTTTCCCAGGTGGTTTTACTGATGTTTATATGATTTAGGGTTTAATGATGAATATATTTGGCCCTTATTAAAAAATAATTAAAGACCAAATTATTTTACACGTTTTAATGTGAACATATTTTTGAAACATAAATAGGGGAATCCATAATATTGTTATTGTTTCGCGTACTAAACGGTGCCGATAAGTATTATCGTTGGCTTTATAACCAAGAGGAGACTGATCATGCTTATGTATGTTTTGAAGCCAGAAATCAAGCACTCGCGAAATTAGTTCGGCATTTGTCACTAGAGATTGCGCTAGGAGTGTGGTTTTACACCAAATATAAAGGTATCCCTGAAATGGGATATTTTTGCTTTTACGGGGCTAAAATATTATATGTTGTTGATAAAGGATTTTATTTTTAAAACATTTAAACTAGGGGAACAAAAATTAGGATATTAGAGGTATTTTTAATTTCTTTAAACTATCTCAAATCCTTAAGCGACCCAAAAAGCTTTAAAAGGCACCTTAAGTCTTTTCTTGTGCAAAGGTGTTACTACAGTGTCCGTCAGTTTCTCGCTGACGGGTCTTCTTAGCTTGTAACGTTGCAATCGTTTAACTTAAGGGTTTATTTTGAGAAGTGTTTTCCTTTAGTTTTAATGTGCATTATGACTTGGCTAATGCAATGTAATTTGTCAATTTGGCTGAATAAACGAGTTATTGAGTTATTGAGTTATTATTGAGTTATTTAATACCGAAGTTATCTACCAGAGTATGCTGTTTTTTGTAACATATGATCACATTTTGGCTTCAAAATTTAACATTGCTTGGACTATCTTTTTATTCATAATCTATAATATATTAATAAAGTAGCAATAATTTCTTAAGGCAACTATTATGAATGTACTACTGCCGTTTTTTAGTTCTGAATTGAGGATAGCAACATGATTTGTTTATATTAACAGGCAAAACAACATTTGAAATAACAAATGCAGGCCGGTAAATGCCTGCATTTGAAACAGGCAGGCTTTGGTTGAAAAGTAACAACAATATCTTTTTTATAGTTTATTTTTATAGCAATAAAAGTTTTACATTGATATTTTAATACGATTTTTTGTAAGTATCCAAGAAAGAAGCTATTACCGTAGGTTCGGACCATCAAAACATTTCGTTTTCGGCTCCCCAGATGCCAAATGCACTTATAAATCTGCCTGATGGCAGTTCGGCAGAAATTAAATCAGATATATTTTTGAAAAGTCTTAATATGTTTAATATATTATACAGGGTGAGTTTTAATTGCCCCCCCCTTACTTTTTTCTACATTTATAAAAATAATTATCCCAGACCCCGCCCAAACATTATTGGGTAGTAAGTACCTCGTTTTGAGGGAGTATTCATTTTTGGCCGCCATCTTGGATCCGCCATATTGGATCCAAAATAATTTTTTCAAATGTAAAAGTGGTGTTGTAACCCATCATTTCAAGCTGAATTTTTTCACTAATTACAATGCCACAATCCGTTTTTTAATATCTCGATTCGTTCTCAAGATATGAGTACTTTTAATTTATTTATTTTCAACCAATTTTAACATTACAAATTGATAAAATAGGCCCATAACCACACAATAATGCTAGATAGTGACAAATAACCACCATCAATCATTGTTGAGCGATTTACACTTAACTTTAACCAATGTAAATTTTTGGCCGCCATCTTGGATCCGCCATTTTTAAATGAGGTAAGTTATTTCAAATATGAAGTTGGTGTTGTGACCCATCATTTCAAACTAATTTTTTGTGCCAAATTCAATGCCGCAACCCGTTTTTAGCTATAAAATTTCGTTTTTGAAAAATTCATATTTTTTGAGATTTTTATTAGAAATTTGTCAATATCTTGAAAACTAAACACGATAATTAAAAACGGGTTGCGGCATTGAATTCGGCGCAAAAAACCTAGTTTGAAATGATGGGTCACAACACCAACTTCATATTTGAAATAACTTAACTCATTTCAAAATGGCGGATCCAAGATGGCGGCCAAAAAATTTACATTGGTTAAAGTTAAGTGTAAATCGCTCAACAATGACTGATGGTGGTTATTCGTCACTATCTAGCATTATTTTGTGGTTATAGGCCTATTTTATCAATTTGTAATGTTAAAATTGGTTGAAAATAAATAAATTAAAAGGACTCATATCTTGAGAACGAATCGAGATATTAAAAAACGGATTGCGGCATTGTAATCAATGAAAAAATCTAGCTTGAAATGATGGGTCACAACACCACTTTTACATTTGAAAAAAATTATTTTGGATCCAATATGGCGGATCCAAGATGGCGGGCGAAAATGAGAACCCCCTTAAAACGAGGCACTTACTACCCAATAATGTTTGGGCGGGGTCTGGGATAGTTATTTTTAGAAATGTAAAAAAAAGTAAGGGGGGGACAATTAAAACTCACCCTGTATAAATAATATATTATATATTTAAAAACTATATATTATTAAACATTCTGGGTATTCCGTAATATCCATTCTCTTAATTTTTTTACGTCTGAAATGTTTCAAATAAGTGTCGATACTTGTTACTAGGATACTGCAAAGTACTTTTTGGTAGGATCTTGAAATTCACCCCCACCCCTAATTAGGGTTTGCTGGAGGTGACTTAAATTTTTCAAAGATAAACCTCTTTCGATTGGCACGTCATTTGAAAGGTTTCGTCAAAAGGATCATTTTGGTGAAATTCAAATTCAAATATCTGGATTTGTTTCAAAATGGGGACTATTTTATTTTACTAATTAACCTGGATTTTGTAAACAAATAAAAATTTTCATGTTCTGAGTCAAAATTTGTATTCCTTGTAACATTAGCTTTAATTTGGTATATCCCACATCTAAGAAATTTAATTTTTTATCAAAATTAATTTTGTTTTTAAAAATCTAGATAATCTGAAAATGTTAAAAATGTGGCATGTACTATATTATTTTAAAGCTAAGGCCACAAGGTCTTTGCACTCTTTGCCAAACACAAGACAAAGAATCATAAACATCCTCTTTAGTGAACATTTTTGTAAAACCAGTGGAAAGTGGTTTTTTTTAATTACCTAACAATTAATTAGTACTTGTTTCGAGTACGATCACATCCTTCCGTTAGCTAACGTCTTATTCTGATTTATAAAGTCTATTGTTTCAAAGTAAAATAATTCAATCAGAGCTACAAGAGGAGGTTGGATGTTATCGAGTTCTTTCCGGCTTCCCAACAATCTTCTCGGAAACGTACATTTTGTAGTGTACCTATCAATTTATTTACAATACATTAACTTTATTTCAATTAATACACCGGTAATTATCTTACAAATAGATTTACTCAAAGCTGTTACTTCTTAAAATTTTACAATTAACCGTTTCTTTAATTATGCTTTTATGTAACAGTCGAACATAGTTGTTTCCTCATATTTCCGCCAAGGGAGCCCAAAATTCTTGTGCCGGTCCTGCCCTCAGTTACTGATTGTTCTAGTTTAAGAAGAACAACCATAAACAAGAAATCTTGGATAGTTACCCGGGCAGATGGTGAGCTCCTCATCTGCAAAACAAACTTAACTAAAAAAACTCCTCTTGTAATTTTATGAACAGCACCTATTTATTTTTGTGTGAAATATACCATGTGTCTCACCTAAAGTGAACCAATAGCTAACCTTTTTATTATAAATCTGACAAAAAACTTTTCATGGGAGACTTCCCTATATTTTTCATTCTGCATTTTGGGGTGGTTTCGATTTTTTTCTAAATGGCCGCCATTTTCCAAAATGGCGGGCAACTTTGATATTTCTTATGAAGCAACCTGTATTTTATGATGTTTTCAGAATATTCATACAATTTTAAGGCTCATTTGTCCTACACATTTTCCTCCTAAACCCTACGGTCTAGGAGTTATAAGCAGTTAAAGTTTAATTTTTCTCCATTAGAAATCCATTGGGGATTGTACAAGAATACATTGGGAAGGCACAGCAGTGCATTTCTTATGGAGAAAAATCAAATTTTTACTGATTTTATCTCCTAAACCCTGAATTTTTCCTGATTTTATTTCTCTTAGCGTTTTTTTAACGCTAAGAGAAATGAGTCTTAGAACTGTATGAAAATTTGAAAAACATCATTAAATACAGGGTGTTCCATAAGAAAAATCAAAGTTGTCCGCCATATTGGAAAATGGCGGCCATTTAGAAAAAATTCGAAACCACCTAAAAATGCAGAATGAAAAATAAAAGGAAGTCCTCCGTAAGAAGCTTTTTGTCAGATTTATAACAAAAAAAGTTAGCTATTGGTTCACTTTAGGTGGGACACTCGGAATAGCGCAAAGCAAACAAAAAAACTCTCATGATTAAGGTACTCTTTAGGTAATAATGCTTAAAATGTTATATATTTTGAATAAAAAGTGCTGAAGAGTATTTTTCCAGGACATTTGCAGAAAATAGAAGTTCTTGTAAGTAAGATATATATTCGTAACCGAGGGTTCTGGGCTCTACAGTAAGCTCTTATCAGGGCATGTAACACCCAAGCAACAAATAGCCCTCAGGGATTGAGGGTAAATGCGTCACCGTTTTATCTTCTAATACTTTCTTTACAACTTTAACACTTGAACCGTGTCTTGTAAAAGTCTTTCTCAAACCTTATAAGAGGTTTTTATCTATTTTGAGCAGTATTTTAAAAAGAACTTTGCGTGTAATCACTACAATAGTGAATTTTCAATATTTGTTATATAATTTAGATTTTATTTCAAATAGATTTTAAATTTGTATAATGTTATCATACAGTTAACATATCTATATTACTTAAGGCCAATTTCTGCGCCGAAAGTAGGGGCGTTTGTCAAGTCACAGGATAATGGGAGAGGCCTCAAAATTAAGGTGTTGATACCAGAGTCTCGGTAAGAATACCTCCGAGACAAGTTCCTGAAATTGCTTGAAGTTTACCAGGTAATAAGAAATAACGTAAAATATCTGCCATTTAAAAAGCATTTGTATCTAAAAACATCTACTTTGTTTACATAAAATATATGGCTCAGACACTAGATTCAAAACTATATGCTAGGTACTAATATGATAGATCTAAAATCCAGTTCTCTATGAAGGAATTTTGTACTATAATAATAGCCCAGGCAATGAGTGCTCAAAAAGAGGTATAGAAGGAATTGCATGGATCACAGTTTTTGACTTTGTAACTTTGTTTGGACTAGTTAGGAGTAAAACATATCAAAAGCCCCCACCCTTAGCCCTTGAGCCGGCTGGGCTGGAAGGGCCTAAAGGTATAATTTTTTGGTTTTTCCTAAATATCTTGAAAACTATCAACTTCCCTATTAAATTTGAAAATTAAATTTCCTGTAAGAACGATATATATATAATATGTCAACTTTGGTCCAACCGTTTACAAGGTAAGCACTAATTTTGTTAATATTTAAAAAAATATTCCTTCTATAAGAAATACATGTAAATTTATGGGTAACTTAGATGCCCAATTGGCCAACGTTTTTTCACCTAAACGAAAATGAACAGCATGCAGGAAATATTGACAAAATTTCCAGTAATTTAACACCTCAATCATAAAAATTGGTCTAAAATTAAGGCGTTGGCGAGCTCACAAAATACGTTTTTTTTTCAAGGAATTATAACAAATTGTAATAATTCCTTAAATTGCAATAACCAAATTGCATTGTACTTAATTGATATCGTTATTTGTTTTTGTCATGATGGTACATATCAAAATTTACACAGAACATTTACAGGACATTTTTTCTCCTTCTTATCATGCCAGTGATGTTAGCATGATTGGTTTCTCATGTACCGTTGCTCAATATTATTTCAAATGTAATAAAGACAATCACTGTCAGGTTTTTAATCCAAATCATTTTTACCACCCCGTGGTTATGGTCAAGGAACCCACGGCTCCATGTTCCTGATGAGGCACCATAACCACCTTCCGGAAGATATTCTAGATTTGAGTCTCCTCCTGATCCATCTCGGACGAACGTAACCAGATAGTCATCTTCTCCCTTTGTACCTGCGGGTCGATGCGATTGACTTCCACGATGCATTGCTTGCAAGACCGTGTTGTACGAGGGTGCCACTCTGACAGCGCCCCGTTACTGCACGACCAGCATGTGAGACCGGTATCACTTCACCCACGTCACATCCTCCCAGATCTCTGCGTGTGAAGCAAAACCGTCGTACGAGACACGGGACATTCCAGAAATCCTCAGCTGCCCCAGAGGTGGCGGTTGTAGTCTCTAACCCCAGACCGTCTCGTTCATCAACAGTCGAATCCCTAGGTAGTCTTTCACCTTTCACCATGGTGAGGAAACACCCAGGATTCCTTACATATACACATTCAAAGTATCCACAAGTTTACATTGTTTCTGATTATATTAATAGAAGTTATTATACAATCTTTCTTAACATTTATCAAATAAAGTTTAACTTGTTTAAGAGTAATTTTTTACTGTTGATTGAATAAATAACCTCTCCGCCATTATTATGATTTCGTATTGCTCGCATTATTGTTCCATATTGGTCTTTAGGAAATAATAGAATGGTCAGGGTGATTTTGAGCTCATTCTGAGATCTACAATGATTAACATGATGGACAATTTTTAACTTTGAATTATACTACTATATTGTCTCATCTCGAGAAGCATATTGACCACCTCAACAGTGCCATGCTTCTTGTTTGGTCAGAATTATATTGAATGGAATGTAACTGCTAATTGAAAACAAGTTCATTGGTTACGTAGAAAGCAAGGTTTGGACCCCATGACTACGTGGGTTCCAACTTAGAGCGGAAAAGCTCTAAATAATTTAAAATAAATTCATCATCATAGAAAAACTCCTGATGATGTAATTTTTATTGGAAAACAAAAAAGTACTTATTAGTCAATCGGAATTAAAAAATGTACTTAGATTTTATTTCCTTCTTATCGCTATGAAGATTCTTTAGTTGTTTTTGTCTTTAAAGCCCTTTATTAAGCAAATAAAGAATGTGTGCTCATAAAATTACCACATTATGTAATTTTACATTTAATATAAAATTTACTGAAAATAAAAAAATGTATGCTTGAATGTTTAAAGCTTTCAATTGAAACCAGATTCCTGTAGATTGCGTAAGTTTACTTACCTGATAACTGAACATCTCTGTTTTCCTTGCACGAACAGGGGGAATAGGGCAAAAGCGCCTGCAAACTTTCTGTTTAAGTTAGAAAGTGTTTCCTGCTAAGATTTAACAAAACAATCAGATTGTTTATTTTTTATGCGCAAGTTTGCTTATTCTTGTGTCTTTTTTAATCTAAATATTTTTTAAGGTTTACGATTACAAATAATATTTCATTGCCTTGATATTTTTCGACTTATACTTTCGAGATTATTAAGTGAAATGTTATCCTAAATATACACGTATGTTGATAAGGATATTAGCTAAATCTGTTGTCTCAGTGGTTAAGATTTTGTTCTTACTAAACTGAAAATTGTGGCGTGAATTACGTCCAATCCAAAGTGCTTGTCAGCTGTATTAGTTTCACAGAGCGGATTCACACAACTTTCCTACTTTTAGCGAATTTCCTGCTATAAGGAAGTAGCTATTAACGTATGTAGTACGGTAAGACCTAAGTCTGGGACCGTTGTAACTTTTCATTTTCACCCAAAAACACCCTTCGATTCTTTGCATATATATATTTTTGTATTTGTTGAATATACACCTATTGGGTAGGTGCGATTACTTTCATAAAAAAGTTCCGATCTTGATAAAATCTGGAACAAACGTGATAGGCAATATTCATGGCATCGAGTTCGGAAACAAGCAGGATTTGTTTACACAAAGGAGGTTGTTTGAGAAAAATAAAATTTATTTATTTTAATAATAGATACCTTTTAAAAATATGATTTAAATATTATCGTCAATCATGCTTAAGACAATTAACAATTAACCATTCTCCCAAAATTTCGTGAGATTTTGGGTGTGCTAAACGTAGTACACTGTCTGATGTTATTATTATTACCCTCAAAGGAGTAAAATTACCCAAATTCTGGGATCTACTCCAAAACTATCCATTAACATTGCCTAACAATGGGATTAATAGATTTTAAGATTAACCATAAATCTATTTTATTTTTAATGCGATTACTTTATCTGTTTCTATTTTGACTGATTTGAGTCGTTGATTATAGGCCTATGTTAGTTGACATTTATAAACTAAAACCAGAAAACAACACTTTAAAAATATTTTTCCTATTTTTTTAAATTCTAAAATTGGTCCAAATTTAATCTTGTATCTTCATAAAATTTAATTTTTCTCCGATATCGTGGAATAAAGCTAATAAACCGTTCATTTTTTTAAATTACATTTGATTTTGCATATTTTTAGCTTTTTTACAATTAATTGTTTGTAATTTCAACAGTTTTAAGATATTCACCTTTGAAAATAAAAAATGACTGAAATTTTGAAATGCTGCAAAGTACAGAAACCGGAGCGAAATATACCATTTCCGTTTTTAACTGTTGAAATACCTGAAAAAGTTCTGGACAGTCGAAGCTGGACTCTTCTTTACGGAATAACTATAAAGAAAACCAAGGTGATTACCTTGTTAATTTTCCAATTTATTACCATATTTATTCGAGGCTCATTCATGATTAAATATAGTTTTTAAAGGTATTTTTTATATGAAACTGGCTGTTGTACGCACGGCTAAACAGAAAAATTACAATAGTACCTATGAAAATTACAGTAGTACATTGTCTGATGTTATTTATTATTACCCTCAAAGGAGTAAAATTACCCAAATTCTGGGATCTACTCCAAAACTATCCATTAACATTGCCTAACAACGGGATTGTTATATTTAAGATCAACCTTAAATAAAAACCTTAAAAATAAATCAATTTTATTTTTAATGCGATTACTTTATCTGTTTCTATTTTGACTGATTTGAGTAGTTGATTATAGGCCTATGTTAGTTGACATTTATAAACTAAAACCAGAAAACAAAACTTTAAAAATATTTTTTCTAAAACAAGTAACAACAACAACAACAACATAGAAAATGCAAATTTTATTAAGTTAAAACATCAAAATATTCTAAAATTGGTCCAAATTTATTCTTCTATCTTCATAAAATTTAGGTTTTCTCCGATATTCGTGGAATAAAGCTAATAAACCATTCATTTTAAAATACATTTGATTTGGCATATTTTTAGCTTGTTTACAATTAATTGTTTGTAATTTCAACAGTTTTAAGATATTCACCTTTGAAAATAAAAAATGACTGAAATTTTGAAATGCTACAAAGTAGAAACTCGATACTCCACGCAAAACGATGTCTTATTAGTCACCTTATAAGTACCAAGTTTGAATTTGGTAGCACAAGTTATAATCAATCATGTGAAAAATACATACATTCTGACGGATTACCTTGTTAATTTTCAATTTATTACCAATTTTATTCCAAGCTCATTCATGATTAAATATAGTTTTTAAAGGTATTTTTTATATGAAACTGGCTGTTGTACGTACGGCTAAACAGGAAAATTAAAATAGTACCTATGGAAACCAAATACAAATTAGCGTAATCACAAAAATTATAGGACATCAAAAGCCTACGGAACAGGGCAGTAAAATCGTGAATTGGCATAATCTCCTTGTTCAAAATTTCAGCTCGCTCGGTTCAGTAGATTTTTTGTCTAACTCTGGCCTATTTCAGACGGAAAAACATTGTACCGAAACCACCTCTTCTTTATAATATTGATATTCAAACATAATTTTCTTTTGCGTATATGTTGAATAATGTAAGCTCAAATATAAAAAAATCTTAAGAAATTTGCCAAGTACGCTGGTTTACAGTGAAACGGGGGTATTTTTCAAAACTAAATAATGATGTGATGTAAATGTATAACGAAACATTTTATGTTTTTAACATTTTAAGTAGAATATGCTATCCTTCAGTGGAGATGGCAGATGGAAACATTTATATTAAATTTATTTTAACAATAAATTTGTTAATGACTTTGGTAACAATTAAGGTTACCCCTCAGGTTCCCTAGAGACCTTCACTTGCCAAATAGAAATTTAAAATTGGGCCTGATAGCCACGACAGTGGTTGGACAACCACTACATTTTGTTCGTTATTAATCCGCTGAAACTTGACTCACGTCTTACCACTCCGAAACAACTACGTTCTCCAGCCTGTTTTTTAAACTAATTACTTATTTACAAAATTATTAATGTTTACTAAAACGTTTCCTGGCACTGCAAAATTCTAGGTCTTAAAACCGTATACGATTCAGGTAGAAGATTACAAGTGTTGCATACACTTTGTGTATCGATTAGTATCTTAACTACATGTACACTTAATAAAATAATCAAAAACTATTTTATTTTGCTTTAAAGGGGGTGATTAGTTACGATTCTACATATGATTAAGGGGAGTCTCTACTAAAAATTTCCAAAAATCTTGAAAATTACAAAAAAAAATTTACACCTAATTTTTACTTGTTTATTCCTGAATACAAAAAACACATTTCATAGTTTTTATCAACTTTATTATGGCATACAATTCATATGTTACGTTGCTGAAAAACAAAATTCGCGGTTTTCGTATTATTTTCATGTAAAAATATTATTTTGACACTCTTATATTGTTACTGTGTCATATTTAATATGTAACAATTATATAAATTGAAAGTGTATCAATAAATTTAAATTTTTTAAAATTTATTAAATTTTTTGCTTTCTTTTGGCATATATTTCCATGAAACACTTCCTTAGAAAACTCGCGATTACCGAAAGTAGCATTTTGACTGTATCTAGCATATAACTTTTGATATTCCAAAAAAACTACTGAAGCTACAGTCTTCAAATTTTTTTTGGGTTATCTAAGATAAATTATCTAAATAATTACGTATTATGAATAAGTTTGGATCAGTGGATAAAAAATTTAAAAATCGTAAATTTTATTAAAAATATGAAAAAAGTACAAAGTTTGAAGGGAAATTAAAAATAGTAGTTTTTGGCTTACATAACTAAAAATACGTGATTTTTAACTAAATTTAATGCTGAATAAAATCGTGGCGTCTCATAGTCTATAATCTCATAGCATATAACGGTCAATTTGTGGCATAGCCTAGAAAGACGAATTTGTTGCATAACATATAACGCCCATTATAGGGTATAACCTATAATCATATTTCTTTATAGGCTATGAAACACTTCGTCAAAAAACATTATATGCTATAACACAGTTTTGTTTTATAAACTATAATCGTTAAATTTTTATTTAATTTCTAATAACTTACTGTATTATAGCCCATAATGTGGAAATCGTGTTATAGTCTATAAAAAGCAAACTGTGTTACAGCATATAATGATAATGTGAAGAGTGTGTTATAGCCTAGAATATTGAAACTGTTTCATAATATATAATGCGTTTTAAGAAACGTTGCATAACCTATAACGTTTTAGCAGAAGTGTGTTATAGTCTATAATCTCAAAGGTGTGTTATAGTATATAATGGTTAATTTGTGGAATTTTCTACAAAAGTGATTTTGTGTTATAACCTAGAAAGGCGATTTTGTTGCATAGTCTAGAAAGATGAATTTGTTGTATAGTCTAGAAAGACGATTTTGTTGCATAGCCTAGAAAGGGAGGATGTTCCCACGGCGGAACAGCCAATCACAGAACACCAGGCCTGAAAACGCCGCTCTGCAGGCAGTGTTACCATCCCAGTTTGGTAGTTTTAATTCCCGAAATTTCCCGTGACTACCCACCACTCAGTACAAACTAAAAATGAAGACGTTTTTAATTGGTAATTGGTGGGCTATTTAAAAAAAATCAACTAAATTTTAGATGTAAATAATTAATGTTTCCTATATTTTAAGAAAAGCTAAAAACAATTAACAATCTTAATAATGCTTTATTTTACAGTGTATGCTACGGATTTTCAGTTTCAGTGTCAGTTCGCCGCGTGGTCGCGTACCGAGCTGCCAGGCGTCTGCCAACGGCTGTTCCGCTGCGTGCCTCTCCTCCCCATTCTATGTTATTTAGCAAACTCGTCTTTCATTCGTACTTCGGCAGTGCTGTGAGATAGTTCAAAATTTTGTGGTTGTGCCTTTCTAATTTTCCCGTTACTACTTCAACACAGTTTTGGGTAATTTTACTATGTAAATACTTTTACTACTGTCCTTTTCTATCAAGTAGCACACCTTATTATTTATATCTTCCTTCCATTAACATACTTAAAACACACTTCTGGCCCATTTATCCGTACAAGACACGGCTGGTCCTGACATGTCGTCAGGTCTAGCCGACCACATGAATAACCTACAAATGGAAACCGAAATAGCTATTAATTCAATTTTGCCGACAAATAATGAATCAAACCATTCTGACAATGAAAAGAATATTAAGCGTAAACATGATGATCAACTAAATGATGAAAATAAAAGTAATGAAAACCTAAATCCACCAAAACCCAAAAAATCAAACCAGATAAGATTATATAAAAAAGATAATAAAGGTCCATTTGAAATAATAATCCAAGACAAAAATAAAGCAAAACTCAATCATTTCCAGATAGGAAAAATCATTAAAAATCATCATACTGACATTGATTACATCCAAAGATCTGGCCGCAACGTGTCTGTGTTCTGCAAGTCTTATCAATCTGCAAATGACCTAATCTTATCACAACATCTTATTCACTACAATGTTTTCATTCCATCTATTAGGGTGTACACATATGGTGTCGCAAATATTGATCCTCTAATCCCTGAATCTGAGATACTTACTGATTCTGTTTGCAACAGTCCCATTCTTGAAGTTAGCCGTATTAAGCGGAGAGTCAATCAACAATTACAGGACACCCATTTTGTAAAAATTACCTTTGATTCTGACACCTTGCCTGAATACATCTCCTTAAACTATGTTCGTGTCCAAATTGAGCCCTACATGATTCCTGTCAAACAATGTTTCCGTTGCTTTGCCTATGGGCATGTAGCCAATTCCCCTTGCCAAAACTCCAGAATCTGTAGAGACTGCGGTGACAAGTTTCATTCTTCACCGTGTGAACTTCCACGTAAATGTGTTCATTGTCTAGGCCCCCATAGTAGCAATTCTAAATTCTGTCCTGAGTACATCAGGCAAAAGAAAATAAAAGAAAGGATGAGCCTAATGAGGGAAGACTATTTTACAGCCAGTAAATTCTTCCCTATCACGTATAAGTTTGTCAAAGGCGTCTCAAAAAGAACACAATCATTTGCAGAAGCAACCAGATCTTTGGAACTAACAAATCTTACTGAATATCCAGCCCTACCAGAAATTTCATTAAATACTAGTCAAACTCCTCTCTCAAACAGGTATTTACCACTAGTTACTGTACCTGAAACTCCATCGGTTAATGCTGCTCCACATACGCCACTCCAATTCCAAAAGCCATTATCTAATACAGCTAATAGATCAAAAAATACAACTCCTCGATCTAGCCCCACGAGTTCACGACAAAACATAAGTAACATCACTAAACCCAATGTAACAACTAAACCTAATCCCCCAGAAATTACTCAAGAGAGAAGTGAGTATCTAAAATCGCTTCTTAACGCTCGAGTCGCTGAAATTAGAAACAAATTTAAAAACAGTAATATCACAACAAAAAAACAAATGGATGATTTACTTGCTACTTTTATTAATAGCCCTATTCCTGACATTAAAACTAACATTTTATCTAATAAAAGCAACTCGACAAACAATTTAACGCTAAATAAAAACACCAGTGCTGCTGTCCCACCAGACAAAAAACAACACGGCACTTCATAAACTAAATATATTACAGTGGAATTGCAGATCTCTGAAACCCAAATGGCCAGAGATCTGTCAATATTTCAATAACAATCAGATTCATATTGGATTATTTCAAGAAACCTGGCTTTATGACAACTTTAAATTATCAGATTGCAATTACCATATAATACAAGTTAACAGATATGATGGTTATGGTGGAATTGCCACCATAATCCATAAATCAATCCCTTTTGATAAAATTATTGAATTTAATAATAACAAAGTTCAAATGATGGCGATCAAAATTAATGGTTTCAATAAACCATTTACTATCTACAACATTTATTGCACAGATGGTAAAATTGATTCAAACTTCTGGAAAAACAACTTATTTAATAAGGATAATGACTATGCTTTAATCTGTGGTGATATGAATGCGCATCATCCATATTGGTTTTGCCATGATGCGAATTCTCGTGGTAACGATATTTTTAGAGAATACTCTACGAGTCAATTTATTATGGTTAATGACAATTCATACACAATCATTCCAAGTATGTTTCATAGACAATCTGTGATAGATTTAACTTTTGCTACACCGGACTTATACGCACACCTCACAAAATGGGAAGTTTTAAGTGACCCCATGGGTAGTAACCATTTTCCTATTTATATGCAATTCGAATTTGTATATAACATTTCAACAATGAATCAGTTTCATTTTAAGAAAAATATTAAAAAAGCTAACTGGAATTTGTATGCACAATTAATAAAGGAAGAAATAGATAAGTTCAATAACATATCTGCAGACATGCATTATAATTATCTTGTAGAGGTAATTAAAAAGTCATCAGATAAGGCTATTCCAGACATTATTATGAATTCTTCCAAGGCAGGTTTTAAACCTAAACCTTGGTGGAATGTACAATGTAAGCAAGCCATTGCATATAGACGCTTAGCTTTTAAAAATTTTAAATTAAATATGACACCAATGAATTACCGCCTTTATCAATTAGCTCAATTCAAGGCTAAAGAAATAATAAAGGCGGCTAAAAATAAGGGCTGGGAGGAATTGTGTCAAAGAATTGGTGGCAAATCTTCGACCCAATATGCATGGAAAATAGTTAAGAAGCTTAAAAATTCGAATATAACACCAGAAAAATCTCAAATAGTAAATAACAACGAATTGTGTAACCTATTCATGCAATTTATCATACCAGACCACGTACCTCAAAAAATTGAAATCATAGCCCCAACCATCAACAGTAATGTTCACCCATTAGAATCTGATTTCAATATGCAAGAATTAATGAAAGCTTTGAAATCAAAGAAAAACGATACATCTCCTGGGATGGATGGCATAACATATTCCATGATAAAAAATTTACCTTTGAATGCCTTAAATATATTATTAAAAATTTATAATAATATCTGGAATGATAAGATGGGACTACCTATGGAATGGAAACAAATTAAAATTGTTGCACTTTTGAAACCAGGAAAAGATAAGGACAAAGAAAATTCTTATAGGCCTATTTCTTTGATATCATGTTTTATTAAAATTATGAATACAATGATTAAAAACAGATTAAGTTGGTTGGTAGATAAGCTTGAGATTATTCCTGATACCCAATTTGCCTTTAGGAAGAATTTAGGCTGTGCTGATTACATGATACAGTTTATATCTAATTTACAAATAGCTCTCACCCATAATGAAACTGCAATACTGGCAGCCTTAGATATATCCAGTGCTTATGATCATGTTTACTTGCCGAAGTTATGGTCAAAAATGTATGTCAAAGGCATCCCAGCTAAATTTATTAGACACTGTCATAAATGGCTGGTGGATCGGAAATTGACTATTAAACTGCCGACTCATGAAATCACAAGGACCTCATGTAGAGGAATTCCGCAGGGCAGTGTATTGAGCCCGATTCTCTTCGCCATCTATATCTCAGATATAAATCATTGTCTGCCTCGAAATGTACATTCTCTACAATATGCTGATGATATAACTCTGTTTGTGTCAAGTAAGAACCATGATACATTACATCATGATATGCAAAATGCACTGAATAATATAAATAAAGAATTTCAATTGCTAAACCTAGATATTAATCCGAGCAAGAGTGTAATTACAATATTCACAAGAAAACGGTCTTTACCAGACTTGAATACCAACTATTATTTAGACAGACAATTAATCAAGGTTGATGACAAAGTAAGACTCCTAGATATATTAATAGATAATAAACTTACCTTTAAACAACATATTGACCAATTACATATTCAATGTTTTAGAGACTTAAACATATTAAAGATGTTAGCCTGCAACAGAAATGGGGCCAATCCTGATTTTATCCTTAAGATATATACGAGCCTAATAAGGGCCAAAATGGAATATTGTTCTTTTCTGTATGGACATGCTCCGAGAAATGTCCTCAACAAACTGGAGGTGGTTCAAAACCAGGCATTAAGAATTGCTACAGGAGCATTTAAAACAACTCCTATTATAGCACTCCAAACAGAATGTGCTATTGTACCTCTGGAGTTGAGAAGGTTAACACTTGCTGAACGAATTATCTATAAAATCATGACTCACCCACAACATCCCAGTTATGAAAATATATTATATTTGAGACTACTCATTGACAATAACCCTTTTTGGGGTAAAAAGAGAACACCCTTGTATGTTAAACCAATAACTATTGCTCAAACGATCAATCCACCTAACAACCTATACAATGAATTCTCAACTCCAAATGACTTCCCACTTCCTCTGGAACTAATCAAATTGAATTTACAATGCAATGTACTTGTTAATAACAAACTAATTGACAAGAGTTTTAATAATACAATCATACAACAGGAATGGTATGAAATGCTTAACCTAACCTATAAGCACCAATTCATTATTTATACAGATGGGTCAAAGTCATCCGAATGCACAGGTGCCGCTATATATATACCAAGTAATAATACCATTTTGCAATATAAACTAGATAAAAATGTATCTAGCTATTCTGCAGAAATGTTTGCTATTTACAAAGCCCTAGAATACACTCGGAGTCTTAGTAATAAGGACATAGTCATTTGTACTGATTGTCAATCAATTATTAAAAATATTGAATGTGTCATCCAAGGTATCTCAAATTTCAAAGATATGATAATAAATATAATATATGAGATATATAATAATTCTACGAACAGGTACACATTACAGTGGATACCTGGTCATGTTGGGATAAGAGCTAATGAGGTGGTTGATGAACTAGCTAAAACCTCGATCCATAATGAACATATCTCTCGTGAATTCTACATTACAACCGATGACTTTAAATCTTTTCAGAAAAAAAGAAACTTAAACGCAATGACAAACAATTTAACAACAACAAATAAAGCTCAATGGTATAGAAGCATAAATAAATCATTTACTCAGTATCCATGGTTTAAATCCTCAAATATGTCTAGAAATGAAATCGTCAATATATGTAGAATTAGATTTGGTCATGCAAATGTGAATGTTTGTTTATATAAAATGAAATGTTATTTTACAGCCTTATGTCTTAAATGTTCACTTGGTACGAATGAAACAATTGAACACATTATTATGCATTGTCCTCATTATAACTATGAGAGAGAAAAATATCTAAAGAAGACAAAAGAATTAAGTAATCATTTTACAGAGAACTTAAACAGAATTATAAGCTTACAGGATACTGACATTTACTTAGAAATAAACCGATTTCTCCAATCTATTAAAAGAAGGATATGAGTGCAAGCACATAACATTACATAACACAACATAATTGTTTACATATGTGTAATCTCAATCCATTGGTGCTTCTTTCCGTGGCCAACCTTTTTCGGGTTAGGACATTGCTTGAGCGGCCCCAAGCAGAGAAGAAATTCCTACACCTTCCCTCCTCTAAATCCTTTCACTTATTAGATTCCTGATCTTTTATTACTAACAAATTACATACAAACATATACTACATAGTTGTTCCTTACTAACAAAATAAAAAAAAAATCAACAGGGTATTTTCATGGAAATTGTTTAAATTTCCAGTCCAATTAATTGTAATTATTAAATAACAATTTCAATTACAGCTAACAAACTAGAAAGAAAGGCACAACCAAAAGTGTACATCGAGGCCTCATGAATTTAATTTCAGGCCGCCAATTGGCAAAAGAAAAAAAAAAAAAAAAAAAAAAAACTCGTCTTTCTAGGTTATACACACTTTGCCTGTTATAGATTATAACACAATTTCGAATTTATGGGCTATAATACAGCAAATTATTAAAGATTATATTAGAAATTTAACTGTGTTATAACATATAAAGCTTTTGACAAACTGTTTCATAGCCTAGAATAATATTTTGATTATGGGTTATACTCTATAATGGCTATTCTATGCTATGCAACAAAATCTTCTTTATAGACTATGCCACAAATCGACTATTATATACTATAACACAATTTTAAGATTATAGACTATAACACACCTCTGCTAAAACATTATAGGCTATGCAACAACTTGTAAAAGTTATTATATGCTATTTTACAGTTGAGATATTATAGGTTATAACACACTTTTTACATTTCCATTATATACTATAACACAGTTTGCTTTTTATAGACTATAACACGATTTTTAAATTCTAGGCTATGAGATTATAGGCTATAACACCGCACCGAATAAAATGATCCCTTTGAACCCAATACTTTGTAGGTCCCTTTGTAGGTCCAATACTTTTCTTGGATTAACGGTTTTAAAAAAACCTTGAAAAAATCGGTACAATCGAATTTTAGGCCCTATAAATTTTTTTTTAATAAATGACATTGGGAATAGTGGTTTTAGGTCCATTTGAAGTATAATACATGGTTAGATACTTAAAATTACCTTTAATAATGATTTTAGGATTTTTAGTAGAGACTACCCTTAAGACTCATGTGGCAAAATTATAGTACGATTAATTTAAGTTATGAATCTGAAAGTAAGGCTGTTCCGATCGAAGAAGTTAGTTGCAAATCTACTAGAGCTCATATTAATAATCTTGCTAATAAATTTACTTTCAGATCAAGTAAACCGCAGCTATGCCAGGCTCGCTCTCTGCTCTTGTTTCGTTTAAGTAAACTTTCATTTGATGTTTTCACTATTCAAGTGTAGTTATTTTAAGTAAATACTTTTCATAGTTTTTGCTTTACGAACAAGATACAAAAAAATTTAATACTCTGTCTGCTAAGAAAGACAAACTGTTACTTTGTTAAACTCTGTTTTTGTCAGGTTGGAAATATGTGGGGGCGTAATTTCATTCTTTGCATTACGGCCCCAAAAGTCAAACCATTTGATTGATCGAACAAAAAATGATTTGCAATCATTCGAAAATAATACATTGGTTTTATTGTTATCTAATAATTGTAGTTTTTTATTTAAAAAACGCAATCAATAATTGAAACCAACCATTATATTAGGATTTATTACATATTTTTTAGAACTGATTCGTACCTTTTGTCATTTTTCTAGGATTCGAATGTTTACATCGTCGTTCAAAGAACGTTATTACATTACTAATTAATTGTGAATTACTCTCCCTCATATTGCCAACCTGTCAAAATGAAAGGACATCAGGGTCTTTTCACAATTAAAGAATTAAAGCATTGTCATGGTACCTCCAGTATCTACTCTATACTCTAACCTCCTTGACATAAACAAACCACGTTATAATAATAAAACATGTGCTTTGTTATAGTCAGCTGATCTGTACTGTTATAAACCGATCAAGTAAAAAAAAAGGTTTTCCATTTTTAGAATATTAAATGAAGGAGTATTAAACATTTTAGGAAAATTTGCAAATATAGAGTTAATTACCATTCATTTAACCCAACCCACACCTAAATCGGTTGATTATAGCTCTATATCTCACTCGAAATAGGCTTAAAATTTTACCCCACGTTAAATTGCCATATAGTCCGGCATCTGACAATGTTATCTGTGTGCAAATTTTGTATAGAGAATTTTACATTTTTATTTTGTTATATGGGTCTAAAGAAAGGGTTTCCACTCGGGTGTCAAGCACGCAAGTGGTACGTTCTCCGGCTATGACGTCATCAAAATGGCGGATAAGCAATTTTTAAATGCGTGTATTTTGAAAACTATTTGTCCGATCGGAATAAACTTTTTTTTGTTTGGAAGATAATTTTTTATGCTAAAAGATTTAAATTTACACATTTATCGTATTAACAATACTTTTTAAGTAATTTTGAAAATATACTTTTTATTAAAATTCTTTATATAACTTTTTACCTAAAAACATGTTCAAAACTTGCCTTTGGCAAACTATTTACAGGATTTAATGATCTTTTTTAAAAATACCATATATTGTATACTTTGCTCGAAAAATGAAGTAAATAAATTGGATTAATGTTGTAAAAACACGGAATTTTCCGTGCGGTAGACCAATCTTAGCCGGACCTTTGTTCTTTGTGCAAGTCAGATAAAGAGAATTTTTCTGATTTATTTTTTTTGTCCGATTTTATTAAACCTTTTTTTGGTTTGAAAGACATTATTTAAGACTACAATTTTTGTATTTGAACATTTATTCTATTCGTAAGAAGTATTTAGTAATTTTCAAAAAAAACCTAAAAACTTTACACTAGGCATTTTTAAAATATTCTTCCATTAAAAGAGTTATTTGCATAAAATGAGTAAAAATGTATGAAAAAGGGGTTTTTGAAAATTACTAAATACTTCTTAGGAATAGAATAAATGTTCAAAAACAAAAAATGTAGTCTTAAATAATGTCTTTCAAACAAACCAAGGTTTAATAAAATCGGACAAATGGTATGTGAAATAGAGCCTTTCATGTTCATGGATTTTCCGCCGTATTGATGACATCATAGCCGGAAAACGTTTAAGGTGCATTCTTGTCACCCAAGTGGAAAACGCTTCTTTAAACATCTACTACGAAATAAACCAGAAAAATTTTCTTTATCTGACTTGCACGAAGAACACTGGTCCGGCTAAGATTGGTCTACCGCACGGAAAATTCCGTGTTTTTACAACATTAATCCAATTTATTTACTTCATTTTTCGAGCAAAGTATACAATATATGGTATTTTTAAAAAGGTCATTAAATTCTGTAAATAGTTTGCCATAGGCATGTTTTGAACATGTTTTAGGTAAAAAGTTATATAAAGAATTTTAATAAAAAGTATATTTTCAAAATTACTTAAAAAGTATTGTTAATACGATAAATGTGTAAATTTAAATCTTTTAGCATAAAAAATTATCTTCCAAACAAAAAAAAGTTTATTCCGATCGGACTAATAGTTTTCAAAATACATACATTTAAAAATTGCTTATCCGCCATTTTGATGACGTCATAGCCGGAGAACGTACCACTTGCGTGATTGACACCCGAGTGGAAACCCTTTCTTTAGGCCCATATAACAAAATAAAAACGTAAAATTCTCTGTACAAAATTTGCACACAGATAACATTGTCAGATGCAGGACTAATAAGAGGTTTTGATTTCCGCTTTAGAAAAGTTATTGGGGAATAGCTAAAAACATCGAAGCAAAATTAGCAAATATACATACAATTACCTTTCGTTTTGCACCATGTGTAAAATGGTCCAATTATGGTCATTCTCTCTGCCATAAGCTTTAAATTGATTCCCTATGTTAAATCTCCATAAAAAATTATTTTCCATTTTTTCCCTAAATGACATAAATATCTTCAAAATATGTCAAAAAACCTGCATATATAGGACCGCTAACCTTTGTTCGTGTAAATCAGTCCATAATAATACGTAATAATTGTATTCGTCTTTGGGTATTGGCCATGATAAACCAAATGCTTCTTGAGCGTTTGCTCTTCTTCTTTTGTTAGACAAAATATCTCATGTCTTACAAATCTGCTGATTGAAGGTTTGTAAAATAAAATCATTGCAAAGGCAATGTCGATTTTTTAACTTAAAAAAGAAAGATAGTGTAGTAGTAAATAAATTTATTTTGTAAAATAAAATCATTGCAAAGGCAATGTCGATTTTTTAACTTAAAAAAAAGATCGTGTAGTAGTAAATAAATTTATTTACTACTACACTATCATTTTATTTACTACTACTATCATTTTATTTATACCATCATTTTATTTACTACTACTTTGAATTTATTTACTACTACACTATCACTACACTATTTATTTACTACTACACTAATAAACATACTTACTAAACCGGTAAGTTCTGCTTTAACAGAGGAGCATGATAGTTCCGTGCGAGCCAGAGGCGAGTGCGAGATTCTCAAGCGAGTTCGGCAAAACTTAGCGACCATTCACGTACGTGCCCCGCACGCCGTGCATTGCACGCCATGTAACGTCTCAACATCGGTCTTATGAGATGTGCCGCGCACGCGAAGCCCACAAACGTACGGCACGGCGCATAAGACCAATGTTGTGGAATTGCACGACGAGCAATGCACAGCGTGCAAAACACGTACTTGAATGGTCACCTTTATTAGCTGCACTCACACTTACTTTGTGGTTGATTACCGCTTTACTGTTTCTATTCATTTGAATTTATTTTAACACTTTCGACTTTTCTAAAGAAATTATTTAGTGTTCTGATGAAATGGTAGTAGTAATTTATTAATATCTACCTAATAATATGCATCTATCAAAAATTTACATGACAATTTTTGTGATTTCTAATAAAAGTCCTTAATTTTTACGGTAAGCTCTGCTGAGCTGAGGCAAATTATTTTGACACCACATGTTAAATTCAACAACCGTTACTCTAAATCCCAAAAGGCACATAAGTTATTTATGTATCCGTATCCGCTGTTCAAGTTACCATATTGATAAATTCAAATATTCAGTTCTACTCATTTTCAATCCAGACATGCCATCACATTTCAAGTTTGCAGGCATTATTATGTATCATTATTATATTTACTTTGTAACCATTTTCTAAGCAATTAAAATTCGGATTCATGCACAAAATAAAATAACAATAATCGTAACTAAAACCTGGCCTACTTCGTCGTTGAACATAAAATAACAACATATAAATAGTAAAATAGAAATAGTATATAAATAAATCAAAAATTAAATGGATCATATTCTGCGCTCACTACTATTTATGTGCATAATGTTGAAAAATACCTATTGTGTAAAAATAATGAACAATAATCCTTCTTTGCAATCAGAATATTATTATGGAGTTAACAATGTAGACTTCACACACCGAAAGATGTGCCTTTAGAATATATGTTAATATAAAGTACTAATAAATACCATTGATATTCAGTTACGTACAAAAATGTTTATTCACAATAAATAAATATAATGGTACATATTGATACAAAAATTAAATTTGTTGCCAATTCAATTAATCGCTTTCAGAACTCATGTATTCTGAACTTGAAGTATCAAAGTCATCAGGAGTTGTGGTTTCCGAAATCGTATAGTATGGTCTAAATCTGTAAAAGACATTAATTGTGAAATTAAATTATCAATTAAATATTGAAATTCCATTACTGCGGTTATGGAACGTTATCCCAGAGTTATAACGATAAACATTACGAATTGTGGTTTGCGATCTCGGATGAAATAATCCGAGTTTGCGATAAGTCATGATTCTGTAAAATCTCACTAAATCAGTGACTTGTGCTGTGCCCGCATTTCTCGCCAATGCATTATACCAACCTTGCTATTCTTGACAATCAATATAAAGTAAATTACTTTGGTTTCAATCTACATTGTAACACGTCTCTTCGTTGACATTAGTGTCACCTCACTAAGCAATCTTGGACAGACAAATCGTTTTCAATGCTCTTTGACAAAATTGGTCATACATAGTGTCTCAAATGTAAGCATACAGCAGTATGTTATCAAAGAAATCTGATAACATGATGATAGACATAAAACACTAGAATGAAATATTTAATTTATACTCTTAAAATATTATTCTGAGATCCATTCTGTGACCTCCCACCTCCTCAGGAGGGCGGCCCACCTGAGTCAAAAGAAAATAGTTTGCATTGATAGAAAATAAAGTAACAAGCCAGGGCTACCAAATATGCATCGAGTTAAAGATCCTCTTGAGCAGAAGAGAATGCCACAAATCCGGAGTCAAAAGGACCTCTAGGTATGAAATGGCAGCCGATCAAACTTTCCCTAAGTGTGGTATTGGACATACTTTAAATTGTGGTTATGAGCGTAAGACTCGTTCTCCTCGTATGCAGTTTTCCGCCTTGTTTTATGTTTAGTATAACATTAATTAAGCGAAAAATATTAGTGATTTGATTACCATTATTCACAGGTGTTTCACAGGTGATTACAGTTCGCGCATTATATCTCCGGCTATGCCAAGATCAGCTGGTTGCAGGGCGCTGGGGGAAGAGGGGGTACTTTTTGAAAACATTGTTCTAAAGACTCGCTGTATGTCAAACAGGGTGTTCACCAAAATCATATGTTTAAAATATCATATGAGACACTTAGTAGCGTACTAGTCATAGCCGGAGATATAATGCGCGAACTGTACCATTATACCAGTGTTAGGTCACAGAATATAACTCAAACAGGGTTGTACGTCATTTAATTTTTTTTTCAAAAAACTAAGTTCCAAAATTCTAACTACTTTGTTTGATTTTTCGTATACATTACTGTATAGCTTTGAATAGGCCACTTGTTGTTTGTTAACAAACGCAAGATAACCTTTTATATGTTTCCTCAAGTAGGCCCTAGTAAGTTACGAATATTTGTTAAATTGTATTTTTTAAATACAGTCAGACAATAGTTAAAGTCAGTGCCCTAGCGATCAGCTGATTGTTGCAACGTTCTTATATTTTATGCTTAATTCGTCTTCAGCGTTCTCATAGCTGATTGTTGTTCATGTCTATCTTATTTGATTATTCCTGCCACTAAATCAGCTGTTAGCGCCTGCATTCGTTAAGATGCAACTATTTGCATGTGTGCGTGGAAATTTGAAGGTGCTCTAATTTTTTAATGATCTCTCCTTTTTGCATACATTAACAAATTGTTAGTAATTATATATTTATAAATACATTTTCCCTTAAAACCATCATACGCTATACGTGGTATAATTTAACAACCCATCTATTTATACTGTGTTCCTACGACTCATCCCATTATGAAACATACAATAAACAACTTAAATAGTTAATTATATCAAACTGTGTTATTTCATCTCTCGATTTAAAAAAAACTAGAATGAGTCACTCGTTCGAATGTTTGCATTAAATAATCAAGTAGTGTTGAAATAATGTAATGTATTGCTATTTTCATAGTGCTTAGTTTTTTCACTCGTGCTGAGTTTATTTTTGTTTATATGCAGTATTATTATATCCCCATCTAAGTGTAGAATTAGTAAACTGGCATTTCATTATTGACTTACTCAAAATCTCGATGATTTGACAAATTCTGCCGAATGTTGGAGTAGACTTGGTCGATAGCCATCTTATAGAAGTCCGCCATCGACAAAATCATCACTGGGTACTTGGCACTCAGCCTCTCATACATCTCCACAGACCTAGAAGTAAGTGCCAAACGTTATTATTCACTTTCTTTGTTCCTTTACAATCGGGACATTAGGTATGTGTCGATTAACTAATTTGTCCTCATTCGTGAAAGGTTAATCCTTTTCTTTTTAAGTGTTCTACCGGATTTAAGTAAAAATTTTTTATTCATTCATAGTCAACCTGACCCTATAAAATATAATAAAGAAGTTTGATTTTTTAATAAGTTTGAAATTTATGGATTAATAAGAAGATTTAAAATATTTTTCTTGAAATCTAGATGCATTATAGCAGTTAGAGCTATTCACATAAACTAAGCACTACATTATTCATGTGAGGTGTAACCTACTTCCCCTAATACATAACCATTCAACCACAGTCTGACGATCATAGCCCGTTAATGCGTCTACCAATATCATGCCGGATAGATGACGGATGGTTAATTGGTATTTTCATCATACTGTCCGGAAAACAGCCTTTTTTAGCTCTCTAAATCATACGCAAAATTATCGTTTTTGGATCACTTCGAATAGGAGTACTGAAAAAAACATATGGTAAATTTTGCCGTACTCTAATGTCAAAATTTGTTTATGTTACGTTTGAAACGTTGAAAGATTTCTTAACTTGTGTTTGTAAACAACTAACAGATGTGTAAATGACGATGACTATTTTGGATAACCTCAAAATTATGTAGTCTAATTTTTTTAACGATAGAATGGTTATTTATACATAATGATGAAAATAGTTGTTCATCACACGGAGCAAAAGTGTCTCCTTGGTACGAGATCGTAATTTACAGGCGAGGCGTAGCCGAGTTTGGAAATGCGATCGAGTACTAAAAAGAGTACAAGGAGACTTTCGCTCCTAGTGATGAAAACTGCTATTGAGTCATGGTCTTGGTGAGTTAAATATTTATAAAAGGACATATTTAAACTACCCTTCATCCTCTATAGCCAGAGTTATTTAAATAATGTTTTCCCCCACCGGCTATGTTTCGACGCTTTTTACTCCTTATGAGGAAAATAACACTTTGTCTCCAAGCGGGAGTAAAGTGATTATGATTCCCAAATCCTACGAGACTAACATTTAAATCGATATTTCAACCATCGAGCGCCTTCAAATTTCTACGTAGACAAGAGGAAAAATGTTGAGGTTCAACAGATTACAACTGCAGGCGCAAGAACGTCTACGAATTGATGCATGAATGGTTGTAGGCCACAATTGCAGATCGAAACGAAATGGATATTGTTTGCTAAATAATGAAATAGATTTTTAAAGATTGGGCATTTATTATTGCAGGTGGGGAAAAATGTCGTGTGTATTTCGAGAGAAAAGCACACCCTCCCTCACAAGCTCGGGCTCCAACATTTTCACTCGAGAGACAATGTTATACTTTACTCACTCAACACACAAAATAACTATTTCCTCCATTAAAAACGAATCTTTGAACCTTTTGTAGACTCTGGCCGAGATTTTACACTTAAAGCAAACCTCTGTTTAATGTAGTTCGGTCCTTTTCCAGCGTCCGGCGATAGAGAGTCAGGCAGATCTACGAAGATGGTGAGGTCCGGGGGCGGCAGATCCGGGGGCAGCTGGAACACAGGGGAGGAGATGGGCGGGGGCGGCTGCTCCTTCAGCGACTGCAGCAGGCTGTACGTCACCTGCTCCCACCAGTACCTGCGACAGAGTCGGGTAGGTCGACTAAGATGGTGAGGTCCGGGGGCGGCAGATCCGGGGGCAGCTGGAATACGGGGGAGGAGATGGGCGGGGGCGGCTGCTCCTTCAGCGACTGCAGCAGGCTGTACGTCACCTGCTCCCACCAGTACCTGCGACAGAGTCGGGTAGGTCGACTAAGATAGTGAGGTCCGGGGGCGGCAGGTACGGGGGCGGCGGTCCGGGGGCGGCAGGTACTGGGGCGGCAGGTCCAGGGGCAGGTGCAACACCGGGGAGGAGATGGGCGGGAGCGGCTGCTCCTTCAGCGACTGCAGCAGGCTGTACGTCACCTGCTCCCACCAGTACCTGCGACAGAGAGTCGGGTATATCGACTAAGATGGTGAGGTCCGGGGGCGGCAGGTACGGGGGCGGCAGGTTCGGGGGCAGGTGCAACACCGGGGAGGAGATGGGCGGGAGCGGCTGCTCCTTCAGCAACTGCAGCAGGCTGTGGCCTACGTCACCTGCTCCCACCAGAACCTGCGACAGAGAGTCGGGTAGGTCGACTAAGATGGTGGGGTCCGGGGGCGGCAGGTCCGGGGTCGACGGTACGGGGGCGGCAGGTCCGGGGGCGGCAGGTTCGGGGGCAGGTGCAACACCGGGGAGGAGATGGGCGGGAGCGGCTGCTCCTTCAGCAACTGCAGCAGGCTGTAGCCTACGTCACCTGCTCCCACCAGAACCTGCGACAGAGAGTCGGGTAGGTCGACTAAGATGGTGGGGTCCGGGGGCGGCAGGTCCGGGGTCGACGGTACGGGGGCGGCAGGTCCGGGGGCGGCAGGTCCGGGGGCAGGTGCAACACCGGGGAGAAGATGGGCGGGAGCGGCTGCTCCTTCAGCTACTGCAGCAGGCTGTACGTCACCTGCTCCCACCAGTACCTGCGACAGAGTCGGGTAGGTCGACTAAGATAGTGAGGTCCGGGGGCGGCAGGTACGGGGGCGGCGGTCCGGGGGCGGCAGGTACTGGGGCGGCAGGTCCGGGGGCAGATGCAACACCAGGGAGGAGATGGGCGGGAGCGGCTGCTCCTTCAGCGACTGCAGCAGGCTGTACGTCACCTGCTCCCACCAGTACCTGCGACAGAGAGTCGGGTATATCGACTAAGATGGTGAGGTCCGGGGGCGGCAGGTCCGGGGGCGGCAGGTACGGGGGCAGCTGCAACACCGGGGAGGAGATGGGCGGGAGTGGCTGCTCCTTCAGCTACTGCAGTAGGCTTTACGTCACCTGCACTCTCACCAGAACCTGCGACAGAGAGTCGGGTAGGTCGACTAAGATGGTGAGGTCCGGGGGCGGCAGGTCCGGGGGCGGCAGGTCCGGGGGCGGCAGGTCCGGGGGCGGCAGGTACGGGGGCGGCAGGTCCGGGGGCAGGTGCAACACCGGGGAGAAGATGGGCGGGAGCGGCTGCTCCTTCAGTTACTGCAGCAGGCTGTACGTCACCTGCTCCCACCAGTACCTGCGACAGAGAGTCGGCTAGGTCGACTAAGATGGTGAGGTCCGGGGGCGGCAGGTCCGGGGGCAGCAGGTACGGGGGCGGCAGGTACGGGGGCGGCATGTACGGAGGCGGCATGTACGGAGGCGGCAGGTCCGGGGGCAGCTGCAAAACCGGGGAGGAGATGGGCGGGAGCGGCTGCTCCTTCAGCTACTGCAGCAGGCTTTACGTCACCTGCGCTCTCACCAGAACCTGCGACAGAGAGTCGGGTAGGTCGACTAAGATGGTGGGGTCCGGGGGCGGCAGGTCCGGGGGCAGGTGCAACACCGGGGAGAAGATGGGCGGGAGCGGCTGCTCCTTCAGCTACTGCAGCTGGCTGTACGTCACCTGCTCCCACTAGTACTTGCGACAGAGGGTCGGGTAGATCGACTAAGATGGTGAGGTCCGGGGGCGGCAGGTACGGGGGCGGCAGGTCCGAGGGTGGCAGGTACGGGGGCAGCTGGAACACGGGGGAGTAGACGAGCGGGGGCGGCTGCTCCTTCAGCGACTGCAGCAGGCTGTACGTCACCTGCTCCCACTAGTACCTGCGACAGAGAGTCGGCTAGGTCGACTAAGATGGTGAGGTCCGGGGGCGGCAGGTCCGGGGGCGGCAGGTCCGGGGGCGGAATGTACGGAGGCGGCAGGTCCGGGGGCAGCTGCAACACCGGGGAGGAGATGGGCGGGAGCGGCTGCTCCTTCAGCTACTGCAGCAGGCTGTACGTCACCTGCTCCCACCAGTACCTGCGACAGAGAGTCGGCTAGGTCGACTAAGATGGTGAGGTCCGGGGGCGGCAGGTCCGGGGGCGGCAGGTCCGGGGGCGGAATGTACGGAGGCGGCAGGTCCGGGGGCAGCTGCAACACCGGGGAGGAGATGGGCGGGAGCGGCTGCTCCTTCAGCTACTGCAGCAGGCTTTACGTCACCTGCTCCCACCAGTACCTGCGACAGAGAGTCGGGTAGGTCGACTAAGATGGTGAGGTCCGGGGCGGCATGTACGGGGGCGGCAGGTCCGGGGGCGGAATGTACGGAGGCGGCAGGTCCGGGGGCAGCTGCAACACCGGGGAGGAGATGGGCGGGAGCGGCTGCTCCTTCAGCTACTGAAGCAGGCTGTACGTCACCTGCGCTCTCACCAGAACCTGCGACAGCGCTGTCGATATGTCTACTGTAGTTAAATTATCTACGAAATTTTACCAAGAAACTGGCCGTGTAAAATTATAGAGAAGTTAGATTTTCTTATTTTACAGTTTACTATTAGTGGCTGTTGGTAACTAACAATCTACGAAATCAAATTCGGAAAAAAACAGTATTAGCAGGTACTGTTCAATACAGGTCGGTTCAATACATACGTCCTATAAAGTGGTAGGTCAGGTAGTCAGGTAGGTTCAATACATATGTCCTATAAAGTGGACATTACTATTGAAAAGATAGATGGCCTTCTCACAACACAGCAAAAAACAGATTTTATGTCGTGTATGTCCAGAACAGTTTTTCTTGTCAGGTAGGATATAATTTAATAAAGGTTAATTTTGATTAGATACTATAACGTAAAAAGGTGCTCTCTAGTCGGCAGAAGATTTCGGTCTACACTTCTTTGGTAGACGATACACAAATATCATTTTCGCCAAATGTAAGGGTAAGTTGGTCATTGTAGATGTAGGTAAGACATTCTCATTAGCCTTTATCCACAACCGTTTTAAATAATTATTACCCTTAACTCTCTTGTTGCAGTGGTTAGGATGTGGCGGGCTACTCATACCGGCCGGCTACTTATACTCCGGTTTAGGATGTGGCGGGCTCCTGCCTCCAGGAGTCATATGTGCTGCTTACCCATTGATGACCACGGGCCTGCCCCGGTTGAGGATGTGGTGGGCCTCCTGCCTCCAGGGGTCACATGTGCTGCTTACCCATTGATGACCACGGGTCTGCCTCGGTTGAGGATGTGGCGGGCCTCCTGCCTCCAGGAGTCACATGTGCTGCTTACCCATTGATGACCACGGGTCTGCCTCGGTTGAGGATGTGACGGGCCTCCTGCCTCCAGGAGTCACATGTGCTGCTTACCCATTGATGACCACGGGTCTGCCTCGGTTGAGGATGTGGCGGGCCTCCTGCCTCCAGGAGTCACATGTGCTGCTTACCCATTGATGACCACGGGTCTGCCTCGGTTGAGGATGTGGCAGGCCTCCTGCCTCCAGGAGTCACATGTGCTGCTTACCCATTGATGACCACGGGTCTGCCCCGGTTGAGGATGTGGCGGGCCTCCTGCCTCCAGGAGTCGCATGTGCTGCTTACCCATTGATGACCACGGGTCTGCCTCGGTTGAGGATGTGGCGGGCCTCCTGCCTCCAGGAGTCGCATGTGCTGCTTACCCATTGATGACCACGGGTCTGCCTCGGTTGAGGATGTGGCGGGCCTCCTGCCTCCAGGAGTCGCATGTGCTGCTTACCCATTGATGACCACGGGTCTGCCCCGGTTGAGGATGTGGCGGGCTCCTGCCTCCAGGAGTCGCATGTGCTGCTTACCCATTGATGACCACGGGTCTGCCTCGGTTGAGGATGTGGCGGGCCTCCTGCCTCCAGGAGTCACATGTGCTGCTTACCCATTGATGACCACGGGTCTGCCTCGGTTGAGGATGTGGCGGGCCTCCTGCCTCCAGGGGTCACATGTGCTGCTTACCCATTGATGACCACGGGTCTGCCTCGGTTGAGGATGTGGCGGGCCTCCTGCCTCCAGGAGTCGCATGTGCTGCTTACCCATTGATGACCACGGGTCTGCCTCGGTTGAGGATGTGGCGGGCCTCCTGCCTCCAGGAGTCGCATGTGCTGCTTACCCATTGATGACCACGGGTCTGCTTCGGTTGAGGATGTGGCGGGCCTCCTGCCTCCAGGAGTCGCATGTGCTGCTTACCCATTGATCACCACGGGTCTGCCCCGGTTGAGGATGTGGCGGGCTCCTGCCTCCAGGAGTCGCATGTGCTGCTTACCCATTGATGACCACGGGTCTGCCCCGGTTGAGGATGTGGCGGGCTCCTGCCTCCAGGAGTCGCATGTGCTGCTTACCCATTGAGGACCACGGGTCTGCCTCGGTTGAGGATGTGGCGGGCCTCCTGCCTCCAGGAGTCACATGTGCTGCTTACCCATTGATGACCACGGGCCTGCCCCGGTTGAGGATGTGGCGGGCCTCCTGCCTCCAGAAGTCACATGTGCTGCTTACCCATTGATGACCACGGGTCTGCCCCGGTTGAGGATGTGGCGTGCCTCCTGCCTCCAGGGGTCACATGTGCTGCTTACCCATTGATGATCACGGGTAACCCTCGGTTGAGGATGTAGCGGGCCTCCTGCCTCCAGGGGTCACATGTGCTGCTTACCCATTGATGACCACGGGTCTGCCCCGGTTGAGGATGTGGCGGGCTCCTGCCTCCAGGAGACACATGTGCTGCGTACCCATTGATGACCATGGGTCTGCCTCGGTTGAGGATGTGGCGGGCCTCCTGCCTCCAGGAGTCACATGTGCTGCTTACCCATTGATGACCACGGGTCTGCCTCGGTTGAGGATGTGGCGGGCCTCCTGCCTCCAGGGGTCACATGTGCTGCTTACCCATTGATGACTACGGGTCTGCCTCGGTTGAGGATGTGGCGGTCCTCCTGCCTCCAGAAGTCACATGTGCTGCTTACCCATTGATGACCACGGGTCTGCCCCGGTTGAAGACGTGGCGGGCCTCCTGCCTCCAGGGGTCACATGTGCTGCTTACCCATTGATGACCACGGGTCTGCCTCGGTTAAGGATGTGGCGGGCCTCTTGCCTCCAGGGGTCACATGTGCTGCTTACCCATTGATGACCACGGGTCTGCCCCGGTTGAGGATGTGGCGGGCTCCTGCCTCCAGGAGACACATGTGCTGCGTACCCATTGATGACCACGGGTCTGCCTCGGTTGAGGATGTGGCGGGCCTCCTGCCTCCAGGAGTCACATGTGCTGCTTACCCATTGATGACCACGGGTCTGCCTCGGTTGAGGATGTGGCGGGCCTCCTGCCTCCAGGGGTCACATGTGCTGCTTACCCATTGATGACCACGGGTCTGCCTCGGTTGAGGATGTGGCGGGCCTCCTGCCTCCAGGAGTCGCATGTGCTGCTTACCCATAGATGACCACGGGTCTGCCCCGGTTGAGGATGTGGCGTGGCCCCTGCCTCCAGGGGTCACATGTGCTGCTTACCCATTGATGACCACGGGTCTGCCTCGGTTGAGGATGTGGCGGGCCTCCTGCCTCCAGGGGTCACATGTGCTGCTTACCCATTGATGACCACGGGTCTGCCCCGGTTGAGGATGTGGCGGGCTCCTGCCTCCAGGAGACACATGTGCTGCTTACCCATTGATGACCACGGGTCTGCATCGGTTGAGGATGTGGCGGGCCTCCTGCCTCCAGGGGTCACATGTGCTGCTTACCCATTGATGACCACGGGTCTGCCTCGGTTGAGGATGTGGCGGTCCTCCTGCCTCCAGAAGTCACATGTGCTGCTTACCCATTGATGACCACGGGTCTGCCCCGGTTGAGGATGTTACGGGCCTCCTGCCTCCAGGAGTCACATGTGCTGCTTACCCATTGATGACCACGGGTCTGCCCCGGTTGAGGATGTGGCGGGCCTCCTGCCTCCAGGGGTCACATGTGCTGCTTACCCATTGATGACCACGGGTCTGCCCCGGTTGAGGATGTGGCGGGCCTCCTGCCTCCAGGGGTCACATGTGCTGCTTACCCATTGATGACCACGGGTCTGCCTCGGTTGAGGATGTGGCGGGCCTCCTGCCTCCAGGGGTCACATGTGCTGCTTACCCATTGATGACCACGGGTCTGCCCCGGTTGAGGATGTGGCGGGCTCCTGCCTCCAGGAGACACATGTGCTGCGTACCCATTTATGACCACGGGTCTGCCTCGGTTGAGGATGTGGCGGGCCTCCTGCCTCCAGGGGTCACATGTGCTGCTTACCCATTGATGACCACGGGTCTGCCCCGGTTGAGGATGTGGCGGGCTCCTGCCTCCAGGAGTCACATGTGCTGCTTACCCATTGATGACCACGGGTCTGCCTCGGTTGAGGATGTGGCGGGCCTCCTGCCTCCAGGGGTCACATGTGCTGCTTACCCATTGATGACCACGGGTCTGCCTCGGTTGAGGATGTGGCGGGCTCCTGCCTCCAGGAGTCACATGTGCTGCTTACCCATTGATGACCACGGGTCTGCCCCGGTTGAGGATGTGGCGGGCTCCTGCCTCCAGGAGTCACATGTGCTGCTTACCCATTGATGACCACGGGTCTGCCTCGGTTGAGGATGTGGCGGGCCTCCTGCCTCCAGGAGTCACATGTGCTGCTTACCCATTGATGACCACGGGTCTGCCTCGGTTGAGGATGTGGCGGGCTCCTGCCTCCAGGAGTCACATGTGCTGCTTACCCATTGATGACCACGGGTCTGCCCCGGTTGAGGATGTGGCGGGCTCCTGCCTCCAGGAGACACATGTGCTGCGTACCCATTGATGACCACGGGTCTGCCTCGGTTGAGGATGTGGCGGGCCTCCTGCCTCCAGGAGTCACATGTGCTGCTTACCCATTGATGTCCACGGGTCTGCCTCGGTTGAGGATGTGGCGGGCCTCCTGCCTCCAGGGGTCACATGTGCTGCTTACCCATTGATGACCACGGGTCTGCCTCGGTTGAGGATGTGGCGGGCCTCCTGCCTCCAGGAGTCGCATGTGCTGCTTACCCATTGATGACCACGGGTCTGCCCCGGTTGAGGATGTGGCGTGCCTCCTGCCTCCAGGGGTCACATGTGCTGCTTACCCATTGATGACCACGGGTCTGCCTCGGTTGAGGATGTGGCGGGCCTCCTGCCTCCAGGGGTCACATGTGCTGCTTACCCATTGATGACCGCGGGTCTGCCCCGGTTGAGGATGTGGCGGGCTCCTCCCTCCAGGAGACACATGTGCTGCTTACCCATTGATGACCACGGGACTGCCTCGGTTGAGGATGTGGCGGGCCTCCTGCCTCCAGGAGTCACATGTGCTGCTTACCCATTGATGACCACGGGTCTGCCCCGGTTGAGGATGTGGCGGGCCTCCTGCCTCCAGGGGTCACATGTGCTGCTTACCCATTGATGACCACGGGTCTGCCTCGGTTGAGGATGTGGCGGGCCTCCTGCCTCCAGGGGTCACATGTGCTGCTTACCCATTGATGACCACGGGTCTGCCCCGGTTGAGGATGTGGCGGGCTCCTGCCTCCAGGAGACACATGTGCTGCGTACCCATTGATGACCACGGGTCTGCCTCGGTTGAGGATGTGGCGGGCCTCCTGCCTCCAGGAGTCACATGTGCTGCTTACCCATTGATGACCACGGGTCTGCCTTTGTTGAGGATGAGGCGGGCCTCCTGCCTCCAGGGGTCACATGTGCTGCTTACCCATTGATGACCACGGATCTGCCTCGGTTGAGGATGTGGCGGGCCTCCTGCCTCCAGGAGTCGCATGTGCTGCTTACCCATTGATGACCACGGGTCTGCCTCGGTTGAGGATGTGGCGGGCTCCTGCCTCCAGGAGTCACATGTGCTGCTTACCCATTGATGACCACGGGTCTGCCCCAGTTGAGGATGTGGCGGGCTCCTGCCCCCAGGAGTCGCATGTGCTGCTTACCCATTGATGACCACGGGTCTGCCTCGGTTGAGGATGTGGCGGGCCTCCTGCCTCCAGGAGTCACATGTGCTGCTTACCCATTGATGACCACGGGCCTGCCCCGGTTGAGGATGTGGCGGGCCTCCTGCCTCCAGGAGTCACATGTGCTGCTTACCCATTGATGACCACGGGCCTGCCCCGGTTGAGGTTGTGGCGGGCCTCCTGCCTCCAGGGGTCACATGTGCTGCTTACCCATTGATGACCACGGGTCTGCCCCGGTTGAGGATGTGGCGGGCCTCCTGCCTCCAGGGGTCACATGTGCTGCTTACCCATTGATGACCACGGGTCTGCCTCGGTTGAGGATGTGGCGGGCCTCCTGCCTCCAGGGGTCACATGTGCTGCTTACCCATTGATGACCACGGGTCTGCCCCGGTTGAGGATGTGGCGGGCTCCTGCCTCCAGGAGACACATGTGCTGCGTACCCATTGATGACCACGGGTCTGCCCCGGTTGAGGATGTGGCGGGCCTCCTGCCTCCAGGGGTCACATGTGCTGCTTACCCATTGATGACCACGGGTCTGCCTCGGTTGAGGATGTGGCGGGCCTCCTGCCTCCAGGGGTCACATGTGCTGCTTACCCATTGATGACCACGGGTCTGCCCCGGTTGAGGATGTGGCGGGCTCCTGCCTCCAGGAGACACATGTGCTGCGTACCCATTGATGACCATGGGTCTGCCTCGGTTGAGGATGTGGCGGGCCTCCTGCCTCCAGGAGTCACATGTGCTGCTTACCCATTGATGACCACGGGACTGCCTCGGTTGAGGATGTTGCGGGCCTCCTGCCTCCAGGAGTCACATGTGCTGCTTACCCATTGATGACCACGGGTCTGCCCCGGTTGAGGATGTGGCGGGCCTCCTGCCTCCAGGGGTCACATGTGCTGCTTACCCATTGATGACCACGGGTCTGCCTCGGTTGAGGATGTGGCGGGCCTCCTGCCTCCAGGGGTCACATGTGCTGCTTACCCATTGATGACCACGGGTCTGCCCCGGTTGAGGATGTGGCGGGCTCCTGCCTCCAGGAGACACATGTGCTGCGTACCCATTGATGACCACGGGTCTGCCTCGGTTGAGGATGTGCCGGGCCTCCTGCCTCCAGGAGTCACATGTGCTGCTTACCCATTGATGACCACGGGTCTGCCTCGGTTGAGGATGTGGCGGGCCTCCTGCCTCCAGGGGTCACATGTGCTGCTTACCCATTGATGACCACGGATCTGCCTCAGTTGAGGATGTGGCGGGCCTCCTGCCTCCAGGAGTCGCATGTGCTGCTTACCCATTGATGACCACGGGTCTGCCTCGGTTGAGGATGTGGCGGGCTCCTGCCTCCAGGAGTCACATGTGCTGCTTACCCATTGATGACCACGGGTCTGCCCCGGTTGAGGATGTGGCGGGCTCCTGCCCCCAGGAGTCGCATGTGCTGCTTACCCATTGATGACCACGGGTCTGCCTCGGTTGAGGATGTGGCGGGCCTCCTGCCTCCAGGAGTCACATGTGCTGCTTACCCATTGATGACCACGGGCCTGCCCCGGTTGAGGTTGTGGCGGGCCTCCTGCCTCCAGAAGTCACATGTGCTGCTTACCCATTGATGACCACGGGTCTGCCCCGGTTGAGGATGTGGCGGGCCTCCTGCCTCCAGGGGTCACATGTGCTGCTTACCCATTGATGACCACGGGTCTGCCTCGGTTGAGGATGTGGCGGGCCTCCTGCCTCCAGGGGTCACATGTGCTGCTTACCCATTGATGACCACGGGTCTGCCCCGGTTGAGGATGTGGCGGGCTCCTGCCTCCAGGAGACACATGTGCTGCGTACCCATTGATGACCACGGGTCTGCCCCGGTTGAGGATGTGGCGGGCCTCCTGCCTCCAGGGGTCACATGTGCTGCTTACCCATTGATGACCACGGGTCTGCCCCGGTTGAGGATGTGGCGGGCCTCCTGCCTCCAGGAGTCGGATGTGCTCCTTACCCATTGATGACCACGGGTCTGCCCCGGTTGAGGATGTGGCGGGCCTCCTGCCTCCAGAAGTCACATGTGCTGCTTACCCATTGATGACCACGGGTCTGCCCCGGTTGAGGATGTGGCGGGCCTCCTGCCTCCAGGGGTCACATGTGCTGCTTACCCATTGATGACCACGGGCCTGCCCCGGTTGAGGATGTGGCGGGACTCCTGCCTCCAGGAGTCGCATGTGCTGCTTACCCATTGATGACCACGGGTCTGCCCCGGTTGAGGATGTTACGGGCCTCCTGCCTCCAGGAGTCACATGTGCTGCTTACCCATTGATGACCACGGGTCTGCCCCGGTTGAGGATGTGGCGGGCCTCCTGCCTCCAGGGGTCACATGTGCTGCTTACCCATTGATGACCACGGGCCTGCCCCGGTTGAGGATGTGGCGGGCCTCCTGCCTCCAGGAGTCACATGTGCTGCTTACCCATTGATGACCACGGGCCTGCCCCGGTTGAGGATGTGGCGGGCCTCCTGCCTCCAGGAGTCACATGTGCTGCTTACCCATTGATGACCACGGGTCTGCCTCGGTTGAGGATGTGGCGGGCCTCCTGCCTCCAGGAGTCGCATGTGCTGCTTACCCATTGATGACCACGGGTCTGCCCCAGTTGAGGATGTGGCGGGCTCCTGCCTCCAGGAGACACATGTGCTGCGTACCCATTGATGACCACGGGTCTGCCTCGGTTGAGGATGTGGCGGGCCTCCTGCCTCCAGGAGTCACATGTGCTGCTTACCCATTGATGACCACGGGTCTGCCTTTGTTGAGGATGAGGCGGGCCTCCTGCCTCCAGGGGTCACATGTGCTGCTTACCCATTGATGACCACGGATCTGCCTCGGTTGAGGATGTGGCGGGCCTCCTGCCTCCAGGAGTCGCATGTGCTGCTTACCCATTGATGACCACGGGTCTGCCTCGGTTGAGGATGTGGCGGGCTCCTGCCTCCAGGAGTCACATGTGCTGCTTACCCATTGATGACCACGGGTCTGCCCCAGTTGAGGATGTGGCGGGCTCCTGCCCCCAGGAGTCGCATGTGCTGCTTACCCATTGATGACCACGGGTCTGCCTCGGTTGAGGATGTGGCGGGCCTCCTGCCTCCAGGAGTCACATGTGCTGCTTACCCATTGATGACCACGGGCCTGCCCCGGTTGAGGATGTGGCGGGCCTCCTGCCTCCAGGAGTCACATGTGCTGCTTACCCATTGATGACCACGGGCCTGCCCCGGTTGAGGTTGTGGCGGGCTCCTGCCTCCAGGAGACACATGTGCTGCGTACCCATTGATGACCACGGGTCTGCCCCGGTTGAGGATGTGGCGGGCCTCCTGCCTCCAGGGGTCACATGTGCTGCTTACCCATTGATGACCACGGGTCTGCCTCGGTTGAGGATGTGGCGGGCCTCCTGCCTCCAGGGGTCACATGTGCTGCTTACCCATTGATGACCACGGGTCTGCCCCGGTTGAGGATGTGGCGGGCTCCTGCCTCCAGGAGACACATGTGCTGCGTACCCATTGATGACCATGGGTCTGCCTCGGTTGAGGATGTGGCGGGCCTCCTGCCTCCAGGAGTCACATGTGCTGCTTACCCATTGATGACCACGGGACTGCCTCGGTTGAGGATGTTGCGGGCCTCCTGCCTCCAGGAGTCACATGTGCTGCTTACCCATTGATGACCACGGGTCTGCCCCGGTTGAGGATGTGGCGGGCCTCCTGCCTCCAGGGGTCACATGTGCTGCTTACCCATTGATGACCACGGGTCTGCCTCGGTTGAGGATGTGGCGGGCCTCCTGCCTCCAGGGGTCACATGTGCTGCTTACCCATTGATGACCACGGGTCTGCCCCGGTTGAGGATGTGGCGGGCTCCTGCCTCCAGGAGACACATGTGCTGCGTACCCATTGATGACCACGGGTCTGCCTCGGTTGAGGATGTGCCGGGCCTCCTGCCTCCAGGAGTCACATGTGCTGCTTACCCATTGATGACCACGGGTCTGCCTCGGTTGAGGATGTGGCGGGCCTCCTGCCTCCAGGGGTCACATGTGCTGCTTACCCATTGATGACCACGGATCTGCCTCAGTTGAGGATGTGGCGGGCCTCCTGCCTCCAGGAGTCGCATGTGCTGCTTACCCATTGATGACCACGGGTCTGCCTCGGTTGAGGATGTGGCGGGCTCCTGCCTCCAGGAGTCACATGTGCTGCTTACCCATTGATGACCACGGGTCTGCCCCGGTTGAGGATGTGGCGGGCTCCTGCCCCCAGGAGTCGCATGTGCTGCTTACCCATTGATGACCACGGGTCTGCCTCGGTTGAGGATGTGGCGGGCCTCCTGCCTCCAGGAGTCACATGTGCTGCTTACCCATTGATGACCACGGGCCTGCCCCGGTTGAGGTTGTGGCGGGCCTCCTGCCTCCAGAAGTCACATGTGCTGCTTACCCATTGATGACCACGGGTCTGCCCCGGTTGAGGATGTGGCGGGCCTCCTGCCTCCAGGGGTCACATGTGCTGCTTACCCATTGATGACCACGGGTCTGCCTCGGTTGAGGATGTGGCGGGCCTCCTGCCTCCAGGGGTCACATGTGCTGCTTACCCATTGATGACCACGGGTCTGCCCCGGTTGAGGATGTGGCGGGCTCCTGCCTCCAGGAGACACATGTGCTGCGTACCCATTGATGACCACGGGTCTGCCCCGGTTGAGGATGTGGCGGGCCTCCTGCCTCCAGGGGTCACATGTGCTGCTTACCCATTGATGACCACGGGTCTGCCCCGGTTGAGGATGTGGCGGGCCTCCTGCCTCCAGGAGTCGGATGTGCTCCTTACCCATTGATGACCACGGGTCTGCCCCGGTTGAGGATGTGGCGGGCCTCCTGCCTCCAGAAGTCACATGTGCTGCTTACCCATTGATGACCACGGGTCTGCCCCGGTTGAGGATGTGGCGGGCCTCCTGCCTCCAGGGGTCACATGTGCTGCTTACCCATTGATGACCACGGGCCTGCCCCGGTTGAGGATGTGGCGGGACTCCTGCCTCCAGGAGTCGCATGTGCTGCTTACCCATTGATGACCACGGGTCTGCCCCGGTTGAGGATGTTACGGGCCTCCTGCCTCCAGGAGTCACATGTGCTGCTTACCCATTGATGACCACGGGTCTGCCCCGGTTGAGGATGTGGCGGGCCTCCTGCCTCCAGGGGTCACATGTGCTGCTTACCCATTGATGACCACGGGCCTGCCCCGGTTGAGGATGTGGCGGGCCTCCTGCCTCCAGGAGTCACATGTGCTGCTTACCCATTGATGACCACGGGCCTGCCCCGGTTGAGGATGTGGCGGGCCTCCTGCCTCCAGGAGTCACATGTGCTGCTTACCCATTGATGACCACGGGTCTGCCTCGGTTGAGGATGTGGCGGGCCTCCTGCCTCCAGGAGTCGCATGTGCTGCTTACCCATTGATGACCACGGGTCTGCCCCGGTTGAGGATGTGGCGGGCTCCTGCCTCCAGGAGTCGCATGTGCTGCTTACCCATTGATGACCACGGGACTGCTTCGGTTGAGGATGTGGCGGGCCTCCTGCCTCCAGGGGTCACATGTGCTGCTTACCCATTGATGACCACGGGTCTGCCCCGGTTGAGGATGTGGCGGGCTCCTGCCTCCAGGAGTCGCATGTGCTGCTTACCCATTGATGACCACGGGTCTGCCTCGGTTGAGGATGTGGCGGGCCTCCTGCGCGGCGGCGTACACGGACAGCAGGTAGAACACCCGCCGGATGACGGAGCCGTGCGCCAGGTAGTGGAACAGCTCGAACAGGCAGGGCGCCAGGTTGGTCAGGTATCTCGCGTTCATCTTGCGGGCTAGCTGTTTCGCTATCAACTCCCTGCCTAAAAACGTTCAAGAAAATAATAATTTTAGTAAATCGTTTTCCTCCACCTGTTATGTTTAACCGAATTGCACTCCTTGAAATGAGTGAGCAAAATACTCCCACTGGGAGTAGAGTTATATATTTTTTCTGTTGTGAGGCAGAGTATCCCCATAATGAAAAACATGAAAATAAATCATTCAACACCCGAAACTTCCTAATTTTTTCCTGAGGTTTTGGTTATAGTGCCGGTAAATGGCAAAAAACGGTACAAATTATGCCTCGCTCAAAAACTGTGAATCAAAACAATGCTAACATTCGTTGTTCTGTTTGTTACAATCGTGTTCTTCGTGTCAATATAATAATTTATTTTGTATTATGTATTTATTTACAAATATTGTTGGGGAGTAAAACGTTGTTTGTATTAAGAAAGTAAAGTGAAAGAAACAGTTCCTTATTATTACAGTTTCGGAACTGTTGTCCCTCGGGAGACAATAATCCCGAGAAAAACTTTACTTCCTAAATACACAAATAATTATTTTTACAGCTTTTGGTTTAATAGTAACATACTTTATGGTCTGTATTATTTGAACCTTTCACCTAAAGCTTATTGAATTTTCGTTAATTTATGTATGGAATAGGTGCAAAAAATTTAACAGATTAACTTCTCTTCGAACAGTTAGAAATCAATTATTTTCAATAAGAGCACTTATCATCATCTCCACTACTTCAGACAACTTCAGAAGAACTAATGCAGGTCAAATGAAACATTAGGGCATATCTCGGTAGTATCTCCTCTCACACGGTATAATTAATTCACTGAAATAACGCTTTATTAATACTGAAATAACTATTTCACTAGAAGAAGAATATTAACAATACTATGCTGAATGAGTAATAAAATTGGATTTGCAATAAAAATAAACAATGAACTAAGATACACTTGACGAGTGATAAAGATAGTATCTTTAAGGTGCAAGGAACTAACCTAGTTGGAAGGAACAGTAGCATATCTAACAGTTATTCTATCGCGATAACTCATTGTTTGCAGGACTTACTGCCTCTGTGGTTTCCTTCGACTACAATGAATGGCTTCCTGGTTCTATTGTAAACTTGCTCCTCTTCCGGATATTTGCATTTTTTCTCAAATGCCTCCAAAATTGTCCTGGCGTAAGGATGCTGGAAAAATAAATACATAGTAAGTCATTCCTACTACTGTTAATAGAATGTTAGAGGCCTACGCTGCATAACCTCTACTGCGTAACTTGAACCACGTACTGTAAAAGGAAAACTCACCTTTTCATCGTTGAAATAGTTTTTAATCTCTTCCAAGTTAGAGAAATGATAAAACTCCTTTGGAATTTGATCGTACCCTGAAACCAAAGTATTAGTATATAGGGTGCATGACAAATTTACAAACTCATTTGTTTCAAAAAACCCTTTGCAAAAATCTACGAATCTTAATTTTTTTTAAATAATGAAATACGGTTTGATTGGCGTTGATGGCTAAACATTAATGAATAAATAATTAAACTCACGCTCACGTTCCTGTGAAATACTAATTACCTAACAACAATTATTTATATAGATATAAAATTGTTATTATATTATATTATATATTATACATATTGCCAAAACATGTCGTAAAATGAAAGTAAAAAATTTATATACATATAAGGGTGTGCGTTTATAAAAAAAATAGTTTAGCTCGTATTAATAGCTATTATAACTACCCTAACCAATCAACTAATTATAATATATTATCAATAAAGTTAAATGTATAAGGGCTACTAATATGTTGGTTTTATTAAGCTACGAAACATGTTGGTCTAATTAAAATAATTTTAAAACAGAGTACTGTGTTTTGAAATGTTAAAGATTGTTAAAATAAGCAATTACAACTACCACTAAATTATTTTATTTCATGATACTTATTCTGCAACGTAGGTATCACCATTCCATTTTTTGTGTAAAATTGCTACCATTAAGAAATAACAAAATATTTAAAATATACATTTTATCATTTATTTCATTGATTTATGCACGGAGGGACTTCTTTCCATATCATAGAAAAGCAGAAAAGCACGTAAGCACGTACATATATGTTTTAGTTCTAAAATTAATTATCCCAAATAAATTATTTAGAAATTAATAATATCACATCCTTCAATAACCAATCTGCAGACTTGTTTCATCGGCTTTATTCTCACTGAAATATTCCTACATCCTTCAAAATTGTTTTTAGTTTTATGATCATCCACGTTTTCTTAAAATACTCCCTAACTCGTAGTGCACCTCTGATTGGTTGCTTAAGGGACATAGTGGGTAAGTTTCCAGTTTAATAAATTAGACAAGTCGATAATTTTTTTAATTTTACATACATTGTACTTCGAAAAATTACTAGCAATAAAAAAGAATTCTGGTATTGAATGTTTACCAGGAACTATGAAGAGAACTACAATTCTGCCGTTAGGCGCCATCAGTAAAATATTAAACCACCCTGAATGACAAGCCCTACTTCAGTCACTAACACTCCAACAATTTTGGTTTGTATTGACATAATTTAAACACAGGAATGGTTTCTACGTCAACTGACAGCAGTTGATAGGTAGCTGAAAATATCCTCTGCATATTGCTCAATTCGTAACGTGATTTCTTTGCTCCGTGATTCCAAGAAACGTCGATAACATCATCGTATATCGCAGTGAAATAACAAAACGTTGAAATAAGACGTAGAAAGATATAATAGTCTTAAAACACATGTTAAAATACATGTTTTTTTTAACGCTTCCCCTTTTTGAGTTTGACTAATGCACATATAAATATGAAATATGTATTGTTTTGTTAATCATTACATTTTATACATCCTATTATTTAAGTTTGATCACATTTAGTTTACATTAAATGTTAAAAAAATCTGCCATTGGCATTTTTAAAAAGTTGTGCTTTCTCCATCAAATTCCTGGAACGTTAATCACATTAATCTATACGCTAATAACAATTTGCCATTAATATAAAATATAAGAGTTACTATAAAATATAAAAAGAAACTACTTTTTAAAATTACCTATTTTAATCATACATATATGAATAATGTAATGTTATATATTTACTTATAAACGGCAAAATCATATTAATTAATTTAGTTAGAAGTATTTTGTGTAATTCGAAATCGAGTGACTCTATAAATAAATAGTAAACCACACAAAGTATTGCTAAATTAATATAAAACCGTCATTTACCCATACTTTTAGTTAATAATTACAGTAGTTACCTTTTACAGTAATCTTGTTTATGTAAAATAAAAATATTAACACTAGCTTTGCTTGCATTGTCTACTCTTGTAATCATGGTTTTGACTAAAATTACTTTAACGAGAGGTTCTTTGTTATCAGTACTAATTGCTATATAACAGATATTCATTGTATTAGATTACTCAAAATGTTTATATTCTCTGATTAAAATTTAAGTTTCTCCACTAATATCGCTTTCTACTTCACTTTTTCTTTAAAATTGAGTTGATGATAAACTTACAAAATAAAGTTCTGTCACGAATTTAGAGACATTATTGAGAGAGATTATAAGTGTAAAAATAAACTAAAAATATTACATGTATGCATATTTTTATTTTAAGAGTATGGGCACATCCTGGATGAGAGTATTCCACTAACCTTAAATTTTGGCTCTCCTGCAAAGTTTAAAGAAGTTATACTTAAGACAGAACTTGTTAATACAGCTTCTGTATTTCAAAATTGTTCTATATACACAATTATTCAAGCTTTAACTTAATTGCTTCCTAATCCGTAATTGTTTGGTAATAGTGTTGAGTTAAAATCTAAAAATATTATTTAAAGCTTAGTTCAAATGAGAAGAAAGACTTTCCTCTAATTACAAAATGCCAATTGCTATTTAATTAATTAGCATCCTTTACTTATATAACTGCAACTGTCTTCGGTTAAATCATGCTGTAGGTTAATTACTCCGAAACTGTCAGCTCGACGCCTCGCTGAAAGTCAACTCGAAAAGCTTTTTGAGTGGCGGCGGCTTTGGTTGAATATTCCGGCACTGAAGTAATTTTGCGTTTATCGTAGAAATTTCTACAAATATGTTTCCATACAAACCGAAGCATTGTATTCAAACTTAATTACAGTTTTTCAAATGTACTTATTGCACTTATTATTTTTCAAAACCTTTTCATTTATGTTAGAAATATAGTGAGTCCACCATTCAAAAAACTATAGTTTTTAAATAGTTAATACTCTAGTCATGACACCTCATTTTATTCACAGTTGTATTTTTTATATAAATATAATTGAAATTTAATAAAGTATTTTAATTTTACCTTCATTCTTCACTTTTGACTCTTGACCTTAAAATAAATCCTCAAATCTTTTTGACTGAGGTTCTTAAATTTGACGAAAAAAACATTTTCTCAGCTCGTGTTTTTTGAAATATACAATCGCACAAAAATCGCATAGGATTGAGAGGTGTTACGAGGATAACGCAGCGAGAGTGCGCAACTCCTGAGGAGGAAACTGATACTCCCGTCAGCTGCTATCTGTTAAAAGCCTCGCTTCCATGGCTGACATATCTCATTTCCGTCACTAAAACGTTTCTGAAGGTTCTGTCTATATACCTATAATCTAGAGTTTGGTCAACGACTTTTTTGATTGACTTAGTAATTATTGTTCTTAATATGAATCTTAATCAATTATATCTCAACTTAATTTCTTTTTATTTAAAGCTTGGAGACAACAATTACAATTGAAATTAATTATAAGAGCTGGTACTATTATTTTTATATAATTCCAAATATAAACCTACTGTAAACTTGAAAAACAAAATTAGAAGGTGATATATATCGAAGTAAAACAGCATCCATGTACATATTGGACTATTTTTACCGAGCATGAAAACAATAATATTTACTATACTATACCACTCAAAATGAATAGTTTAATGTAATTTAACGTAATAGGCAACAGTAGGCCATTTCCGCGTCGCCAGCGCTGGAGGAGACATTAAAGTGCTTGTTATCAGTCAGTCGCGATAACGCCGTGCGGACATGGGGCTGGGGCGTCGTGCGCTGCTGCTCTCAGTCTTGCTGGTCAATCATTTCCAACCGCTCCGTTCCCAGGCTGTAGGTAAAGAACACAATAAACTGTAAGTTATCATTTTTTGTAGTAGCAACAAATCTGACATAGCGTTTTGAGAGTTGTGAGCCTTAACCATAACTTATAATAAAGTTTAATCTTGATTACATTATTCACATTAATTTACATTTGATTTTGAGTTTTATAGTGTAACAACTAATATGAACACACTTTCTGAAGTATCGGCTTAGGATAAAGTCTCTATGACTTCTTAGTAAACCATATAAACTCACTATGAAAATATATAATAGGTGTAATGTTAAGATGTTACCTCTGCTAAGTATTTTATGTTATTTTTCTGCCCTAAATATTGATGGTCTAAATAATGTAATGGTAGGACGCCTTTTTTGAATCCTACTTGACTCTCACCAGTATGAATAAAAATAAATTTTGATTTAACTTTAAAAGGTCGTTATTAATTATATTTCATGTTTCTTTATTCGTTTTGAAATTTACTTTTATACACAAGATCTTGACTGTTTACCATAAACACTTTATTTCAGAACAGGAAAATCTCTCAGATATTCTTGAACTTTTTAAAGGACTGGATTCCGTGCTGAAATATTTCAGAAATAATACAGTAAGTATATAGTTTATTACAATCATTTCATATGTTTAGTACATATTTTTAAAAATCAATTGTATGTTGTTTTTTACAATCTACTAAAAAGATGGTTCCACATCATCGGTGGACTTTAAGTTTTTTTTTCACTACGTCTATTGTTCAATTCCAGGACACACTTGCCCAGAACATTCTGACGACGTTCGAGAGGGAATGCTTCTTCACCACGGAGCCCGTCGTGCCGGCCCAGAGCGACCCGACCCGGCGACCCTACGTCGTCATCGAGGGCAACAACCGGCCGAGTGAGCAACCGTTCTCTTACCACTGCACTACGAACAGGGCATTCAAAGATTTATCATTAAGGCACACCCAAAAACACAGAACCAAAAGTCGCATGTTTGACATTTAGATAAATCACAGTTTTCATAGAGCAACTTTACTTTAAATCATTACATTAGCACGTTCGCTGCCATGGACGTTCTGGAACGTCAAGGTGTCACGGCACCAAGAGCTGGTGACGTTCCATAACGGTCCCGTAGATTGTTGTTTCAATGTTGCCATGGGCGACCCAGCTTCTCGGGAACACTCAGTGCGTATTTGCCACTTGTGCGGACTTTACCCACACGTTTTAGCGAATTTCCCCTATAGGGAAGAGGCTATTACCGTAGGTCTCATGGTAAGACCTAAGCCCGAGACCATGATAACTTTTCGTTTTGGGGCCCCCAGAAGCAAAAAACACCATTCGTTCAAATTTCTAGATATATATATATATATATATATATATATATATGTGTGTGTCTGTAAGCACGATAGCGCTCGCAAAAATGGTCCAATCGGAATGAAATTTGGCACAGGCGTGTAAAGTAGTAATTATTCGGATGACTTCGTGAACCAGCCCGATCGGACCATCGGAAGGGGGGGTAAAGGGGGATAAACCCCCTCAAAAATAGGTTTTTTGAGTTTTTTACAAAGAAAAATAAAATTTATCGAATTTTTGTTGGCACCATTGAATTCAGCTCAAAAAAACAAACAATTTAGTATTTTGAATCACTGCTCTATGTCCATTGGTTACCGAGATATTGAAAGTGGTAAACACAGTACGTTGTCCCAATGTTAACCTTATGGGAAATAAGTAAAATTCTATATCTTGGTTATTTCTCAACATATCTTGATAAAACTTGGTAAATAGCTTCTTCTAGTTCAGATCTAGTAATTATTTAATCAAAACCATCCAGTTTTAATATACCTGTAGCAGCAGACCTGCATACTCATTCCCCATGTTATTCTTATGGAGCTAACCAAAACATGTCAAATCTCGCTATGTTGGATTGAAATACATTGTTTTGCATTTGAAATTCGCTGAGTATGCAGGTCTGCTGCAACGGGGGTATTTCAATATCAGTTTTTAGGTAGAGTTTTTTTTATGTACAAGTAAAATAAATTAACCATCTTTATTTCAGCATATTCCTACATATACAGGGTGTTTTTTAGAACGCAACACATGTTTAAGATTGAATAATACACATAATATAAAGATTAAATGAGTATTGTTTTATTAATATTTTTATTTTATACAACCTATAATTTAAGTTTGATCAGATTTAGCTTACCAACATTAGCTATACACTATATTAGCTTTTTAACATTATGTGTTCAAACAATCTGCCATCAACATTTACTCAAAGTTGTGTTCTCTCCATCAAATTACTGAACACGTTTTGCAAAGTACCTCATTGAATTTCTTGTATTAATTTTTTTATTTTTGTTTTAAGGGCTGAATACCCTGTGAATTGTTTTTGCCGTTCTTACTTTTTATCTATCCCTAAAGAAAATAATATAGTGAGGCTAAATTCGGGGATCTTGAGGGGGGGGGGGGGAATAAGCCTTCATTGATAAAATAAAATTTGGGCTGCGTTTTTAATAAATCACCCTGTATTATAAGAATTTAGCAGATAATTGTTTACATAAAAATGTGTCAGATGCCAAAACAATCCTTCATCCTACATTTGAATACGTTTGAAAAAAAAGATGAATTTATATGTTTTCTTTTACTATATTTAATGTTTTTTAACATGAAGAACTATTAGCTTCCCGGCTTTGAATGTGAACATTGGAATAACACGTGTGATTTACACTAGACTTGTCTGTAGCTATTATGATTTTTAGGTGAGGGAGAGTATTTAACTTGGCATGCAGGTGTTTTCAACAGAGTTTACATAACATAAGCAAAGATTTTAAAAATAAATTGAGTTTTTTCTTTTTTTTGGAGCGTTACTATTTTATAGACTCAATTCGTTACATGCATCATATTTAAGCCTTTGGATTCAATTTTGTTTTAACTATAAATTACCACAGCATGATGCTGTTCCTATATCGACGTTTTTTTCTGTATGATCAATATTTCTATAAGTTGTTTTAAGTGTATATCCTCACCAATAGTCGAATTTAAAAGAATAGCATTTGCTTCAACAAATTATTTTCAAATCTGTATACTGAGTGGTTGATGTAGCTTTCAAAACGCTTTGGTTGCATGAAATTCATGATTAATAAAACTGTAACCATAAATCTTACGAACCTGACGAGACGTGGCGTAAGTTGACCACCGCAGTGGCTCTGTAATGTATCATCACCGGGGAACAATGCCAACTGTCAGTGTGACGTCATCCATTACCCAACAGCCAATGACAAGAACAGTGTTTGGGCAATTACGTCATCGGTCACCTCCAATTAGAGCTCAAACGTTTTACCAACGTCAACTTAATTGTTTTATGATATTATATTTGCTTGAATAATAAATATCCTTTAAGTATCTGAACGCTGATCTGAACGGAAACTTAAGAGAATGCGTTATTGATTAAATTTGTAGTTAATAAGTTAATGTAAGATGGAAACTTTTTAAAAACATTCTTCACCATCTTCATAATTTAGTAATGTTTTTCTGCTGTTAGATTTGAAATTTACAGTTTCACTACAAAAAGTTGTTTTTCAAATCAAAGCCTACAATTTTTGTATTCATATTTAATTTTTTTCAAACTAATTGTTGTTATAAAAACGTACCAAAGTATTTGAGTTTCAGATATCACCTACTATTTGGCAAGAGTGGCCTAGAACAGGAAAGCTTTATTCTATGATTATCACGATCCATTGAACTGCAGATCACGATACATCATAATGCAGAAAGTATTTTTCTTGAACGCCTCTCTGATATCCGTCGTATTCTCAAATTACTTTATTTGCCTTATCTTTATTGAGGTCATTCTCAGTCCTTTCTACTGTTGCTATTTAAGCCCCATATCCTTAGACGAAAAACTAGGCTGGTATTAGATTGATTTCTAAATTTTTTCCCCTTAACCAGATCTCGTAAAGGCAGTTCCAATGACTTCAGACAAACAACTGATTAGCGTGATTAGGCTATGCAATTCCAATTTCCCTAAATAATTATAATGTATTGTTTTAATTATTTTATTCTGTCAGAAAATAAACCAATCTCTAAGTTATGTAAGTAAAATAAAATAATAAATATTATACACCTATATAGGGTTTTTATAACCGCATAAATTATCTAGCATTAGTGGTTAGAGTCTTGAGATTGTTCCAAGGTCACGGGATGGAAATATCCACATGTCCACATCTAATTTTAAGTGTGAAGAACGCTTTATAGGGTTAATTAATCTCTTCAAAGTCCGAAAGGTTTTGACAACTCAGAGAAAATAGTTATTTGTGCGTTGAGTGAGTAAAGTACATCATTGTCTCAGTGAAAATGTCGGCGCCCGAGCTTGCGAGGGGTACCATTTTCACTAGGGAGATAATGTGCTTTACTATCGAAATACAGTACATGTCTAAGGAATATTTCGGCCTTATTCAGTAACAAGACTACAAGATCGCGCCACAATCATCCTTCACTCATCTGTCATTCATACTTGGCTTAAAATGCCTACCTGGTAGATCGTCATTTCAACTAATGTATAACTGACGCCAATTCTTGGGGCCCAGTGCGGTGGATGCGCGGTAGCAAAAACGGCTAGTGCGCATGTGCGACAACGCCTTGCTAGAGCAGCACTGTCATTCTGCTCTCAGCCGTCAACAATAGCGTGTCATTACATGTCGTCCTAAAAACATTGACCGACGGAACATTGACTCTTACTGGCGATTAATGATCGTTTTAATTCTATTCAAGAACATAAAATATTTCATTAGTATTTATTGAAGCGTCTTGTTACTCTGAACAACGATTGACAGAGAAGCAGTAACTATGTGCGAGCTGCCGAACTTACGCAGCCAGGCTAGTACAATGTCGGCCGCCGCTGCCGCTACTACTCCCCTCTCCTCCCAGCCTACCCACTCCCCGCCCCATACGCGGACTGGGCCCCAAGAATTGGCGCCAGCTATACCCCTAATGTATCGAAATACACACATTTTTGCCCCACCTACAATAATAAATACCCAATCTTTATACAACAATTCCATAAACTAAGTAATAAACAAACAATATCCATTTTACCAGCATACGAGTAGCTGCGCAACCTTTCATGCATCAGCAATCAGCTGATTGTTGCAAAAATTGACGTTCTTACAGCTGATTGTTGTCAATGTTATTCTTATTGTGATTATTCCTGCCATTAAATCAGCTGGTAGCCCTTGCAATCTATTGTACCTCAACATATTTGAATGACAGCTTGCAATCACTTGCCCCGGGAGTCACTTTACTCACACTGGGAGACAAAATATTATTTTACCCACTCATTACAAGGTGTAAAAGACGTTTAAACATAGCAGGTGGGGGGGGGGGAAATATATTTGAATACGTCTAATTGTATGCACTGACATCACTTGCAACCTTGCAACCCTCAGGTCGGGACAGGACAGGGGTGGCTTTGGCCCGTCTCCTGAACGGCCGCTATTTCAACAACCCCGCGCCCTGCCTGATCCGCTTCCTGGAGGAGCTTCCCTCGGGCAGCTTCCTGCGCCGCGCCTACTTCGTCCTCTCCCTCTACGCCACCGACTTCAACGTCCGCGTCCAGCTCGCGGCCGGCCACCCCGTCGTCGCCAACGGGTAACAGTCTACCCCTACACTGAGTCTAGTAAAATCTTTTTAAATTGTTTTAACAGATATGACAGTTCAATTTTTTTCTAAATTAGCTCAAATATTTTCTATTTTCGTTCATAAATTTTCTAAATTAGTTCAAATACTTTCCTAATTAGTTTATAACAACTTAGCTAGTCTCGTAGTTTCTTTACAGCAATGGTAATAATTAATCATATAACTGTTGGTAATTATTATGAATGATCACCAGTATCGATTGTACTTATATCAGTGAAAATTATAAACGTGGGCTACACAATTTGTAAAATGTGTCTTACAGTGGAATATTCATCTCTAAAATTAAGGACAGTCATAAATACGAGCTGCACTGGTTTGGGCAGGAGCTTCAATACATTCTGAAGTTAAAGAAAGAAATCTAATGTTGCTAAATGGAAGTCAACATTTACTGAGTAGAATGAAAAGCAGTTTGTTAAGTTTACCAAACAACAATTAATTCAAGTAATAGTCAGGTCGATAGCTTAACTTCGTAAACACTTGTTGCTCATCTCTGCTAATAAGAGGGTTTTAATTTGGTTGTTTGTTACATTGTTTGATCAATGTCTTGGCGTCTTGGAATTTAACCTCTATACATTGAGTCTCTGGTAAAATCAATCGCCATACATTTACGCGTTTATACATTTTTTTGTATTTGTTTATACATTTTTACAGTATAGCCTATGTCTCAAAAAGCTGAACCCGGGAGAGAGCTTCTTTATTACTTAAAAAATAAATAAATAAATCAAATTGACTCTACTCTTATATTTGAGACATACTTTCAGTTAACACTTCATTACTTTTTTTAATCTCATTCAAACTACACGTACAAATTTCATAATATACGACCTCGGAGCTGTCCACATGACCTCAGACCTGTCATGACGTCACCTCACACATGTCCTGTATGACCAGTGGTCCCCAGGTGCTCGCTGGACAAGGTGGTGTTCGCTCTGGAGAAGTCGTACGCCGAGCTGCCAGAGGCGACCTCGGAGCTGTCCACATGACCTCAGGCCTGACATGACGTCACCTCACACATGTCCTGTATGACCAGTGGTCCCCAGGTGCTGGCTGGACCAGGTGGTGTTCGCTCTGGAGAAGTCGTACGCCGAGCTGCCAGAGGCGACCTCGGAGCTATCCACATGACCTCAGACCTGACATGACGTCACCTCACACATGTCCTGTATGACCAGTGGTCCCCAGGTGCTCGCTGGACAAGGTGGTGTTCGCTCTGGAGAAGTCGTACGCCGAGCTGCCAGAGGCGACCTCGGAGCTGTCCACATGACCTCAGGCCTGACATGACGTCACCTCACACATGTCCTGTATGACCAGTGGTCCCCAGGTGCTGGCTGGACCAGGTGGTGTTCGCTCTGGAGAAGTCGTACGCCGAGCTGCCAGAGGCGACCTCGGAGCTGTCCACATGACCTCAGACCTGACATGACGTCACCTCACTCATGTCCTGTATGACCAGTGGTCCCCAGGTGCTGGCTGGACCAGGTGGTGTTCGCTCTGGAGAAGTCGTACGTCGAGCTGCCAGAGGCGACTTCGGAGCTGTCCACATGACCTCAGACCTGACATGACGTCACCTCACACATGTCCTGTATGACCAGTGGTCCCCAGGTGCTGGCTGGACCAGGTGGTGTTCGCTCTGGAGAAGTCGTACGCCGAGCTGCCAGAGGCGACCTCGGAGCTGTCCACGTGACCTCAGGCCTGACATGACGTCACCTCACACATGTCCTGTATGACCAGTGGTCCCCAGGTGCTGGCTGGACCAGGTGGTGTTCGCTCTGGAGAAGTCGTACGCCGAGCTGCCAGAGGCGACCTCGGAGCTGTCCACATGACCTCAGACCTGACATGACGTCACCTCACACATGTCCTGTATGACCAGTGGTCCCCAGGTGCTGGCTGGACCAGGTGGTGTTCGCTCTGGAGAAGTCGTACGCCGAGCTGCCAGAGGCGACCTCGGAGCTGTCCACATGACCTCAGGCCTGACATGACGTCACCTCACACATGTCCTGTATGACCAGTGGTCCTCAGGTGCTGGCTGGACCAGGTGGTGTTCGCTCTGGAGAAGTCGTACGCCGAGCTGCCAGAGGCGACCTCGGAGCTGTCCACATGACCTCAGGCCTGACATGACGTCACCTCACACATGTCTTGTATGACCAGTGGTCCCCAGGTGCTGGCTGGATCAGGTGGTGTTCGCTCTGGAGAAGTCGTACGCCGAGCTGCCAGAGGCGACCTCGGAGCTGTCCACATGACCTCAGGCCTGACATGACGTCACCTCACACATGTCCTGTATGACCAGTGGTCCCCAGGTGCTGGCTGGACCAGGTGGTGTTCGCTCTGGAGAAGTCGTACGCCGAGCTGCCAGAGGCGACCTCGGAGCTGTTCACGTGGCCAGAGGACCTCCTCAAACCCGACTTGACCTTCTTCCTCTCTTCCAGCCTGCGCTACCGCGGTCGCGGCAACGCCTTCATACCTCGAGTCTCCAACCAGCATCAGAATAGGTGAAGCTTTTCTTCATTTGAGGAAAGGACAGGATTTTTTTAAATTTGGTAACGTAATCGTCGATGTTTTTCATCAACTTTACTAGTCAACGAAACATATTTTTCTTTAGCTGTATTCACTAGCTCAGCTCATGTGGAATTACCCCAACAACTAATATTTCTATTTGGTTTTAGTGACTTAAATAATTTCCAAGAAAACAATTGTTTATTCATACAAACCTATGGTTATATAGGTTAGTTATATAGTTGGGTGTGTTTCCTAGCCTAAGTGTTAGCGTCTTGGACTTCGGTTCAAAAGGTCGCGGGTTCGATTTCCGGCATGCCCACAGAAATTTTATGGATTTGGACCGCTTTCCCTTAAAAGCGTTTGAGTAACTCCCCTGAAAAATGGCATTGGCGTAAACACTACAAAAAAACCTCATTTATAGTACATTTATAACATATGGATGGAGGGATAACAGTTATTTAAAAATTTTTATTAAAACATGTCGACAGTTTTGTTTTTGTTTTCTTACACAGTTGAAGCAGAATATTTTTAATAACTTCATTGTCATGAGGCTATATTTTTTGCTACTTAACGTAAGCATACAGATGGTCCATCAGCATACAGTTGGATACGTAAGCATTCAGTTAAATAAAACATCGGTTAGGATTTTTATGTACATTGAAAACCGCCCTTAATGACAAACAGTTTAAAACTTTGACAATCTTCATTGTTTGTGTAAATTAATATTATACTCTAGATTTGCCTTTCTTCGGAATTACTGAAAGTTCCTTATTTGGTTTAATCGTTATGTTTTTTTCATACAGGGTGTTTTTTAACGCAACCCATTTTTAGATTGAATATTGCACATATAAATATGAAATGAGCATTGTTTCGCTAATTTTTACATTTTATATAACCTATCATTAAAGTTTTATCACATTTAGTTTACATTACTTGTTCAAACAACCCTCCATTGGCATTTGTAAAAGTTGTGCTCTCTCCATCAAATTCCCGAACATGTGTTGCAAGATACCTCTTTGAATTTCTTGCATTAAATTTGTTACGTTTGTTTTGAATAGCTGAATATTTTGTGAATTGTTTTCGTAGGCCTTACTTCTTATGTATCACCAAAGAAAATAATATAATGGGGTCAAATCCGGGGATCTTGGGGGAAATAATCGCTCACTGATAAAATAAAGTTTTGGGTTACGTTTAAAAAAACACCCTGTAATTTTACATTTAAATGTTTTAAAACAATAAAATTATTGGATTTAATGTTTGGATTTAGATTTAAAACAAAATATTTGTTTTTATCCAAGAATGTGCGATTTTCTATCATTATAGAACAAAAGTTTGGTAGAAAATTGACAAATGAGCTGTTATTAACATTTTCAAAGACATCAGTAATTCAATTCAAAACACTGAGCAGGTCGCTGGAGATGTACCGGAGGCTCCAGCGAAGGTTCCCCATAATGATCCTGGATAGGAACGTGAGGCCGGAAGTGATCTACAACCACATGACCAGGATACTCTCTCACAAACGGACCCTCACCTCGAGAGGTAGTTCCTATTTTAATAAAAATTCCAATATTGTAGGTTTTGCATTTAAAACCATAACACCTATTCATTCATGAAGCAGTTAAAAATTTAAGCTAAATATTTAAGGGCAACGTTAAAATTAAATTTATAAAAAGCCTTTTTAGCCATCTTTGCTATACCCGATATTTTCGATTAGTGAGAAAAGATTTTTGTTTTTATTAATGAACTTGTTTACTGATTATATTAAACGAATAACGAATTCTTGAATTACTTTCCTGAAAATACACGTTTATTCCTACAGTTTTATAAAGACTAAAATGACACGTAAATATGAGTAAACACAATTTAAACCTTTGAATCTTGTATGGACTTAGATTCTCAAACAGTCTCTTTTTAAATAAGTAGCACTCAAGGGTTTGAAGGTGATGGTTAAACGCTTGTAATTAAACAGAAAATTTAGCGAGCCCACCTTACGAGACTGGAAAATCCTTTCCCGCAAGATAAAATAAGTGTTCATTTAAATTCTAAATGAATTCAAAACCAGGACATGAAAATCAGTCAGGGCTTTAGTCCTTTGGTTTAAAAAGTTACAGAGTCTCCGCATTGGAAACGACTACTTCATTTGGCCAGTTGTTAATTAAAACGTATGTTTTTGTGTAACTCTTCTCTAATGTTTTTATGTAACTCTCCTCTAATGAACTTGGGCTTTAACCCTTGTTCGAGTATTGTAAAATTGATTGATAAAATAAAGTTTTCAGGAATTGAATGGTATAAATTGTTGGTTTATAATTTTGATGTAAAATTCTAACAATTTTTTCAGATGTTAATGAGGATACGGAAGTGAGACTTGGGCTGTTCGCCGGACTTGAAGGGATCCTCAACTTTTTTAGGAATAATTCGGTAAGTAATTTATGAAAACCCTCAGTTGCAATAAAAAAAATGGATGGATTTAAATGTGACTTTTAAAAAAGATGAAAGATTTATAATTATCATTCAATTAGAGCTGCTTATGCAAATTAGAGCTGCAACTTGTTTGTGCAAAATACATCGATAGTATATTCTATTAGTAAAAATGGATACGAAACAAAAATATATGTGTACCAAGTTATGGAACTGGGGTATATTTTGATAATGGCATATTAAATTATATGTAAATTTATGTTTAAAGATAAAATAAATTTCTCGTCGACATCAATTGTATCTAAATAAATGCCTTTTTATGAAAGAATATTGAATAAAGAGCAAATTAATGAGAGCTTGTTTGATGTTGGAAGTCACTTCCTGGAACTGATTACATCTGTTTTTAACTTTCGTAAGCCTTGTAATATTAGTCTGCTATTAAGGAAACAATTATGTAATAGCTATTAATTAAAAGTTACAACCAGTCTTATTTTTAATAATCGAATTATTAATCCAAACGTTTTTACCATATAAAGATGCATTTAAGACAATAATGTTAATTACCCGTTAAAATAAATAACATAGGGTATGACATACCACCATTGACTAAGTCAATGATACCACTTTATCCGTCACAGTTGAAAACTCGTCCTTGCTGGATATAAACTCATCGACCTGGGTTTCGGTTATCGACGACATCGTTTGGTTGGATCAATATTTTAATCATCCTTGACTGAAAATGGATAGGATTGTTGTGGTATAGAAAGGCCGAAACCCGGTTCAGCAAGCAAGGACGAGTTTTCAACTGTGGATAAAGAGGTTTTTATCACTAATAGAAACAGTTGTGGTGGCTTCAATAATAAATAAGTTAAAATAAAGCTTGCTGCTTAGAACATTCTCGCCCAACGCATCTTGGAGACGTTCGAGAGGGACTGCCTGTTCAACCTGACCAAGCCGGTGCCCTCGGGCGGCAGCCGCAAACCCTTCGTGGTCCTGGAGGGCAACGGCCACAACAGTGAGTGATTGATAATGTGCAATTCTCTGGGGACCTCTGGTGGACCCCAAGATAAACAGACTTTACCGCATAACAGTGGGTCCCTCACGTCTAGTTTTGTGTTTTGTCTGTACGAATGTATTCTTAACTAATTTTGGGATAATTTTTATTTTGAAGTTGGGAACATAAAGTTTAGCACGATTAGGTATGTATCTTAGTTTGGAAAGAAAGTTGTGCCAAATCTCATGCCTCTAAGGTTAGCCATTTTTTATGACGGCCTTTTTAAAATCGTTAAAGTTGGTAAAAGTATATGAGTCTGATAAACGAATGGGGAATTCAAGTCTAATCGAACACTTTGATCAACGGAAGCGGTTAACAACTAGCCGATTAAATGTTTGATATTAAAGCACATTTTCAACAGTATCCTGGGTACTCGGCTATTTGTTGTCCGCGACCCGTTGATCTAGGTATGTTTAAGTTCGCCAACATTTATCAGTCGTATACATTTTTAACCAACTGTAACGATTTTTATTAAATTTCTCATTTCAATTTTTAAATGGGCGGTATATTTTTAAGACAGTCATGAATTAAGGCACCTAAACCTGACACAGCACCTAAAGCTGGCAATTTTAATTCAATTCATTAAAAATAAAGAAGGCTAATATTTTAGGAGTCCTAGATTGCTCACTTTTCTTCATAAGATCATGCTGAACAGTTCTTTAGTTGCCCGGTGGTCTCTTGTTGGTATTTTTTGGAGGCACATCTTCTCTCGGTATGTCTAAGTCCTTTCTGAATATACTCTCAGCTTGATCAAAACGTAGAGAGGAAACTTCATTTTCTCATAAGGTCTTAGCTATGCATCTTATAAATAAGTTAGGCAAACTTTATATTTCTTTTCCAAGAAATTTAATTCAACTGCTAATGGCCATTTAGATACCATTTCCTGAAATTAAAGGCTACACAAGGGATGTCAAGTTTAGGTTCCAATCAGCTCAGCCCCTAAACCTGACACCTAAATTGGAGCACCTGTATTTTTGTTGACCCTAAACCTGACACTAAATTTGTATTTTGATAAACTATATTTGTGGCTACATTCAATAAATGAGCACATTTATAGGGCCAATTATAGGCCCAATATGTTTGGCTACCCGCAGCCATTCCCATTTAAATAGTCTTAAATAAACAAATTGTGAATTATATAGAATTTTGAAAAATAAAACCCCCGCTGCAGATGACCCTATGATCAGCGAATTTCTTATACATAAACGGATATTTCATCACAAGGAGAAGACTGGTACGAAGCCTCATCAACACATATTTTTAAATAAACGAGATAAAAATATCCTCTGTAACAATTACATAGAATTTGAATATGCGCGTTTCTTGTCACAGGAAAATAAAAATTGCTTATTTTCACTAGAACCCTTTAGATCTCCTCTAAAAGAAGTCACATACCAAGTTTTATTAAACTATGTTGAGAAATAAGTGAAATATAAAATTTTATTTATTTCCCATAAAAGGTTAACGTAGTAATAGCTAATTACACATTGAGGATATTCGTTTTAACTTTATTAAAATTATTAATTATTTAAAAGTTATTTTTCGTTTCATTAGCTTTGGATTTTAGAAGACATATGATATTTTAAAAAGTAAAATACTAAAACATCTCACCAATTTAATTTATTACATACATACATATATACAAGTGTCTGATTAAGGTTCCTCAAGTGTCTGCTTCAGGTTCCTTGCCGAATTTGGGTGTCAGTTCTAGGTAACTTGTGAAGGTATTTAAAAAATCTCAATTATTTTTTACTACACTAAAAATAAACCTTTTACAAACTTCGGTGGGTTTTAAAATATATTTTAGAAAATGCTAAGCATAAAGCTTTTGCTATACCATTATTTTGGTAACAATATATTTATGAAAGCGAAATATTTTTAAAAATAACAAGTTAAGGTGCCTTTACCTTAGTCACTGATGAAGAACTATACAGATTGGCAACCCAATGCACTTTTGCGTGCCCGTTTTTTCGCGCGGCGTCAAGTTGTTAGGTCGTTTTGCCGCACATATTGCATTGGTATCAAGTATAATTTCGTCAATATCAAATATTCAGGTCCCAAAGAACAAATATAGCCATTAATAACGTTGATACCAATGCAATATGTGCGGCAAAACGACCTAACAAACTTGACGCCGCGCGAAAAAAAGGGCACGCAAAAGTGCATTAGGTTGCCAATCTGTATAGTTCTTCATCTGTGCCTTAGTGTAAAAATTACGCATTAAGATAGACAGGCAGAAAACTAGGCGTCTTATAGTTCCGTTGGCATACGGTACAAGTGTTTGCCTTGATGCAAGGAAATACACCACAAGAGGTTTCCAGGAGTTTGGAGACGCCATGTATAGCTGAATGAATTATAAATAAACAGGATTATTGTAAAACAATTACTATTAACATTTTAACAAGTTAAGCCAACAGTTTCAAATTTTTTAAAAATTTACTCATGACTGTCAGACTAAATGTAACTTGGTGTAGGAGTGAGAAACAACAAGCATTCTTGACTTGCAATTTAATTAATTTAGCAACCTTGAAAGGAAATGTGTTATCCTACACCTGTACTAAACATATCTCCGAATGCAAACACAAGTATTTCCTTCCAACTTTATCCTTCTCAAAATAGCTTGTTTCCTCAGAGATCAGCTTAACTCTGAGCTTCTGATACTGGAACTATTTTATCTTACAGAAATACTTTGACCTTTATATAGTTTTTGAACAAAATTTTGTATGCGTCTTATATCAAGCACTAGCTGCTTTAACCTTCATTTACACGGGTTATTTTGTTAAACATGATGAACAATTTACATTTAGAGCACCTCAAATCAATAAGTTTGTTAAAATAATTATTTTTGCTCTACATGTTTCTAGTAAAATGTTGTAAGTAAAATTTTTTTTATCCATATTCTTCTACTTGTTATGGAAATAATAGAAAATATGCCAGTGTGTTTGTCAGATAAGTTTGCCTTAGTGCCTTGTGTTTGCCTAAAGGATTTTTTAATAAAAATTGGCCCATGTCCATCTTTGGTATATTGGCTCCATTCCTGCAAAATGTCAGCTCAATCGGTTCCGTAGTTTTTACGTGATGGAACTTCGGACCTAAGTTCGGCGGTGGGGTTCGGGCCTAAGTTCGGCGGTGGGGTTCGGGCCTAAGTTCGGCGGTGGGGTTCGGGCCTAAGTTCGGCGGTGGGGTTCGGGCCTAAGTTCGGTTCCTAAATGCTCAATGCAAACTCTTTACCGCACTCCAGCTAATTTGTTACCTCACTACAGCTGATATTTGCCGTACTCTTTTGTAAACGGCAATTTCCCACACTGAAACGGAAGCGGAAACCGGCTACTTACTAGTGTAGTGTTGCGAAAATAAATTTTCTCGTATTTATCAGCGTTAACTAGTTTTCAATAGGCTACTCCATTTTATTTAATGAGAAAATTTAATTTTCTGCTTTTATCTATAACATTACCATATTTTTAAGCTCTATGTCTCTTGAAAACTCCTCTCGTTTCCAAGTGACCCTAATTAAAGTTAATTTAATTTAATTTAAAGTTACATTTACCTACTTATTCCTATTTAACCTACATGGACCTAATTGGATTGTGTACAACTACAGACTAATTTGTTTCTAAAAATGCACTTATCTTCCAACGACGCACACAAACTGAAAAAAAATTATCACATTAATCGTGTTAGCCGATGAATGAATAAGTTACGGTGAATTTTGTAGGCAGGGACAACATCGGGAAGAGCCTGGCCCGCAAGATGAACGCGCGGTACATGGTGCACCCCGCCTTGTGCCTGGTCAAGTACATGGACGTGCTGCCCAAGGCCAGTCTGCTGAGACGGGCCTACTACATCCCTCGCTGTATGTTGTAGGCAGGGACAACATCGGGAAGAGCCTGGCCCGCAAGATGAACGCGCGGTACATGGTGCACCCCGCCTCGTGCCTGGTCAAGTACATGGACGTGCTGCCCAAGGCCAGTCTGCTGAGGCGGGCCTACTACATCCATCGCTGTATGTTGTAGGCAGGGACAACATAGGGAAGAGCCTGGCCCGCAAGATGAACGCGCGGTACATGGTGCACCCCGCCTCGTGCCTGGTCAAGTACATGGACGTGCTGCCCAAGGCCAGTCTGCTGAGGCGGGCCTACTACATCCTCTCGCTGTACGCCGTGTCGCACAGCGTCAAGGCCCACCTCAGCACCAACAAGGCGGTCGTGCTCAACGGGTAGGTCCACCTAACTATGTTTCAATTGACGGATTTTTATTGTGAAATCTGACGCAGAAGTTGAATGATATGCTGCTCAGCTGTTTGACTCGCAGGTTCGATCTCAGCCGTGGCTTACTCCTTTTCAATGATAACGGTTACCGCTGGCTTGCTTACAATGTAACAGTCGCCAACACAGTACTTATTGCCTTTGAATTACCGAACACTTATTTTTGGCTATGGAGACAGAAAGTTTACTTAAAAAGTAAAATTTCAATTCGCCCTGCGGTAGAAATCAGACCAAATGAACGTTGAACCGAGTAAAATAGTTAGCTGCATTTATTTATAAGCATCGATTTTGCACACACGAATTGTTTTTGTAATACATGTTAAACAGTATATGTGTGAAATATATTATGAGGCAAATGTGATTTTTCCTTATACTATTCGCCTAAAATTTGAACATATTTGAAAGCTCCATGACCATTATCTGTACTTTGGTATTATACGGAGGCCACTATTTTTAGAGAGGGGTTTTTAACTGTATAGCAAAAATAACTACATAATAGAAGAGGACATACTTTGATTGACTTACTGACCAAATTTGACATTATTACGATGAGCGGTCTTTGTGTCCTGCCTCCCAGAAGGCAGCGATGTCGGCGAGGTAAAGCGTCACCGCCGCTAGTGGCAACACCTGCTCGCCACCCTTATACAGCGCGCTACGGCGCGGCGGTTATGTTAGGTTAGGTTATCATAAATATGGTAGTAGGACTTTCCTCGTTTCATTACAAATCAAACTATACCGGATGAGTCATACTTTCGCCCGCCAACTCCTGTAGGCAAGTGATGCAAACACTCCGGTAAGAAACCTGACCTAGGCCTCCTTGGAGGGGATTTGGCGGGCGAAGGTATGACTCATGTGGTATCGTTCGATTCGTAACGAAACGAGGAAAGTCCTACTAACATATTTATGATAACCTAACTTGCCATAACCGCCGCAGCGCGCTGTATAGGGGTGGCCTCCGTATAATACCAAAGTACCCCATTATCTAAAGGGTATAATCTCCATTAAAGCCTTCATTTTTACTCCTGTTGCAATAGAACATGTGACTGACAATTCTTCCAGTAATTTTGTTTTTTGTTTTAAAAACCGGAGGTTACGAGTCCCTCCGGTATTTTGAACCAACTACGAAATACCCCTAAATTAATTGTTGAGTATTTTATATCAAAAATTAATTTTATTTTATATGTACTACTAAAGTTTAATGTAAATTTTGACGGTACTGGAAATATTATCACAAAAATCATGCTTACTTATTTTAATATGTAGGCATTGAAGTACTGAATGTTTTCACATGAACTTAGTTTGTGTTTAAATATTTAGTGAGTAATAAGTTTTTAATTATGGTTTTTGAATGATAATTTTTTTTAAGAAAACACACAGTATACTTTAAAACACGTTAGTCACTCTTTTGGAACTTCATTGTCTTTTCACACACTAGTTTTACCTGTAAGCGTTTTCATATTTCATTACCTCGATATATTTATATAGAAACTATATTTAGACTTTGAAACTTTAAGTTAGAACCCGATTATTCAGTTGAAGTAATCTTATCCGTCCCTTCAAAGGGACCTCCAACAAAGGTGTCAACTACTTATTTTGCCTAACTTATACTGCGCAAAGTTTCCTTAATGATTGTTACTTTGATCATTACAGTAAATTGAAGGTTCTCCGATACTTCTCAGGAAATTGCACTACTGACTGCTACTGGCGGGTCGATAGTAAGCAAATAGATAGCTTACTTTATAATGTTTAAGACTCTTTGATGTAACGAACCCCTTGAAGGCAGGTTTACATCGGTCGAGTCACTCGGTCGAGTTGCTAGGATCAGCTGGTTCCCATAGTTTAGAACTGCCACCTCGCCTACCACTCGACCTTTTGTCGGTGTACATCGGTTGAGTTGACCACCGAATACTAACTCGCCTTTCTACTCGCCCTCGTACTCGACCAATGTAAGCCGACTTTCACAATTAATTTAATTCATCGTCCAATATGTTAGTTGATTGCAGTCACCATTGAAGTCCCATCTTGATGATATGTTGTCAGCTACTGGCACGACCAGGTGACGTTCTCGGTGGCGCAGGTGTCGCGCCCCGACCACGTGGTCGACGTCACGTCCGACCAGTTCCGCCTGCCCCCGGAGCTGCTGCAGCCCGACCTCATCGTCTACCTGCTCAGCGACAACAACAGCCCTGCGGAGAACAGGGCGTCGCCCAGCGTATACACCAAGTGAGCAATGTACACAGAACTCATGGTCTATGTAACAGTTTAATACATAAATTGAATTTGCGCTTTTTACTTTGAATATGTATTTTGCTGCTGTTTACAATATCTTCTTTTAAAATAAAACCTACAATCCTCAGAGAAATAAACCCTAGTAACAGAGCAATAGTAACACTAACTAACCAACAAGGCAAGTGTTAGAGAGAGTAAAGATAAAGAGTATATGTATAGAGATGGTTATGGTATATGTCATATCGTGGTAAGTAGGGTTTTGCCAGACGAGCATGATAGTTCTTTCGCGAGCCGAAGGCGAGTGTGGGATTTTTATGCGAGTACGGTAAAATTTACCGGGCGTGTGTCGTACAATGCTTTACATCATAACGTATCATAACGTATCCTTACATAAACCACTACCTTTTGCAATTCTTCAAACCCATAACTATAACTTATAAAAAACAAACATTCGCGACTGCTATCGGTGCTGCCAATTCATCCCTCTATAGTAACCTATAAACAACATGCATTAAACGTCGGTTTGCTGCAATCAGCTGATTGTTTACTTTCGTCATATGACCTAGGCTGTAAAGTTTTCCGGACTGGTATCGGCAAAGAGTACCTTGCCTGCCAACATAGATGTTTCTGTGTCAGTAAAATGTAAAATAATAAACGTCATAGATTTTATTAGTCACTCCCCTTTGTCTGCCATGAAAATTAAGAAATATCTTTGTTAAATTTCGACTCGGATATAAGTTTGGAGACTTTTTACAACTCAACATGATTTAATGATATAGATATACATGTTTAATGAAACACGTCGTGTTGGCAGCACCTTAGAGATGTACAAGTCGCTGCAGGCGTTCTACCCCATCGTCATCGAGGAGGTGACGGGGGACGACCGCGCCACCACCTCCAACGTCTTCCAACACGTCAAGGAGCGGCTCTCCGGCTCCCGGCACATCATCGAGCAAGGTGACCGACATTTGTTCAATAACGTATCATAACCCGAGCAAGGTGACCTGACCTCTGTTCAATAACATATCACAACCCGAGCAAGGTGACCTGACATCTGTTCAATAACATATCACAACCCGAGCAAGGTGACCTGACCTCTGTTCAATAACATATCACAACCCGAGCAAGGTGACCTGACATCTGTTCAATAACATATCACAATCCGAGCAAGGTGACCTGACATCTGTTCAATAACATATCACAACCCGAGCAAGGTGACCTGACATCTGCTCAATAACATATCACAACCCGAGCAAGGTGACCGACATCTGTTCAATAGCATATCACAACCCGAGCAAGGTGACCGACATATGTTCAATAACATATCACAACCCGAGCAAGGTGACCGACATCTGTTCAATAACATATCACAACCCGAGCAAGATGACCTGATATCTGTTCAATAACATATCACAACCCGAGCAAGGTGACCGACATCTGTTCAATAGCATATCACAACCCGAGCAAGGTGACCGACATATGTTCAATAACATATCACAACCCGAGGAAGGTGACCTGGCATCTGTTCAATAACATATCACATCCCGAGCAAGGTGACCGACATCTGTTCAATAACATATCACAACCCGAGCAAGGTGACTCTGATATATATTCAGTAAAACACGAGCAAGGTAACCTGAATCTGTTCATAACATATCACAACCGGGGATCTAAAACAGATAGAAACGATAAAAATAGCACAATGGGACGGAAACTAAGGCCCGATTTCACCAAACATCAGTTCGGTTAATAAACCTTTCGTTAAAGATAGGAAAATAGTATTAAACAGCTAATAAAATTAAACTAACCGAGCCTTAACGGTGGTTTAAAGTTTGGTGAAATCAGGCCTAAAAGATAAAATAAACAACGAATATAAAAATGGCCAAAGATATTTTTTTCGTATTTTAGATACCTACTACAAAACCCAACAAACTCTATAAAACTCCGAATGATATAACCCCCTAACCCTAAAACCTAGTGGATGCTTATTACCTAAAAGGAAAGTCGATGCAAAGTTTGTATATTATAGTTTGAGTAATTCAGGCTTGCCTACGATATCGTTGCATCCGAAATAATTCTGTATATTGCCTTAAAATATCTTTGTCTATTTCATTCACTAAGTAAATTGAATTTTTCTTTGTTTTGTCTTTAAGACACCACATTATAGCCATACAATGTGTAGTTTATAAGATAATAAGCTTTAAATCCTTATTATATTAAATAAAGGATGATGAAATCTTGTGTTAATGCGCACCTAGAGTCTATGGAATATTTTTATACAAATATTTTTATAAGAATTTTGTTTTTTTGGGCTGGCCAAAACACATAATAATTATATATTTGTTTTTAGAGTATGATGAGGTTACTGATGTACTACACCTATTCACCGGACTACGACCAATTGTTGATTTTTTCCAAAAGAATGAGGTGAGGTGTACTTAAAACATTTTTTTAGATCACTATTAAGAGCAGATGCGTTGGATTTTATTTTTCTAAAATAAATCACATAAGTTACAAAACTGTATAAAAATAATTTTAAGTTAAACAATGTCCTCGGTGTATATCTCAAACGAAAAAATTAGGAACTTTATTCTTAAAAGCAAGAAATTGTTCAGTAATAACCTGGATTATATAAATAATAAACTTCGCATGTAAAAAAAGTCGAAATTTTTTTTGTTTTGGATTGGAGTTAAATATTATAGGTGTTTTACGTAATAATGTGTCTCAAACCAACGTGCAATCAAAATACAAACATGGTTTAGTTTATATCTTTTTAACTAGAGACAATATTTCTATATAGAATAGCCTAGAAAAATATATTATTTCATGACTAGGGTCTAAAGTGGCGCTTTTCGTACAAGGTCAAGTTTTTCGACTTAGAATATAGAGCCGAGGTCGAAAAATTTCCGAGTAATGAAAAGCAACTTTATAGCCCCGTGTGATTAACTATATTTTTCGTTATATCGCTCAATATATCCCGCTAAATGATTCGAAAACTAAAATTCTACTTGTTTGCAATTAAAATATCTCTCGCAACGAGGCTTTCATCTTGTTGTTGCTGTTTAAAACCATCAGCTTAATTTCATTTGTTTTCATTTAGATTAGACTGACAGTAACCAATTATTGACCTCCGCAGCTGGGACAAAAATTTATCATGACCATTTGGAGTGGACATATTATTGACACCTCGATTGAGGCTATATTTTTACCCATTAAGCATTAACTTCCAGCATGACGTTTCAAGCTTTGGCTGAACAGGCCTCATGAAGTTTCATGAGCCTTATATCTTCTTCTTCTCTATAGACCTTGTTTTTACTGCAGTAAAAAACAACAGCTGACAACCTCGACTTCAGCCGAAAAACTGCTGTTTTCGTATCGGTACAGTATAACAAAAAATAACTATATGTTTTGCTTTTAAAATTCAGTACGTCTCTCAGAATTTTCAAATGTGAGATAATACATTGTACTGAAAACTGATATCGATCACCCTAAGCAATCAATGGAAACAGAAACAATGGTATTTTTAAAAGTTTTATATTTCATTAGTAACATTTCACTAAAACAGTTGTTCAACTACTAATAATTTTGTTGTAGCACCCATTCGCAAAAGAAATCATAAGTACTTTCGAACAATACTGGTCTTCCTTTATAAACGAGCCGGAAGATACTCCGAGAAAACCATTCATAGTTATAGAGGGAAATAACCGGACGAGTAAGTAACAAAAACATCAATGTTTTTATTCATTCGATGGTTAGTTTTTGTAAATAGGCTAGCTAATTTTCATTAACATGATTTTTTCATGAAATGCTAATAGGCTCTGAATGACAAATTTATAAAAATAACTTAAATATTAATTAGTATTTTGATGAAGTGCATGTAAAGCATGGATTAACAAATGTTAAATGCTGCCTCTGGTTGAACCATTAGGTAATTGTTTATTCAATCCAAAAGGGATTTAGCTTTGTTAGTACTGCAATTTCATTTAACTTTTAGCGTGATATTTTCTGATAAAAATTAAAACATGTTTATTCACTCAAAATATTGCACAATGAACAAAATGTGTTTATGTCTTAGAAAAAATCACGGATGCTCAACTTACCTCAACTTACTTCGTGTATCTCAAAGAATTAGTAGAAAAGACGTTTGGAATTTATTTTTTTGTCGATAAATACTTAATGGTGGTTTTATTGTATATGAAAGTTTTACTGTTTTCCTCCATACAAATCACAAATGTAAAATAAAATTTCAACAAAATAATTTGATTATGCCGCCATGTTATAAAAAGATAAAGCAATAATTTCCTTCAGGCGATGAAAAAATGGAATGTATACTGTATTTAACTTCGTTTCTATTATTAATCTTAAAGTTTAGATAGATGCGTTCTGTCTCCCATTATTTCTAAATCTGGACGACATTTTAACAGCCTTAACTCTTTCATCCGTCTGTTGAAAGTCGCAAGTGACGTGATTGATTGTTTGCTTATCCCAAATCCAAGAACCAACATCGGCCTCTAGTTTTCAACATTGTTTTCAGATCTATGTATTTTCTTTGCTGCAGTGTTAGAGGTTTCCACCGTTGTTATTTTCGTTTCGTAGTTTTAAGTACCTTTTAAAAACAAAAATAAAAATTTAAAATAAACTGTTTCATTAGCTTTGAAGCTATTTTTTAAAATATAGTTAGATAAATTATCCAAAAACCTATCCAAAAGTGTTGTTTGTATAAGAAGTCACAAAGATGGTTTTACTGAATACTTAGGTCATTGTTCTTAAGATTGTCATATCAATCAGTAACACAATCTTAATAAGCGTTTACAAAAATTCTAAACTAGGTCTGTTTTCTATTGATTGATTATAAAAATAGCTACTCCATTTTGTAAACTAACAACACTTGTAAGTAAAACAGTTGATCTTTATTCAGTTTATCTTAATACAGGGTGTTTTTTTTTCAAACGCAACGCAAAACTTTATTTTATCAGTGAAGGGTTATTACCTTTCAAGATTCCCGGATTTGACGCCACTATATTGTTTTATTTGGGAATACATAAAAAGCAAGGCCTACGAAAACAATTCACAGGATATTCAGCACCTCAAACCAAACATAACAAATTTAATGCAAGAAATTCAAAGAGGTACCTTGCAACACGTGTTCGGGAATTTGGTGGAGAGAACACAACTTTATACGAATGCCATTGGCGGATTGTTTGAACACATAATGTAAACAAAATCAATCTTATCAAACTTAAATAATAGCTTATATACCATTTTATATTTATATTCATTTTATATTTATTTATTTATTTATATTTTTTATTTATATTTATTTATTATTTATTTAAAATATTCATTTTATATTTATATGTGCATTATTCGATCTTAAAAATTGGTTGCGTTAAAAACACCCTGTATATCGCATTTTATTATCTACGCTGTTAGGAGGAAGAAAATAACTACTGAGTGCGGCCACTCTATACTGTCCAAGAAGCTGGCAAACACAAGTCAACAGTAGACTATCTTTATGGCAAACAACAGCAACTTTAATACATTAAAATTATTGATGAATGGTTTGTATGGGTTGACCACTCTCTATGTATCAGACGTAAAATTAAACATGAGAAATTGTAAAATTCTAATGCAAGCAAATATTGAATTAGTTAATCAGTTGATCAACAACAACAGCGACTCTCACATAGGGAATCTCGCCAGGTAGAGAGTCGATATCGTTCCGGCTGTCGCGGCTGGTGGGCGGGGTGTACGTGAAGCACCCGGCGCCGTGTCTGCGCGACTTCATGTACACGCTGCCGGCGGGCTCGCTGCTGCGCCGCGCCTACTACCTGCTCAGCCTGTACGCCACCTCGCTGGACGTGCGTCGCCAGACCAGGATCACGCCGGTCGTCGTCAACGGGTAACAACATTCATCTTCCTCCGTGTTAGTAGTTGGGGATTGATAGATATAACATGATTTCAGACGCGATAAATGAAAATCAAATAAATGTATGAATCCGTGTGTAAAGCTTGTTAGAATCTTTAATGGAGCAATATGCGCAATTGACTTTTCCTTGGTTGTAGAAATTTAAGAATAAGTGCTACTTCTTACGTTTTTTTAAAAAAACTTTTGAGAAGTTATACACTCTAAGAACTCGTAAATATCAAGAACTTTTTACAATATCTAAATAAATGTTAAAAACTTCTTTCCATGTTTCTCTTTGGCTTTAATGTTATTTTTTATTAATAAATTAACGCATCATAAGGAGTTTAATATATACTGCACAACGAATCCAGGTAATTCGTGTAGGGATAAAACCAAAGCGCTCAACAATTAGGTAAATCTTGGAAAAATGTCCATTAAATTCAAAAACCCTCTTATAAAATTCCGTTGTTGTACTTGAACGATTTATTGAGATGCTTACACTTCAACTCCAAGAAACGTTACTTGGAAATAATTCACCGCCAGAAGTATTGTAATAAAATTGTGTACCTGATGTATTATTCTTTTTAGTTTTTTTTATGTTAAAAAGTATTTCATTTAGATTTTTAACTTACTAGAAGACCATGTAGACTTAAATACATAATGTAATTATATTTTCTACAAATTATACAAAATTTTATCATACTTTATCTAAACTCTAATTGGAACTGTCTATGAGAAATGACGATGATTGTTATGTTGTACTCACTCAGTTTCTGGCTGGACCAGCTGACGTTCGCGCTGATCCAGTCGTTCCAGTACGGGCGGCTGCCGCGCGTCACCACCCCCATCTACCGGTGGCCGCTGGAACTGCTGCGGCCCGACGTCATCGTCTACCTCAACCACCCCGACAGCCTGGTGCCGCGGCCCGCCATCCGGCGCAGCCATAACAACTGGAAACCCCGGTACTCACCGTTTACAGTATATATCTCTTTACATGATGTTTTTAAAAAGAAAACTACTAGTTACACATGATTTTTTATAGTGCGGTTGCAATCAAATCTAGAATATGTCCCCGCATATGAGCTGTCTGAATTGTGTTGAAAATCGTTCCTTAATGCAGCGTTTTCATAAGGTTTTTCACTTCCTTTCTTAATTTAGTTCGCGTGGTTGCTCTTTGGGAACAGCATGCACATAGTTTAACAAAATGGCCTTTACTTGTCAAGCAACAGGCAGCAATACATCTCTTACATTAACGTGTTTTAAGACTTGATTCCAAATTAACGAAATTTTATTCTATTCTTTGTTTCAGATCTTTGGAGCTTTACCGAAAATTGACAAAGATCTACAACATTAAAATAGTAAACGTGCAGCAGGACTACTGGAACGTAACGAACGAGATATATAAATTTATTTCTAATATTAATCTCTCTAACAGAAGTGTTACAAAAGATGATTATTCAAACAGCTGATAACTATTCGCTTTCTTCTTTAACCATGCTTGAAATTTATATTTTCCTTTATTCAGTTTCTTCTAATGGTTCGCCAAATTTGTATGAGCTTATATGCATGCAGAAGACAGATTTTTTACCCTTCCTCGTCAATACGATTTTTAAACATTTATTTTTAATAATAATCTCTCTATCAGAAGTGTAAAAAAATTATTTTTCAAATTTTTAACAATTATGTGCTTTCTTTTTTGACCAAAGCTTTATTTTGCATTTTCTCTACTCAATTTCCTCTTAGTGGTGAAATTTATGAGATCAGACTTTCCGCATGCAAGAAGAATATGTATAAAAACAAGGGAACTTAATCCCGAATAATCAAAATGAGGTTGTAAATAGCCGAGACATAAATCCTGAATCCATAACAATTACTATTTCTTTATTCATATCTATGCAGTTAGTTAAACTGCCTAAGTAGATTTTCTTCATATCGAATCCTCATTTGGAGATACTACCGCCATCAGCAGGTTTATGTAAACCACACCTGGCTCAGACTCGTTCAAAGGAAAAGACCGCCGCGCTGGTGATTCTGAACCAACTCCTAGAATATGACTCCTAGAATATAAGTTAATATTCTTATTCGGTCTTAAAATTCAAAATAAAAATTTAATTTTTCCTCGATCTCCATCAATTCTTTTTAAGAATATTACCTAACATGTTTCGCGACATTACACTAGAAATGAAATATTGTTTGCTCTTAGTTGTTATCGCATTTATTTTTGTCTTTCGATAAATATTTATAATCGAATTGTACCACAAAACATCGAATAAACAATCTTTTCAATCGATAATGCGAAATTATTGTTTGATAATACGAATAACCTTAGCCCTATTAGGCCAGTAAAATAAAGATTGAGCCTGGACAAAATTCCCGGAAAGCTGTAAATTGTCTTAATCTTTCCGTTTAACATCCAAGTATATGATTTTGAAGTTTGTCCCATTTTTCCTAGTGTGCTTTCGACCTGGGACCACTAAAATATCAGAGTTTTGGGTAATTTTTTATTCTTTTGTAAATAAGTAAAAGGCCGTTTATTCTACATAAAAAGTTTAAATACAAGAATCGTAGAGGACAAAATTTTGCATTTATTGAGTACATTTTGATAAAGATACTTTGAAGAGTAGTTGATTTATGGTAAGTTAAATAAATAAAGGGTTTTGGCGAATTTCTTATTTAGGGAAAGAGCTATTACTGTAGGTCTCTGGGTAATCCCTAAGCCCGAGACCATGATAACTTTTAGTTTTGAGGTCCCCAGAAGGCAAAAACCCCATACGTTCAAATCTATATAAATATATATGTATCAATATAGATGTATATAAATATATATACTTATGTATTTGTTTCCTCGATAACCCTCGCAAAAATGGTCCGATCTTAATAAAATTTGGCACGGACGTGTAAAGTAGTAATTGTTTACACATGATCGAAAACCAGCCCAATCGGACCATCGCAAAGGAGGGTGAGGGGGGGTAAACCCCAAAAAATGGGGTTTATTGAATTTTTCATGTAGAAAAATTAAAATATTCTAATTTTGGTTTATACAGTTGAATTCAGCTCGAAAAAACTAATAATTTAGTATTTTGAATCAATGTTCTATGTCCATTGGTTACCGAGATACTGAGAGTGGTAAACACAGTACGTTGTCCCAGCAATGTTAACCTTATGGGAAATAAATAAAATTGTATATCTCCCTTATTTCTGAAAATATCTTAATAAAACTTGGTATTTGGCTTCATCTAGTTAAGATCTACTTGATTATAGCGTAAAATCCACAAATTTATATATTCTTGAGGCAGCAAACCTGCGTACTCACCTTCCCAATGTTAACCTTATGGAAAATCAATAAAATTGATCACCTTCCTTATGTCCCAATATATCTTAATAAAACTAGTTACGTGGCTTTATCTAGTTAAGGTCGACTTGATTACAGTCAAAAATCCTCAAGTTTATAGATTCCTGAGGCCCACTCATTTCCCCAGTGTTGACCTTATATGGAAAACAATAAATGTGTGTAGCTTGCTTTTTCCTCAAGTATCTCGTTGAAACTTGGTATGTTGCCTAGTAAGATAGACCTCAACTAGATGTTTCACAAAAACAGTTTTATCAAAATATTGAGAAATAAGCTAGCTGTACAGTTTTATTTATTTTCCATAAGGTTAACATTGGGAAGGTGAGTACGCAGGTTTGCTGCCTCAATAATATATAAATTTGTGGATTTTACGCTATAATCAAGTAGATCTTAACTAGATGAAGCCATATACCAAATTTCATTAAGATATTTTCAGAAATAAGGGAGATATACAATTTTATTTATTTCCCATAAGGTTGACATTGCTGGGCCAACGTACTGTGTTTACCACTCTCAGTATCTCGGTAACCAATGGACATAGAGCAATGATTCAAAATACTAAATTATTAGTTTTTTCGAGCTGAATTCAACTGTATAAACCAAAATTAGAATATTTTAATTTTTCTACATGAAAAATTCAATAAACCCCATTTTTTGGGGTTTACCCCCCCTCACCCTCCTTTGCGATGGTCCGATCGGGCTGGTTTTCGATCATGTGTAAATAATTACTACTTTACACGTCCGTGCCAAATTTTATTAAGATCGGACCATTTTTGCGAGGGTTATCGAGGAAACAAATACATAAGTATATATATTTATATACATCTATATTGATACATATATATTTATATAGATTTGAACGTATGGGGTTTTTGCCTTCTGAGTACCTCAAAACTAAAAGTTATCATGGTCTCGGGCTTAGGGACTACCATGAGACCTACAGTAATAGCTCTTTCCCTAAAAGAGAAATTCGCCAAACCCCTTTATTTAACTTACCATAAATCAATTACTATTCAAAGTATCTTTATCAGAATGTACTCAGTAAATGCAGAATTTTATCCTCTACAATTCTTGAATTTAAACGTTTTATGTAGAATAAACGGTTTTTTACTTATTTACAAAAGAATAAAAAATTACCCAAAACTCTGATATTTTTGTGATCCCAAGTCGAAAGCACACTAGGAAAAATGGGACAAACTTCAAATTCATATACTTGGATGTAAAACGGAAAGATTAAGACGATTTCCAGCTTTCCGGGAATTTTGTCTAGGCATGACTAATTTTTGATCTAATTTTACTGGCCTATATGGGTAGGCTCGGGTTATTCCAGATTGATATAAAACTTATTTCAATTTGTTATAATACAGGGTGTTTTTTTTTAAACGCAACCCATTTTTAAGATTGAAAAATGCACATATGAATGTGTAATGAGTATTGTTTTATTGATCTTTACATTTTATACATCCTATTATTTAAGTCTGATAAAATTTAGTTTACATTATGTGCTCAAACAGGCCGCCATTGGCATTGTATAAAGTTATGCACTCTCCATCAAATTTCCGAATATGTGTTGCGACGTACCTCTTTAAATTTCTTGCATTAAATTTGTAATGATGTTTTGAGTTGCTGAATATCTTGTGAATTTTTTTCGTAGGATAATTACTACTTTACATGTCTGTGGCAAATTTCATTCGGATCGGACCACTTTTACGCGAGTTATCGTGCTTAAAATCACACACATTAAAAACGCAACCCAAAACTTGATTTTATCGGTGAAGGATTATTTCCCTCCAAGATCCCCGGATTTGATCCCACTATATTATTTTATTTGGGGATACATAAAACGTAAGGCCTACGAAAACAATTCACAGGATATTCAGCACCTCAAAACAAACATAACAAATTTAACACAAGAAATGCAATGAGGCACCTTGCAACACGTGTTCGGGAATTTGATGGAGAGAACATAACTTTATACAAATGCCAATGGCGGACTGTTTGATTACATAATGTAAACTAAATGTGATCAAACTTAAATAATAGGTTGTATAAAATGTAAAGATCAATAAAACAGTACTCATTTAATATTTATATTTGCGTTATTCAATCTCAAAAATGAGTTGCGTTTAAAAAAAACACCCTGTATAAAAAACTTTTAATTTCAATAACTTTAAAAATGATGCATAATTTTAGGCCATACATTTGTTACGAAAAGTATGTTATTAAGTTTGGCTAGAGGGAGAATTCACAGTCAAGCAAACAATGTCAACTAAGCCCTAAAACTTAAAGTTTGCTTTGTGTAAGGAATGTAGAAACTGCGTTTGATAGGGCCTATGTTTAAGTTTTTTGGTCTGCACAGTATAGTAATATTCCTGAATTTGTAAAGTGTTTAGTGGCCAATATATGGAATTTAATAGTTTTCTTTCATCGCGGAAACTGATTTAATCTACAAAATGAACTGTATTTTATATAAGTAAAAACATATTGTTATAGTATGATAGTTTAGCTTCATTAAAATTCAAATCCATTGACCCAAATAATTGTTATTAAAATCTAGCGATTACAATAAAAATTAATATTTTTATGTATTTATCACTAAGAATACAACAATTTAGAAAAAAATACAGTAATCACCCTAAATAGGTCTTATATTGTACAGTTAGTTATTATCTATTAAATTAAACTAAATTACGAGAATCACCAACTTGATGTTTGGACGGAGGATTCATTTGAAACTAGCCTCAACTTCAAAATTAATACGAAGACGTTCATACTCACATAAATTAAATACGTTTGAAAATATTTGAGCACCTCTGTTCAATTTTTTTAATTCCTATTTGGCCCAATCCGGACATGGACAACAAGGGCCGGGGGTCCCCTGGTCAGCAGTTGTCCCGGCGCGGCGCGGCGCCAGACGATGCGACTGCTGTCACCACCACTCGCGGCTGCCGACGACAGGTTATCTAACTTTGCCGATCTTATCTGCAATTACCATAACATAACTGTGCCTTCTGCACACGTGACTCACGTGACTGCACCACGTGACTACAACACAAGTTAGGCAATTAAACTTGTCGCTCTACCGACATGGCAAGATATGACGTCATAATAAACAAACTGTCAAATAACAGTCAAATGTATCAGTCTTTGATGTGAAATGTTATGAATGTATAAGATTGGTTTCGGTATAAATTTCTCATTAGGTAATTTAGTAATTGAATAAAGTTTATATGTATCCAAATAATATTTATCAATCGCAACAATAATTATCTTACACCTAAGAATATCAAAAGTTGGTTACTAAACGACGTTGTTTAACCTCGCCAAGGATTGTCCCAAAGTAGTCAAGGAAGATATTGGTTTAAATCTAAATTGAATCCAAATGAATTGCGATTGTAATTTTTTTTACATAAACCATTGTGACAGTTAAATCGAATGTAAAAAGATAATTAATAAATATGAAGATAAAATATTTAGAAACCAAAAATTGTGTGTACAATATGATTTTACATTGATTTATTTCTCTGTTCCACCAATGTTGGTGACAAAAGGTGGATTTTTGGTAACGTTATGATAAATAACGACCATTATTTTAAGCCTAATCGTTAAATCAAAGCTTTACATTTATATTGATGGATTGTTTCCACAATGGCTTACTCTTCATCTCGATGGCTGACTCTTCATCTCGATGGCTGACTCTTCATCTCGATGGCTGACTCTTCATCTCGATGGCTGACTCTTCATCTCGATGGCTGACTCTTCATCTCGATGGCTGACTCTTCATCTCGATGGCTGACTCTTCATCTCGATGGTTGACTCTTCATCTCGATGGCTGACTCTTCATCTCGATGGCTGACTCTTCATCTCGATGGCTGACTCTTCATCTCGATGGCTGACTCTTCATCTCGATGGCTGACTCTTCATCTCGATGGCTGACTCTTCATCTCGATGGCTGACTCTTCATCTCGATGGCTGACTCTTCATCTCGATGGTTGACTCTTCATCTCGATGGCTGACTCTTCATCTCGATGGCTGACTCTTCATCTCGATGGCTGACTCTTCATCTCGATGGCTGACTCTTCATCTCGATGGCTGACTCTTCATCTCGATGGCTGACTCTTCATCTCGATGGCTGACTCTTCATCTCGATGGCTGTTCATTTATTGATAGACGCAATCCAAAGCTTTCTGTTTACGACTTAGTTTTGATTAATTTGCTTATAAAATAACCAGACATTGCTATAATATACTTTAGTTAATATTCCTCTTTCTTACTCCAGGCCATACTATATATTCATTTCCTTAAGCACACCACTGAGATCTCGTAAACTAAAACTATAAAGAGAAAGAAGGAAGTTTAAATTTGCGAAGTGATGTGTAATGATGAGGAAAGTAAATGGCGGTGAGTAAATAATAATATTCTCTTCAACTTTTTCGATACTCTTAAAAAAAATATCCATATACAGAATAGTTTGGATATATTTCAAGATACAATAAAATAAGGAGGGTGAAATCTGTGTGAAACTGTAGTACGTAGTTTGTTATATAATAGAAAAGTAATAATGTTTGATGAACAATGCTAATTTTCTTAAAACACATAATTTAGGAAAAACCATTTGTAAAGAGGGTATTTATGTTTTTATAATATTCAATATAATCAAAAGTATTACACAAATAAATTCAAACTGTAATTTCCAATTTAAAAAGCCCCAATGCCAAATAACAATTGGGCATTTAAATTAAGAAACAAAGTTAACGACTGAGAGTAGTTCATACGTCTCCGGTCGTTGACGCTACGATATAAATTTTAATTAAACGCTTACTTATATTACTACATGAAAGAAAGTTTCATTTACATTCAAATGATGCCAGTCAAAGGAAAATGGATCGTTAATTGGTTTTCTTTTTCGGTTTGAATCAATCTATCAGTTCTCCTTTTTACTATAGTTTTTTCCATATAAAAACCAATTTATTATTTTGAAAATGTTTACTAGGCTCAAATAACGTTATTGTTCATCCGTTGAAAAAAAACAAGTTATTGGTAGCTTAATTAAAACGAACGCCTTAATCAACGCCTGGACGTAATTACCTCTCGTTTTCAAACCAAAATTAATTGCCTTCCAATAATCAAGAACAAATAGTAATGTATAAAAAGTCATATCATAAGAGATGAGAAACAAGACAGTATATCTTGCATTTGACCTGGTCAGGTATTGATTTAAAATTAAGGCCATGTTTTCTTGATTTATTTTTGCCTCTGCCCCTCAAAAACCCTTTTACAATTAGAGAGGCCTGATTGTTCGTCTTTCCACTGTTACGAATGCTTAAAAATCTTTATTAAATAATACAAGTAATAATAAGTATTCAATTATAACGTAGTTATTAAATTGTTTATATCTTTAAACATAGGTTTGTCGAAAGGATAAAGTTACAGATAATTGCAGAACAAGAACCCTTCACTGTAAGTTATTGGTGATGTGGTATCGTGTAACTGAATCACCGAATTTTAATTAAAACATTATTCTAATCCAATTGTGCAATTTAACATTCTGATTCAAGATTTTGATAAGCCCCAAGCAATGGAGTGGTGATGCAATTAACAACTGTTTTATTGTTGTGTATTTCAACGCGTCATGTGCTCGGGCAAAGTAAGCTACAACCTACTTTACTCCTCACTCAAATTTAAAGTTGCTTATGTTACGCATACATTCATAGCTTCTTTGTTCGTTTGTAGGTATGAGCCGAAATTTTCAGTGTTGTTGACTATAAATTCCTCAATGACTATTGAGTCAATTACAAAGAGGTTCTTTAATAGATTGGGGTTTTGGTTAAAATGGCCAATAATTAGGTTAGGATTTCAATTAATTCAATATTCATACATACCTAACAAGATTACAGGAACTCCTATACATAATTCAAACTCTTTTTCAAGAATATACTATTTCATTGATTTACATTAGGAACCACACTAGTTTTAAACACGTATCGTTTAAAAAATTAAAAAGATTTAATTTATTGTGTAATTATCTATTCAATATCTTTTACATTTTATTTGTTAGGAAAAAAAGTTATAAAACTTCTAAATGTTATATTGGGACTTAAACCATCCCATAATCTTAAAGGGAAACATCAAGTAAAACATGTAACAACCGTTAAATCAAACACTGAAGCCAGGAATTGCCCTATATACATTTTCCCATTTCAATATGATTCTTGGCGTAAAAGCAGTTGGTTTTCGTTAAAGTTGCTATCTTCCGATCCCAAAGAGAGAGATTATCTAAGAAAATTTACCAGTAAAAACAATAGACTCATACAAGTTACCTCTACAAAACATAATTAATTATATATGTATAACTGGACCATTAACTTATAATGTCTGTTTTCAAATTATTAAATTAATAGTTAACTACTTGCTCGATTTTCCAATATTTTAATCATTTTCACACCAATGATCGACCGTTTGAATAATTTCCTGTGAAGTATATTTCCTTTTGTGACTAGTTACGTTTAGCTAGTCCAAATACTCAGTCATCTTTATTGAATTAAAACTGTGTTATTATAATGTTGCACCCTGTAAAATTAAACCAACATCCTCTTTTATAAATACAGATCAAGAAATTAATTTATTTTATTATATTTTTTACTAACACTTAACAAATTAAAACATCTCCTGCAACATCTGTCAGAAATACGATACATAAATTTTGATTTGTTGAACAACATAATAATTTTTCACTATGTTTTAGGGACAAGAGCTGACCTTCTTGATGAAGAAGTGGCCTATTCAACACAACTTTTCAAGGGTTTGGAAGGAGTCAAGGATTATTTTCGAAACAACACGGTGAGTTAAATATTTTGGGATTCTTCTTGTGATTTCGCAAAATCGTTCTTAATGAGTTGTCTACGAACAATTAATTTGCAGTAAAATCATTAATAGTATTATTTACTACTATTTAATCATCAGGAGCATTATTTACTAACTTTTAAATTTATTAAAAAATATTGCTCAATCGCACTTTTATTCATAGATTTTTCAGAATTCCACCCCATAATTTTCTATTCAAATGACTAAAATAATTCACAATTTGTAAAAAGTCAGTTTGTTCAGCATTTGTTATTTCAACGCGTATTTCAACGAGTGTTTTTCAGTGTATTATTTCTAACGCAACAAAAAATATCTAGTGATTGTTTACAGAATCCCCTAGCAAAACTGATTCTCGAAACTTTTGAGAAGGATTGTTTTTACATGGATGAACCAGAACTGCCCCCAGGAAGGCAGAGGAGACCATTCATAGTGATCGAGGGGAATCATAAGTCAAGTAAGATCAATGCCGTCCGTTCTATTTATTTTTATATCTATTTTATTGTTTTTTTTTTAGTTATATTTTTGTTTGAAACTTGATTTAAATAGCTATTGAATAAGAATCGAAGGAAGAAATTATATGGAGCTATTTTCTTAAATTTTTGGCTTTAAATTTAAAAGAGGCATTTTTAAATGAGTTATTAATATTCGAAATTGACGAAGGTATCATGAAAGCCATTACAGGTTTTTCTTTTATTATTAAGTCCCACGCTACGTCTAAAAGCAAAAACACAATACATTATTACTATATGTTACATCCAAGAGTAAAAAGTGAAATCTTGACAACTTTAAATTTTCTACTTTAAAATCCAAAAGCCATTTTATCCTCCCCATTTATTTCAAGTTGGATGAGCTGACCTGGATCAGTTTACGAATCCGAGAGAACTTAGTTTTACAAGTGCTAGTTTCATTAGCATCGGACAGTTGTACGAGGGTTATGGAGCTAACAGACTTTCAAAATTTAAAATTGTAATTCTCATAAAAAGCTCATGTTAAATCTGGGAACAAATTGTGATTTGCCCAGTTAATAATGTGTTTGCAAAAAAACTTACTTATATTAAAAAAATAATACATACAAAGCTTTAAATAAAAATAAAAATTTATACGATCGCTGAAGTTATCCTAAACGGAGTTTTTTTGTTCAATCTATTAACAAGACGCCATGCCGGATGGCATTAGTTTATTCCAGAGGATATCCGCTGAAAGTAAGAAAAGTTACTCACACTAGTTCCAACTCCTAAGCACCAAAGGGACTCGGCGTCGCTTGGTTGAGCCTCACCCACATTGCAATGACAAATTTAATGGCAAAGCAGTTGCAAACTAATACCGCATATTCATTAATTAAATGTACCATTTAGTAACAGTTTAGCAATAGTTTTCAAGCAATTGCTTGGGGCTTTCTAAAAAATACAAACCAAAAAATGTTGAGGAACTGGATAAGATTGCTTGGGGTTTTCTAAAAGATTAAACCAAACAATGGATAAGATGTGAAGCAGATATTTTAAAGACCAGTGCTAAAATCAAACTAGGCGATAAGACCTTTTCTGACTTTTATAAGTTTCGGGCTCGCTCACACAACTTCAAATCTATGTCAGTGATTACGTATGGGTAAACACTAAAAAGTATTGGAAAAGGATAAAGTGTGGAAGAATGTAAAGTATGGTCGTATGAGAAGTATAAATCAGTCATTACTTAACTTTTTATTTTCTGCACATGTTAACTCTATGGCCTAATTAAAAGACTCAACAAACATACACGTCATCATACTCATAATCAAACAGATATTTACTCCCATTTTACAAAGACTGACATGTTATTTGCAGGTTGTTGGCAGGCAGGGAGGTGGCGAGGGTGCGGCTAGCAGGCATGCTGGACGGCAGGCACCTCGTGCACTCCACCTTTGTTTCAATATTTACAGTGTGTTTGCAGGCAGGGAGGTGGTGGGGGTGCGGCTAGCAGGCATGCTGGACGGCAGGTACCTCGTGCACTCCACCTTTGTCTCAATATTTACAGTGTGTTTGCAGGCAGGGAGGTGGTGGGGGTGCGGCTAGCAGGCATGCTGGACGGCAGGTACCTCGTGTACTCCACCTTTGTCTCAATATTTACAGTGTGTTTGAAGGCAGGGAGGTGGTGGGGGTGCGGCTAGCAGACATGCTGGACGACAGGCACCTCGTGCACTCCACCTTTGTCTCAATATTTACAGTGTGTTTGCAGGCAGGGAGGTGGTGGGGGTGCGGCTAGCAGGCATGCTGGACGGCAGGTACCTCGTGTACTCCACCTTTGTCTCAATATTTACAGTGTGTTTGAAGGCAGGGAGATGGTGGGGGGGCGGCTAGCAGACATGCTGGACGACAGGCACCTCGTGCACTCCACCTTTGTCTCAATATTTACAGTGTGTTTGCAGGCAGGGAGGTGGTGGGGGTGCGGCTAGCAGGCATGCTGGACGGCAGGTACCTCGTGTACTCCACCTTTGTTTCAATATTTACAGTGTGTTTGAAGGCAGGGAGGTGGTGGGGGTGCGGCTAGCAGACATGCTCGACGACAGGCACCTCGTGCACTCCACCTTTGTCTCAATATTTACAGTGTGTTTGCAGGCAGGGAGGTGGTGGGGGTGCGGCTAGCAGACATGCTGGACGACAGGCACCTCGTGCACTCCACCTTTGTCTCAATATTTACAGTGTGTTTGCAGGCAGGGAGGTGGTGGGGGTGCGGCTAGCAGACATGCTGGACGGCAGGCACCTCGTGCACTCCACCTTTGTCTCAATATTTACAGTGTGTTTGCAGGCAGGGAGGTGGTGGGGGTGAGGCTAGCAGACATGCTGGACGACAGGCACCTCGTGCACTCCACCTTTGTCTCAATATTTACAGTGTGTTTGCAGGCAGGGAGGTTGTGGGGGTGCGGCTTGCAGGCATGCTGGACGGCAGGTACCTCGTGCACCCCGCCTCTTGTCTCATCAAGTTCTCCGATATCCTGCCCAAGGGCAGTCTCATCCGCAGGGCCTACTACGTCCTCTCACTCTATGCGATGTCCTTCAACGTCAAAGTCCATTTGAGCTTGGGGCGAGCTGTGGTCGTCAATGGGTAGGTGCTGTCGATAAAAATCGCTCTTCTGATAACTCATTTCAAGTATCTTATAATTTACTCAATGAAATGTCATTTCCACTTAAAAAATATTTCGATAAGATAATATTGCTAGCCCTCCCCCAAAAAAAATCATTTAGTGCACGTATTTGAACAGGATAACTGAAAACAGAAAATTAAAAATGTAGCTGATAAAATTAATAACTATATGGTAGCCTATTTAAAAATCTTGCTTTGACTCCATATTATATACCAAAATAACTTTTTCAATAAAACAACAGAAGCGTTCCTGAACTTACTTTGAATTATTTAGTGAATTCGAATATTGAAAATCGATATTTAATAAATTAAGGTTGAAGGATAAGCGTTAAAGGTATTAGAATTCGTCATTTGTTCTTGAGCCCGACCGACGATCCACTAATACCTGAACTCGTAGAAGATCTGTTTCAACTCATTTAGTTTTGTATTTGCAGATCTTTATTGTGTATTGTGATATGCTACTATAGAACAAATCGTTATAATATCAAGTTGCTGTTCTATTCCTTACATCTTCAAATAGGCCTATCTATGCAATATTTATTATTAACAATATGATTCTCATCCTTTTTATTTTATTGTGATTCACCAGATTTTCTTTTTTAATGAAACAAGTTGAATTGTAAAATTATAAAAATCCTGTACTGAGACACAGTCTTAAAGTTGTTAGGATTATTTTCAAACACTTGTTGGTTCATTCGACAGTAAACAGTTTAACGAATACCAACCATATTTTCTGTACTGGTCTATTCATCAAAAATTTCCTAATAACCATCAATTACCGAGATATTTTTTGAGAATTATTATTTTATATTAAGATGCTGGTGCAACGTTTATATATTTGGCTGTATTTTGAGATCGTAGTGCGACGTTGCAGTTACTGGCTGGACCAGCTGTCCTGGACGCTGATCCACGCGCGGCCTGGAGAGGCGGAGGTGCCGCCTGTCTCCTCGCCGACCCTGGACAGCCCGCCCGACCTGCTGCCTCCCGACCTCACCTTCTACCTCAACCTGCCTGACGACCTCTTCTACCGCCAGGTCACCACCCGCAGCCCCGACAGCTGGAAGTCGAGGTAAGTCAACCCTCAGCGATTTTCACTTCAGCTTTATAAATTGTTAATAAACGTCAAAAAAGCCAAAAAGTAAAATTCTTCCCATGCATATTTGTTTATTAATCACATTAGGCCAACCAGTTTCATTTACTTTCCATAATTACTTTTTTTAATTCTACTAAACCATTGTTTCTAAAAAAAAAAGGCATTGTTATAAAACTAAATAGGAAAATTCGAAACTAAAAGTGGAAAATTATAATGCTAATAATCCTTTTAAATCGTATAAAGTCTTTTCGTTTTAACTATAGGACCACAATTTTCGTTTTTAATTAAAGGTAAAACCACTACTACATCGGCCCTAGAGTGTAATTACAACTTGATTGGACACCAGCGATCGTAGGCTAGTTAATTTAAACATCAAGCCTCGCCAACTCGCATCCACCTGTTTTGTTTGTTTCTTTTTTACATTTCGTTTGTACCTCTTGATGTTTACACCCGATTTTGTAACCCTAAAACCCCTATGCTACTCCCACAGCACTAAAAAAACCGGGAAATTTTGGAGCTTTTTCAGTTTATCACAAAAAATAAATATCATGAAGCCCATGAAAACACAGAACATGACAACATCCTACAGAAAACACTCAAAACTTTAAAAAAGACAAAATCCCCTAAACTTAACGGGTTTCGTAGCTCAGAGCCAGTTTTGTCGATCTGGCGATATCGTAATTGAAGTATGAGTAAGATTTTCATCAATATTCTCGTTCAATTAACATAGGGAGTTGATAAAAAAATTGAGACCACTTGGACAGTATGAAAATATATTCTATGCAAATATACATAACTTTACCGGATTTTATTACCAACACTGAAACTGTTTTCGAGCCATTTAAATTCAAAGATACTAAATCTTCTTACATGTACTACAAGTAATAATTGCAGTTGATATTAAATTGTTAAATCGGCTTAAAACAGTTCAAATGTATGCCAAATTAACTAAGTACACATAGGTAAATTAACGTCTATTAAATGTTTCAGCTATAAATCAAAGAAACAAATAATGTTCATTTGACTGGATTGATAACGACTCGTGCCTTTGCAGCCTTGATTTTTCTTTGTGGACATATTTTTTGGATCCAAGTCATCTTCATTACCTCAATTCCTTATATAAGTTACTTAATTAAAGAAGTGAGGTCCTGAAGATGGCTCAGAGCCTGAACAAATGTCCACAATGAATAATCAAGGTTGCAAAGACATGACAAGGGTAAATACATGCTTAAATGATCTGAAATCAGGGCTGCATCACAAATTAATGTAGTTAAGAAACTAAACTAACATTTGTCTGCAGAGTGCTGCAGCTGTACCAAGCGCTGCAGTCGCGGTACCCCGTCGTGGTGCAGGACCTGGACCGCATCTACCGCGCCACGGCGCTGGTCGTCTACCGCCGCCTGGTGCAGACCCTCGCCGACATCAGGGACGTCTCGCCGCGCCTGCGCACGCGCAACGCCGACGTCAATTTCGACTACCAGGGCTGACCGACCGGTGACCTCCCTGTACATTCTGAGCAATTATTCATCTTAATGTGGATGAGAAGTTTATTTTGAAAAGCAATTATACAATAGGCCATGGCTTCGTTGTAAAATTAACCATCAATAAGTCTTAAATTCACTGGTATTTCTTTGTTCAAAATTCATTTTGACGATGGTGAGTTTGTGTTTTGATTTAGATTTTTGAGGAATTTGCCATCAGTATCTCTGGCTAGCTAAAACAAGTTTCACGACGTTTCGGGATCTGGAATCTACAGATGGAAAGGGACCTAGAAAATAACAAGATTAGTAACACACAACCAGGAGAACATGGACAAAAAACACAGCTAAAAAAAGAGAACTGTAATAGCAATCACAAAAAACAATAACTGACTGCTCTAAAGTGTCACAAAACACTATAACTGACTGTTATCACAGTTCTCTTTCCACGCTATTGTTTTTGTCAAGGTTCTCCTGGCTGTGTGTTACTAATCTAGTTATTTCCTAGGGTCTTCTCCGCCTGAAGACGGGATCTGATTCCAGGTCCCGAAATGTCGTGAAATTTGTTTTTGCTAATCTGTGATGGCAAATTTCCGCAAAAAACAAAATCAAAACATGCACCAGTACCCCGATGCATGACACGGACGCTGGACAGTTTTTGTTAAATCGGGAACAAATTATAACCAGAGATATGTAGCCTATAATATTCTTTGATGTACTTTTACGACATATATTTTAGACAGAAAGCTTCATATATCGATCTTCTTGCTACCATACAATGTTCCCTCTTTATAAAATCAATTTAACCTTTTATAGGCTGAACATACACCAAAGAATAAGTTTTGTTTTTGTAAATATTAAAGGATTCTCTGCTTTTGGTGGTTTGTGTTTTCCAAAGCCTCGTTTCCTTGAGACTTGCTCAGTCAGTCTGCCTTCTTGCCTAATGCAATGTAGGATGAGTACATGTAAACTTTGCTTTTATCTCAGATTATCTTTCAGGCTAAACTTTACTTCATATTTAAATACTCGACCAACCTTACTGCGCTTGAAGGCTTAACGTTCTCAAGGATTGAGAACTGAATTGAATGAGGGTGAGAAATAAGAAACAAACATCATTCTCATCCATGTTTTTTAATAATCAACGTGAAAATCATTAAAAAGTTTGCTGTGTTTAATATAGCTCTTTTCACTAATAAATGTTAGCTAATTACGATCAAAATTATCTGCCCAAGTGCAACCCATAGTTTTACATTTTTATCTCTTTTTCGATCAAAGTAGCCTAACAAAAATTTCCTTCAATATTTATCTAATTATAATGACTATTAATAATATGTCTACCAAAGAAATCATCGCTTTTAGCGAATTTCCCCTATAGGGAAGAAGCTGTTACCGTAGGTCTCATGGTAAGACCTAAGCCTAAAACCATCATAACTTTTCTTTTTGAGGTCCTCAGATGCCAAAAACACCATTCGTTCACTTTCATAAATATATATATATATATCTATATATCTATATATATATCTATATATATATCTATATATATATCTATATATATATGTGTCTTTAAGCACGATAACTTGCGCAAAAATGGTCCAATCGGAATGAAATTTGGCATAGACGTGTAAAGTAGTAATTATTCGGACGAGTTCGTAAACCAGCCCGATCGGACCACCGGAAGGGGGGGTAAAGGGGGGTAAACCCCCCCAAAAATGGGGTTTTTGAGATTTTTACATAGAAAAATAAAATTTTTCAAATTTTTATTGGCACCATTGAATTCAGCCCAAAAAAACAAACAATTTAGTATTTTGAATCATGGCTCTATGTCCATTGGTTGCCGAGATATTGAAAGTGGTAAACACAGTACGTTGTCCCAATGTTAACCTTATGGGAAATAGGTAAAATTCTATATCTCGCTTATTTCTCAACATATCTTTATAAAACTTGGTAAATGGCTTCTTCTAGTTCAGATCTACTAAATATTGAATTAAAACCACCCAGTTTTAATATACCTGTAGCAGCAAACCTCCATACTCATTCCCCATGTTATTCTTATGGAGCTTACAAAAACATGTCAAATCTCGCTATGTTGGATCGAAATATGTTGTTTTGCACTTGAAATTCGCTGAGTATGCAGGTCTGCTGCAACGGGGGTATTTATAGATATGGCTTCTTTAAAATTGAACATATAAACTAATATAATTCAAACCCCTCTACACTTTTCTTCGGAAGAGTAATACCGGGTGTCCATAAAATATTCTTCGGGTTTTAAAATAATTTACTGAACTTGCAGATACATGAATGCTACTAAAATATGCATGTACTGAAAGAGAAAGCTCTCAAGTGTTGTTTGATATCATTAAAATTGCTCAATATGCTGCCCGTTTGCAGCGAAACATGTTCCAGTCTATGTTGAAACTCTGCCCAAACGTTGGAAAGCATATTCTGGCTTACTGTTGTCACTGCAACGCGAATCCTTACCCGGAGCTCTGGCAGGGTTTGAGCTAATGGGCAGTATGTATACCTTGTCCTTTACATAGCCCCAGAGAAAGAAATCGCATACAGTACAGTCAGGGGAACGGGGTGGCTACCTTAGAAGTGCTAAGTCATCCTCAGCACAGGGCCAATCCAACCATCAGCGAGTCTCTATTTAATGTATTGACAGATAAACTCGGTCGACCGGAATCCTTACGTTTAAGCAGGCTTCCTGTGTTTTTGCACTGCCGATATCATCGCAAAATGCTCTTGGAGCAGAACTTCCGAAGTGTCTGAAGAACTCACGCTGGACAGTTATTAAAGAAAAACTGTTATCATATCTTAAGACACAGAAGGTTTTTTCCCTGAATTTAAGGCATTTTAAAAACAACTAATGAAAGTAAATACAAAGAGTAACAATGACCAATGAATATATGTCTATAAAACATAGAAAAATTCTCTTTAATCACGTATGAGTCACAGTGTTGTAGGACAAAAGTTTTGTGAGATATATGTAATTAAAACCCGATGAATATTTTATGGACACCCGGTATTGAAACTACTGGGATCGGTGTATTAATTACATAGATTCTCGTATAATTTGATCAAGTTATTTAATTAAATTACTCATGTGTTATTTACATTCCGCACGCCTTAATATTAATTTGCTCACCCATGCAACGCCCCCAAGTATTTAAACATGTACATTAGCCCGTTTGCAGGATTAGTGAGTTAGACCGTCAAATATAATTTAAAAGACTGAGTATGAAAATATTCAACATTTACCTGGCAGTACTTTAAATCTATCAAAGAGAAATTGTAAATTGTTCAAAGTATTATTTTTAAACTCAATATATATTTATTTTTTCACTCATTATATTCTTTCATTTTCTATTAGGTCTTTGCAAAATATAATTGCTTAACGTTTTACACTTTCTCGACTTATTATTTTTTTATATTTTATTTTTCGAGTACTGTACCCTATAATTAGTTAGTTAGCACAACACGACCATCAAACCTTCCAACTTAAGTTTGAAGGTTTTAGTTTCGACAACGTGTGTCCTTTATCGTTTGTGTATTAACATCACATCTGGGTTAATGTTCACCGATCATGAAACTGTTTCCCATTTTGGGCCCTGGTGGTATGTATCACATTCTCCTTCTTTGCTGTAACTAGGCCTAGTCACCTTGTCTCTTTACTTTGAACTTTTATTTTGTTGCTTTTCAAAAATAGAAATGTTTAAAAGGATTAAAATGTTAATTATTGTTGTACAGTAAAATTATTTTTGAGCACTAGCACTAATATATATATATATATATAGATATTGGTTGTTGTTTTTAACTGCTTTAATTTAAAGAAAATTATTTTTATTATTGATAATAAATTTTTTCCACAAAATTTCTAGAAGCAGGCGCCGGTAATGAAAATTAGCTGATGATGAATAAACGTGTCCGGATAATTATTTCAACGTTGCTAATAAATTTTTACCACAACATTTCTAGAAGGAGGTGCCTGTCCAGGGAAACAAGCTGGTGCTGAATAAACGTGTTCGTTGACAGGTTATTGGTCACGTGATTAATCATGACGTATTTGTGCAACGATGAATGACGATCAACAAAACCTCAGTTAAAAAAAACTCTAACTCATTTTCTACAATAAGTCCGAACTTGAAAAAAAAATCTTTTTCCCACTGTTATTTAAAATATTTTTTTAATAAAACTTCTTTTCATGATAAATTGGAAATGAAAATTTAAAGGTTGAAAATTTTTTATTTTATCTTCATGTACTGCATTTCTTTGAAATATATAAGAATATCCGTCAATAGTAAATATGATCGCTAGTAGATTAGTTATTTTTAAAATGTTTAATGCATACAATTTTAGTACTTTTTTTCGGGCTTTACATATATAAAAAGATTGTCGTTTTTATAAAATTCTGTGTAGACAGATATAGTTAAGCTAATAGTATAAGAAAATTTGGTATTGGTTATTCAGTAAAAGTTGCTGTAAGCTGTAATCGAAATTTCGTCTCCTTTGACGTAAATTGGAACTCAACCCTTTGATATGGACCCATTTATATCTGATAAACTGCGTTTTCTATTCTGGTTCATTATAACGGTTCATAAACTAACAACCTGTTTGCATTACTTTTATTTTATAGTAAATTATTATTAGGTACTTTATTTGTTACATCACATTTTAGGGCATGTAATTGATTTCAACTGAAATTAAATCGAAAATTATTTTGTTTAATCTTTTACAATCAATTCTTATTATGTAAAAAATGTAATAGATTGATGTTATTTTTCGCTTCCTATTCTTGATTTGAGTCTACATTGTCAGAAATTAAAAAAAATTAAAAACAACATGGAATAAATATTTTATTGTTTCTTTTTTAACAAAAAAAACCCAACTTTCAATCATTAATCATATCACACATTTTCATCATATAAAGTGCGTCAATATATGGTTTCAACAAGCAAGACAACAAATTGGCATATTTTCTATTTTGACTTTACATGGGACATTTTACCTGAAAACCTATCTTTTAAATAACTATTTTTAAGAGTAAATTTATTTACTGAATTAGATACGGTACCAAAAAAAAATAACACTCTTGACAATTAGTGTGACTGTGATTGCTGGTATGAGTTCAAGTTATTTTATACATCGTCTGCTGAAATCCCAAAACGTTATTTCGATGAAGTATCAGGATCTTGGGTCATATTCAATCATCACGCGATAAATAGTTTTATGAACTTATTAAATCATTAGTTTATGATATTATGACCTTATTATGACGTTCGTGTTGAACGTCATAATAAGGTCATAATATCCTAAACTAATTAATTAAATTCATTATTCGTCTAAAGCTCGCTATAAATATGCAACATTATCAATTTTTTCTTAAGTATTTACAACTAACTGTGGAGCGTTATTCAGCAATATATTGGCGATTATATTTAACCATCTTTGAGATTTCCTCCTGTACCAACTGCATCAGAGAACATAAAGGTTCGCAATGTAGACACTATTGTAGGTTGTCAATGTAGTAAGATTATAAATGGAGAATATTAATGGTGGCTATGCATAACAATATCTATTTTTAGGAAATATGATTTAACACAATGTGAGGTCAGTAAACTAAGTCCGATTTGAACTTGTCGCTTTTCCCAGCAAATGCAATAAATACAACCAGCCCATTAACCCAACCCAACAATAGGCTTGCTTTTATGATACATTAATCATTGCTCTCTTGCTAGACTACAATGTCATTGTGAATTGGCGAGGTATTATTTTAAAATGACATGCTAAAATATGGTTATGATTTATTAGAATTCTGATGCCGTTAAGTTTCTCAGAAAAAAAATATGTTCGTTAAAAACAATTCCAAAAATATTCATGGCCAAATAAAGAAATTTAGATATCTGCTCTTATTCTTTTGCACTGCATATTTTTATCTTATAAATATTTAGGTAGAGTTTTACAATGTCGAGGGTAAACTGAAATAAACTTACAAAACACTTATTTATTTTTTTTATATTAATACTGATAGATAGGATAGGAGGAGTGTCGGAAGTCCAGGTGATCCGACAGGTTGTTCCGGATGACGCCGTAGATGAGCTCGATGGTGCGGCGGTTCGGCCCGGGCAGCATGCGCTGGATGGAGATGGGATACCTGGACGCCAGCATCTGGTACAGCTTCACTGATCTACAAGTATGTTATTTCTGTTTAGAACATCAGGAAACAATCCATACGATTATAAAATTAAAGAATTTAATTTGTATAGGAAATTTCAGAAACCGGATCTCAAAAGGTTAAATTATATGTGAGAACTACTATATTATGACCCAAATTGCCCCCGTTTTACATTTCTGTGGCAGCAAACCTGCAAACCTACTTCCCAATACAAATTATTTTTTAGCTAGCTTAATTCACAAAAATATTTCGTAAAACTTGGTAAGTTGCCTCATTTATTTCGTAACTACTGGATTATGGCCTAAAATTTTACATTTTTACATTTCCGTGGCAGTAAACATGTATACTGACTTAAAATTGTATTCCTATGAATAATATTTTTACATGCTTATTCACGAATGTAAGTTGATTTTACTAGATGTGAGCCTTCGACTTAATCACCTATTCAATCATTTAAAATTCGCCAATTCTTCAGGTCTGCTACAACTGGATATTTATAATAAATACGATGTTGTTGCTAAGCCTGTATTGGATTTTTAAACACACAGTATAGGTCAAAAATAGACTAATTCTACTTCTTTAAATGACACGGCTTTGAGCTATTTCTTGATTTCCCGGTGGCAATAAACATAAAGCAGCATCAAGTGTTTTAAATAATTTGAGTTCATAGTCTAGAATATTTAATTAAAATATCATAACAATTTCCAAATTAATTTAGATAGGATCTACTGGAGTAAATAAAACCAGAAGCTATAAAAAAGTTAAAACCAATCAAAATTGCAAGCTTAATAAATATCGTTATCCAACATTGTGTCAACATAATACAAGAGTTTATTGCAAGAAACGATCCACTCTTAGCAGAGTGTTTATTAAAACTGCAGTTGCTTGTTTCTGTCGAGTCAACATGCTTTTCAGAAGCCCACAATATCACTTTATTAAACCGAGCCGTATTCATAAAACGGCCTCGTATCAGTTTAACATTTTTTCGTACATATTTGCACAAAATATGTGACACTTATTTTAACTTTAACATAGGATTAATTTATGAGAAGTAGAATTGACTTATTTTTCGTTGTAGATCCTACAATGAAATTTAATACCTTCAAATTTTAAACTTCAAATTGATGTGTAATTACAATTTTGAGATGAAACTAAATTCCAAAAATTAGGTTTTTAACTTAAACAAACAAAGACAATATTCATTTAAAAAAAAATATCAATTACATTTCATACGCCCCATATCGCAATTTTGGACTTTTTATCTTTTAGTTCCTTTTTCATCTTTATTTTAATGACTGTTTCTTTACGGAAGAGAAATTTTATATAACTGAGTGCAGATACCAGATTACTGCACAACGTCAGATTAGTGACAACGTCAGTGTCCCCTACCTGCGTTTGTTGACGGCGGTCTGCGGCAGGGTCATGTTGTTGTCCTCAGTGTCCAGGTAGACGGTCAGGTCGGGCTGTATCAGGTCGGCAGGCAGGCTGAACAGGTCGCTAGAGGCTGGTGGCACTGGGTCGTCCACTGAGAGGTGTTGCAACAGGGGGAACGTCAACTGCTCCAGCCAGTGTCTGATACAGGAAACGATCATCATTAGGCGAAGGAGGTGTACTGCCTACTAGCTCTCGAGTTAAATGTTCTAAGTAGTCGAAATCACTGAGCAACATACAATTTTTGTGATCAGCATAGCCACCCCGAATCCGCTGTGGTTTTCAATTATAATTTAACTATTAATTCAACAATCGTTGAATTATTATATCCTAGATTTTTTTGCAACTTTGAACCAATAAAATAATTTTTTTAATCCAATATAAACATTATGAACAAAATAAGTAGCTTTATCGAGCGGGAAAGAAGATTACCAACTTCTGCGTTCATAAGTTTCTATCTCAAGTCAAACTTATATTATCCAGTTTGCCGATAACTTAAACGTTCTCAGTCAATAACATAGCCTTAAAGTATGTACGTCGAACTGTAAGATAAACTGATCACAAGAATTTCTCAAACTTAAATTAAGTGGTTATGCACGTTCCCACACAATGTAATGTTTGCTGAAATACCTTTTTAATAACAACGATCGAGAGAACAATCCGATTTTGTAAATCAAAATACATTATTAGCAAACTCTAACTGCCTTACACTACTTTTTGTTAAATTTTCACTTTGGAAAAGTTATTTATAGAAGTAACAGACCCATTAAGGATGACGGGGCGGTTGAGGTTGAGGTGGACCCGGACGTTGAGGTCCAGCGCGTAGATGGACAGCAGGTAGAAGGCGCGGCGCGTCAGCGTGCCCTGCGAGAGCTTCCTGAAGTGGTCATGCAGACACGGCGCCGGGTGGCTCAGGTAGCGGCCTCCCAGCTTCCGCGCCACCTTCATGCCCACTACGTTCCTGCCTGTCATTCGATAATCGTGTTTAAATAAGAAGGCAAAGTCTTAATTGTGACCCGCAAAGGGAAAAGGGACCTTAAAATCCATTTTTTTCTAATTTGAGTTATTAGTATATCTTTAATCTACATTAAACACTAAACAAACTGGTGAAAGAATTTTCAAGATATCTTAAAAAATGCCTGAGTTATTAATTTTTTAATTTGAAATACTGTATTAAAAACATAAATTTTAGGAAATCGAGGTTTAAAGTTTTGCAAATTTCTAACTTAAATTTCTTTGTTAGTACTAACGTTATTGGCTATGTTTTATATATCATTTTGTCAGAAATTTAAAGCTGAATATGAATCCACCATTGAATTTGTGTCAATTTTTTTATTTTTTGTCAAATGTTGCTGAAATAGATGGGAGTAATAGAAAAGACACAATGTTTTAAAGACGAAGTGTCTTGTTCCATGACAAAAAATAAAGTTGATTTTAATTTTATACTAAATAAGAATTTATTATAAAAAACTTAACAAAATATGACATTATTTTAGATGTCTGAGCTTTTAATTTTGTAGTCGTTGGCCTTCTAGTACATTTTTGTTTGTTTTGAAACTTCACTTGGACCAGGAGCTACGTCGTCGACTACTTCTTTTGAAAGATCCTGTACGTTTTCAGGATCTGATTCCTGGATCAGGGCTTAGCAAATCCTGCATTTATTCCACACAGAACTCTCGGATTTTCTTAACTTCAACGCGTTAAAATAGCATCGGGGAAGTCAAGGTATACCCTTTCTCCAGATTGCAAGGGTTAAAAAAAATAATTTAGCCATGTTAAAAGTTAAATTCAGGTGTAAGCTGGACCAAATATTGTTTAGAAACATATAAACAGTAAGAAACAATAAAAATCAGAAATTGTGTTTTTTTACCCTATCCTGTAAAATTTGCTGTCCTGTAAATTATTGTTTGGGAAGATATTGGCAGGTCACATTTGATGATAAATATATATGCGAATTCCGACAAATCTTGCCAGTAAAGTAAAACATGTCTTTCTCTCAAATAAGGTCCTGCCATCGTTTTTTTCTTCATGGTGTCTTACAACGTTTTGATTTTCATTTCAATCACTTTAAGACTCTCACCAACACCATTTAACACTGAAACTATATCAGACAATTTTTTGGTGTGGTTTTACTACTCGCTACGGTAGTTAACTATTATTCCCATAACGGTGGTAGTCTAACGAGTTAAAAGTGCAAGGACAGTGTTTGCTTAGATTAAGATAAAAGAACTTATATCTTTGTTTTGTCAAGTCTACAGCTTACGTGAACGGTTTACATGCTCTGTGGTTGCCTTCGATGACCACGAAGGGTCGCCGTTTGCCGGAGGGTACACCGGGGTCCTCCATGTACAGACACTTTTTCTCAAAACTTTCTAGAATCTCCCGGGCGTAAGGGTTCTGCAAAATAAAAATGAAAGTTGTAGAGTAGTCTTTGGTGTTCTCTCTGATCTCTTAGTGAAAATACAACTTAATAATATTACTTAATGTAAGTTTTCCTAATTTCAATAAAATACAACTCAACCAAAAGATATCTTTGATTAACTAAGTTAGTTTGTATGTTTTTAAGACTAAACATTTCAAAATGATGAATTTCTTGTTTCTTCGTTCTCCATTTCCATTTCAACGAACAAATATTAACTTTACAATACCAATTGAACATTTAGATTGATAATGAAATAACATAAAATGCTAATAAGGTCACTAAGCGTCTAAGAAAGAAAGATAAAATATTCTTATGCTCATTTTTCGTACAGATTTGATCATCCTGATAATTTAAAACAAAAATTATAAGCAAATTAATGTATTGAAATGAGGTAATCCTAAAATATTCACACTTACCAAATCCTTCTTGAAAAATTCCTTTATCTCATTTAAATTTTTAAAATGCGTAAAATTCCCCAGGTTTGCTTCACGTTCTATCAAACAAACTCTGATTAGTGTACTGTTGTTCATAAAAACACGACCAATTGCCAGTTTAATGGATACCTAGCCCAGTCACATTAGAAAAAATAATGATTATCGAGGGAAGTAATTGCCGGATGTCTGAAAATTTGCACAGACTCACTCAACAAGTGTGAACGTCGTATTAAAAGTCCCCAAGAGGGTGGGGATGTCCACTCGAGGAGGAATACAAGGTGTCCTATAAATGAAAGTCTTTGGTTTGGTTTGAATATTGGAACTTTCTCTTTACCAATGTTACATTTTTTTAATGGGCTAAGTAAAATTGAGATTGTGTTGTAAATAGAACTTAATTATATTAATTTGTTTCAAAATGGAGGCCAGTTTTAATTTTCTCATACTTATAAAATAATCTGTGAAAACTAACAAAATCTTTTTTGTACTGTTTCCAAATCTTTAGTCCTTGTACTTAGCTTTAAAATAATATATTACTTGCCGTCGTACTTTCAAAATGTCAATTTTTCAAATTTCAAAAAGATTTGTTCTGTTTAAAAAATATATATTATTTTTTTAAGGATTAGCATTTGGCTTATAAGTTTAATATTCAAGGATTTAGAATTTGGAATAAGAACAAAAACATTTTAACCGGTTTTACAGGATATAGAGTATTCCTTGAATATAAGAAAAACCACAAAAGTGGCCCTTTTGAAATGTATTCAAGCAATTGAACCGATCGCACCAAAATGTTCTTTTTAACAAGACTTTTAAAATGATATAACATTTGTTATAGGTCTATATAAAGAGAATTTTAAGATTCAAGCACAATATTTCTATTTCTGGAACCTGTATTCCTCCTCGAGCGCGCATATCAACCTCGAGGGCTTTTAGTGTGACGTTCAGACTGGTCATAGATCTGTACCAATTTTCAGCCATCCGGTATTTTCTTTCTTTCAATTAGTCTAATTTTACTAGGCTTTAATATAGCTATTATAATAACAATAACATTTCTGGGATAACATCTTAACGTTATTATTGGATATGACTTATCCTTTACAAGTAGGTTAAGTAGGTCTTTAACTAGGGTATAATGTTAAGTTGGAATCAGTTAACGGCTATAATGGGTCTGTCGTCTACAAACTATTTCAAATAAACATAAGAAGGTAATCAACATTAGTAATTCATAATGTATAGGAAATAATTACCCATTGTAACAGTGAAGATGGCGGCGAACACCGTCAGGAGGCTCAGCCCACGACGTAACCATACGGATATCATTAGTTTGTGTGGCAGACAGTTGAGCAATGTTACACGTGACGTACAAAGCTTAGATTGACATCGCAGAGATGTGTTTCGTGTCAGATCGCCGGTTTGATATGAAACGCAAATAAAGGTTCAATCTGAAATATCAGTTATACTCTTTAAATACAACATTTATTTCCTCTAATGCCATGAAAACTGGTTTTTATTTCATGTACAGTATATTAAATAAAGCGTCGTTATATTTATAGGTTGCTTTAAATTTACATGCCACAATCATTTAATTAATCTAAAACCATCGAACTTACACTTCTGCAATAGCTCTCAAGTCGAAATTGTTTTTGATAACGTAATTTTTAAATTTAAATAACGCTTTAAATTTAAGGACATCTTGAGTTGTAGTGTGCTTACCCAAGCACTCCAGACTCTATACCTCGTGTTAAGAAGATAAAGCTGTTTATGTATACCATTAAAATACAGGGTGAATATATTTTCTCTTTTATCACTCTCTCAGTTTACAGCAGCATAATCAATTTCTAGCTTACCAGAGGTTTTCTAAGTGAGTTGGAAGTTTTTCAGTGTAGCGTCAGACTGTAATTAAGCCAATTTGTGGCAGATGGTTACCAAAACCCGTTGGAAACTGCTTTGGGACTAAAAGTTGAGTTCGAATCAATTAACAATTATAATGGGTCTGTAGTCCACAAACTATTTCAAAACCCGACCACTTGGAGCAAGTTGTAAATCCCAGAAAGCTTTACTGGTTGAAGGAACACCTCAATCGGAGCTTAGTGCCTTGCATAAATGTATGAATTATACATCTATTTACTGTAAAGGGATTGAGGAAATAACCTTTCAAAATCATATTTACGGCTTAATTTTGTTTGGACAGTAATGAATCTAACGAATGTTCGAGGACAATTCTAGAAATTCGGGGGTCTCAATTTTAATTTAATGAACCACTTTTCATTAGGTTTACATGCTTATTTCATTAGGTTCATACGGTTTTTATTACTAACAGTTCAGCACATTATTAATAATAATAACCACATGTGGTCTAGCAATTCAGTCCTGCTAGCTGATAACCGAATCCATAACTACCTAATTAATGATAATTAATTGATTAATTTTCTCATCTGATTTACTAAATGTCACACAATTATACTTAGAGTGAACCTTGATACGCTATATTTACTATATTTCCTTAGATTTGATATTGATTACTTGTTTTATTTTTCTGACAGATTTTGTTGTAAGACTTGGCTGGGTATTAAACTACCGTTATGAGTCTGATTTTTTACTTACATTAAGCAATAAAATTCTATTCAGCTAAACAATAGTGTTATTGCACATGACCCAAACGATAAATGGTAAAACACAGTGTGTAACGTTGTGTGCTATCGGTATAAGCCGCTGAACTGGAAATCTGGATATTTGTTGGTCTTTTAATATTAAATATTCTGAAATTGTATTTGTTCGTGATTATTATTTTATTTCATTATATAAGTAAAAAATATTGCAGGTTAGATGTATTTTTATTTCAATTATTCTTTTACCTTACTACTAAATTATTAGGATTTTTTATCACACACAATGAAGCAAAGAACAAATAATTAAAGGCCCTGCTTCACACTGCAACTATAGGTCCAGTCATTGGACAAATGCCTTTGTACGTTTGCTTAAGTTTGCCAAACAACATTCCGATAAATGTGTCTTCTGGAGCTGTTCATATTTGACGTAATTGAGATATACTGTAATAGATTAAGATGAAAGTATGGATACAAGTTTGTGTCAATGAGACAAGTCATAATTAAGCCAGAGCAAACATTAATATATATCTTCATAGAGGTATTGTATGACATTTTTGTTGTCCGGGGTAGTGTAATTTTTAAATTTGTTCCTTTATCATTCACAAAAGCTTTTTTACTTCATTTGATCCAGACAAATATTATGGTACGATTTGGGTCTGTTTTGGGAATTTGAGTTGTCTTATAGTGGGTTAAACGTTTACCTGAGAGAAGGCGGTTGCCCCAAATGTGGATGTAACTTTTTTAAGTACAAAGTTTACATAAAAAATATTGATATTTTTAGACATTTAACTGTTACTTTATTTGCACATCTGAATACAAATGTCTTAGAGAGATTCAATCAGCAGAAACTGTTTCCAGAGTTAGCCTCAGCTTGTGATGTCGGCAAACTGTTCAAAGAGTTAACTTGGAGCAACTGGTCAGTGCAAACTGGAGAGAGAGTAGAGTTATCTATCAAGTTGGTACTAAATAGCATAAGCTAGGACTGAATGGCACTAATTAAGGATAAAGACTCGTTCTTAACCTCTCTGAGGTAGAACTAATTCGATTAACGTGTAGAATAAACAAATGATTTAAATACTGAAATTCATTACCTAAAACAAGTTTTAATCTGTATTTATATTCAATGAATAAGGGTTCTAAAGTAAAGGCATACATTAGGGATCCTACATTAGTATGCAGTAAATATCTGTTGACCTTATTAAAAAATTCATTTGTTGACTCTATCTATACTTATTTTATACGCTAGGGGTTTTTCGTCATCATTACTCCTCCTAAACTACTGAGCCGATTTTAATAATTGTAATAGAGAAAGGACAGTTCTACGCCAATGAGGGGTGTGGGGAGGTGTGAAATCCCATTCCAGGACGTCCTAATCCAGGACTAGTCCCATCCCAAACAAGGACTATAACCCAAACAAATAGCACTACAACTAGTCCTATTTCAGGACAGGGCTAGTCCCATTCCAGGACGTCTTTTTCCAGGACTAGTCCCATCCCAAACAAGGACTATAACCCAAACAAATAGCACTACAACAGGACTATTCACGTGTACCAAAAAAATCAAATCATTTACAAAAGTGATTCTTCACAGGTAATACGATCACCCTCAGGCGTCCATTCAGAAAAGGACGGTCATCACGCCATGAGGGGTGTGAGGGGTATGGGGTATGAATTTACCCAAGAAGCCTACCTGTTTTAACCCCACAAAATCCCACTTTTCCTTGAAAAATCACTCAAGAAGCCTACCTTTTTTGGAAAATTCACCCATGAAGCCTGCCTATTTAAACGTTAATTACCTAAGAAGCCTACCTATTTTAACCCCACAAAATCCTTTTTCTTTTCACAAAATCACCCAATAAGCCCACTTTTTCTCGAAAAATCACCCAAGAAGCCTACCTATATTAACATCAAATAGACCTGTAAAAATGAAAGGTCACGTGCAAATCACCCAAGAACATATTGTAAAACATACTGCGTAGTTGTGATTAATATGTATCATTTTCACAGACTATGTAAAATCATAGACAGATCAGACAATAAAGAGCAAAGTTAATATTTTAACTTACATTTTTAATTCATAACTTAAAATACACAGTACAGATATGATTAAAATATGCCATTTAGAAAATGTTGCTTAGGTTAACATTATATCCAAATTTAAAGAAGACGGGCAGTAAAGTTTGCATATGCCTGGGATAAAACAGAAACTGTGGAACTAATATTCAAAACAGATTAACAGGGATAAGGCAAAGACAATACACCGACAAGTACGTGGACTTGAACATGAACAATAATACACATGGATACATCTGGGATTCCCCAGGCGGGTTGGATTTCCAGGACAAAAATGGGATTAAACGTTGGGATTAAAAGTGGGGAATCACTTTTAATGGGATTAAAAGTGATTCCCCTAAGAATATCATGGGAAAAACCTGGCGAAAGTGTCGGGTCTTTCTGGTATACTTACTAATTTTGTGCTATAAGGTTTAAGTTAATTTAATGTGTAAAAAAATATAGTAGGATTATTGGCAAAATATATGTATTTTATCATAATATATACTTAAGTATAATATAAGTAAGGCATACTGTTCACGCCCTTATAATTTTTTTCATACGTTTTCGTTACGCCCTATCACTATTTTTTATAAGTAATTGTACGTACAATTTATATGTGGTCTAATTAGTGAAATGAGAACAATGTTTGATTGCTTGCTTGCTTACACAATTATCTCAAAAATGGCTCCGAGGATTTTCTTCAAAGTCCAGAAATAACTGATTTCCGGCACAGAAACAAGTTACAGATTTCAAAAAAATCTAATAACGTGAAAATATTAATTTTAAAGTAGAATTAAATAGCATTTGACCATATAGCTTGTCATGTTAGCAGTGAAATAAACAAGGAAAATATAAACAAAGTATATTTATTTAATTATATTTAAGTATATTTATTTAATTATGTCTACAACTACAACTTTAGTCTGTCTACAACTTTAGTTATCTGTAGAACAAGTGGATTCTTCAATACAGTACTCCTTATTATATAGAGTATGAAATATCGACGAGTATGGCTTGGCCCTATATAGGTACTTGATCTTATTTAATAGGCATAATACCTTGATGTCCTCAGCAGTATACGAAATAAAGTCTACAATTTATTTATAAATTGTTTTGAGAGGACATTTGAAATATTGGTTCTTTAATTTATTAGTTTGTTCATTCTTTTATGTATTCTAATATTATAAATTAATATCAGATGAGAAACAGCGCTCAACAGAAACCAGCAATAATTTAATACATGGCCTGACGTTGGTTCTCGACCGCAAGTTTAAATAACGGTCTGGCAGCCTTCCCTAGACTCATTATATTATATGATAAACGTTATATTCTTGAAACAAACTATGTAAATTTGCAGTTTCGAGCCTCTGAAAATATTTCATTATTTCTAATCCGACCGCTTTCTTGGTTAAAAGAAAATTGACAATTTAATCGAAAGATCATCCATTAAATTAAACAGAAAGAATTTAGACCGTTGACCCCACCGAAAAACCCTGTAAACTTTGAATTTTGAAAAACCCGTTCAGCGGATGCTCACGCCCTATACGAACGTCCATGAAAAGTTTCAAGGTTCTAAGTCAAGTTCAAGTAGTTTGGGCTCTGCGATGATAGGTCAGTGATATTTGACAAAAAGTAGATAAACTTTCATCAGCCAGAAAGATGTTTTAGGAATCCGCTAAGGGTGTCACTACCGACGGGAGTACTTACAAATATTGCTGCCCCGCCGCACGAGGCATTTTTATTTGGCCTCTCTATACTACACATGCCAGCACATCCCAGCGCCCCCGCCGACAAAATCCCTAAGTGTGTCGCTGCCTGGGAAGGCTTATACTCAGTAGGCCTATCGTTGAATCTGTGCTATAGTACAGAGTAACCTTGAGGCAGGAAATACCCTCTTCGCAGCAGACCGAGCGTACTTAGTGAATCTTAAAGCAGTTTCCTGTTTCATGAAATTTTATGTACGTAGAGTAAAAAATGCCTTTATTAAATGCCACCAAAGTTTCTAATGTTTTAGGGTCTATTTTGAACAACAACAACAAAATAACATATCCGTCCCGCAATTTTTTTTAAATGGTTTACATTATCTCTTTCATTAACAGCTGTTATAAGGAAGGAAGGACTTTTTTTTATCTATAGTCAGTGATTTACTTTATTTTTTACAGACAGCTGGTTTTACATTCTATGAAATGTCTTGCTTTTAACATCTGTTTGAATATGAACATTCCATCACTTGAAATTCTGGCATAAGGATATTAAGTACCTGGTGGACCGAGCCTTGCTCGGTGTTATTTCATATTTACGAGTTCATCCAGTTACTATAAAATATTTAAATGTCATAAAATTTATAAATAGATAGAAACCTTTTTTATTGCTCCATGGACTCTTCGTCCCACTTGCTGTATTTTCCCTTGATGGCTGTAGATTCCAAACAGCTGTTATAATTACTTCATTTGTTTACACTTTCCTTGTTTATTTTCGTTACCATCACGGCAACCCATAAGGCCAATGTTAAAAGTTTACAACTTTTAAATTAGATGTATTACGTTAATAGTTTTTCTCCGGCCAAGTAATCTGCATAAAAGACGTTTTTGAGTCATAAATTACTTATTTCCAGACTTTGCAGGAAATCCTCGGAGCCGTTTTTGAGATCGTTGTGCAAGCAAGCAAGCAAGCATACAAGAACGGACGATAACATTGCTCATATAAGAGTATAGGAATAAGAGTATAGGATATGTGATCTTTGAGAGGGTCTGTGCGCGGCCTTGGTCTGTGATGGAGTCCGAGGGTTAGATGAGGATGAAAATCCTGATAAATGTATAATGAATGGGAAAATATTAACTTTATATAGTGTATGTCAATTCAATTAAAAAGAAATATTATCAACCAAAACATAAAACTTAATGAAGCGATAGAACATCTGTAACGACGAATCCACCAGTGAAGATAACTACCATCTGCTTGGAACACTGAAAATGTAAACAAAACGTCATCCTCTTGAATTATGGGGAAATTCAAAACAAACTTGGTCAAAATCAGATAAAACTTGGTTTTTAGAAGCTTGCTATTTAATTTCAAAAAGACGTACGTTAGTTTTAAGTCGTCTAAAACCTTCTCATATGTGCATACTACACGGGAAAAAAGTTTCAGCCATAACAGTACTCTAGTTCTTGCGTGAAAAGCGGTCTAAAGTTTGATGTTGAGCGTTACCAACACACATCATGACATAAATTAAGATAAGGCTTGATTCGGATTCTCTGACCTTCAAAACGCAAAAATAATCAAAAATTTCATAATTCTAAGCAATGTACAGACAAAACTCTAATTTTATTCATAAAGAAGATTATGTGTTCAAACAATCCACCATTAGAATTTGTACAAAATTATGCCTTCTCCATCAAATTCCTAAACACGTGTTGCAAGTGAGCCTTTGAATTTCTTGCATTAAAGTTGTTATGTTTGTTTTGAGGTGCTGGATATCCTGTGAATTGTTTTCGTAGGCCTTACTTATTATGTATCACCAAAGAAAAATATATAGGGTCAAATCCGGGGATCTTGGGAGGGAATAATCCTTTACGGATGAAATAAAGTTTTGGGTAGCGCTAAAAAAAGCACCCTGTATTTAATTTGGCCTATAGTGTCCAATCTGTTTAGTATTTGGATAATTAATTGCCACATGTAAGTGCATGTGTAAGCGGTATTATTTCTATATTATTTCCACCCACCCTGTATATTTTAGATTATAAATTTAGGCTAATAAATTAACTTTGGCTTATACACAAATTATATACAGATCACACAATAAAGAGAAAAGTTTTGTGATTTTATAAATTAAACAATACAGGGTATATAGACAATAAATTATTAGCCATTTTCACACGATTTAGTCAAGGATAATCTTACATCCTAATATTATTCAAATCGGTCAGTAAAGATAAAAATTAATTTTTGCCTGGATTTGTAGTTTTATAATTTAAAATTTACAGGACGGACAGAAATAATTTGATACAGTTTACGCAAGAACTTGCTTAAAGCAACTTCATATCCAAATGTTAGACGGATCGGTTGGTAAAGACTAAATTTATTATATTAGTCTGTGTTTATAGTTTTATAATTCAAATAATACAGTGGAACATTTGTTAACCGTCACCCTTGGGACCGAGAGTGTGACAGTGAAGAGAATATACGGATACCCCCGTTGCAGCAGACCTGCATACTCAGCGAATTTCAAATGTAAAACAACATATTTCAATCCAATATAGCGACATTTGACATGTTTTTGTAAGCTCCATAAGAATAACATTGGGAATGAGTATGGAGGTTTGCTGCTACGGGTATATTAAAACTGGGTGGTTTTAATTCTATATTTAGTAGATCTGAACTAGAAAAAGGCAATTAGCAAGTTTTATCGAGATATGTTGAGAAATAAGCGAGATATAGAATTTTACTATGTCCCATAAGGTTAACAATGGGACAACGTACCGTGTTTACCACATTCAATATCTCTGCAATCAATGGACATAGAGCAAAGATTAAAAATACTAAATTATTTGTTTTTAGCTGAATTCGATGGTGCTAACGAAAATTTGATAATTGTTATTTATATATGTAAAAAACTCAAAAAACCCATTTTGGGGGGGTTACCCCCCTTTATCCCCCCTTCCGGTTGTCCGATCGGGCTGGTTTACGAACTCGTCCGAATAATTACTTCTTTACACGTCTATGCCAAATTTCATTAAAATCGGACCATTTTTACGCGAGTTATCGTGCTTATATATGGAAAAAAAGGCGAATGGTGGAGGTTGGAGGTCGCTAACGTGTTTCTATTAAAATTGGCAGCTTGTCAAAGTTTCAAGGAGTCGTATTCAAAGTTTTTGAAAAGCTACCAATTTTGATAGAAACACGTTAGCGACCTCCAACCTCAACCATTTGCCTATTTTTTAAAATGCTCTTTAAAATGAAGGGTCACTCGATAGAGGTTTGTTTTTGAGCATTTTGAGTTGCCCCCAAAATCCTCCATTTTTGGGGGACACTCAAAATTTAAAATATCTCCAAAAGAGACCACTTTTTCATTTAATAGTATTTTTCCCAGGGTCGTTTCATTTTTAAGTCACTAAAGGTGAATTAAAACCCCAAACGTCCTAGACGCCAGGTTTCAAGGATGTGTTGTATTCAAAACTTTGATAAGCTGTCAATTTGGATAGAAACACGTTAGAGACTTTCAACTTTCACCATTCACCTACATTTTGAAAGCTCTTTAAAATGAGGGGTCACTCAAAAGGTGTTTGCGTTTGAAAATTTTGAGTTGATCCCAAAATCCTCCATTTTTGGGGGACACTCAAAATTTTTGGTAACGTCAAAAAATAATTTGGGTTGAGTTAGTATCATTCCTCAAAGGTTAATTGTTTGTTATATATATATATATATATATTGTTTTGTTATTATTAGTAAATAAAAATATTCCAGCTCATCTAAAAAATTATCTATTTCAAAACCACCATTGTGTTTACCAACAACTCTCCTCTAAACAAAACTGTTGCTGGGTAATTATATAAAACACATGTTACACATAAAGACAAAGAGGTAAAAATTATCAATACAACATATATATATATATATATATATATATATATACATATATTTTGTAGTGGGGGTAGGATTAGGTCCTGGAAATAAAGGATATACAAGCTGAACATTGTGGTGAATGAGAACTCTATATTGATTGTGGAACCGGGTTGAGTCTTGAACTGAAACTAATCTGAAGTGTTTGGGAAGTAGGCTCCTGTTTTAGGATTGGAAGCAATTTGATATACCCAAAGGAAGAACCTGTCTGCCAGATTGACCTTGCCGTAAGCCAGCTTGATGGATCCTAAAATACTTAAATTCTAAAGATTAACACAATTTACAAACACTAACATCATGTATTAACAAGATACTTAAGTCGTTAAATTCATGATTCTAATTTGCATTTCCTACCTAAACTATTGAATATCAAGCCAAGCCTAAACTGACGATTTATTATAATGATTAGTTAGTTACTGAGTGTTTAATACGAAACGCGTTTCTCGCGAAAGGGAATTGTCACTCCTTATAACTTGCTCGAGTACATGACCTGCGGAAATTGTTACCTGAGTAGCGCTAAATTATACTCAGCATTTAAATTAACCGGACGGTTAATCGACACGGTACACATCGGATGATTTGGACATTTATTTAAGTTCTTGGGCCTAAACTCACTTTTGTTTACGAAAACGAAACGGTAATAAATAATTGACTGAAGAACAGTACCTTTGGTCCAATTTATTGTTGGTGAAGAACCTGGAGACCCTGGACGAAGTGGCTGGCAGCAATTGGGGATGTAAGGGCCTCACTGCATGGGAGAAATAGGGCTTCACAGCAAAGGGGGTAAAAGGCGCCTTCTATGGACCAGGGCTGAGGGCGGAGATGCGAAGAGCAGAGGAGGCGGCGGTGGCGGATGTGGAGGCGTAGACGTGGTGACAGTACACTACACCCGCACTTTGTTCAGTTAACACTTTCACTATGAGAATTAATTGACTTCTTTCAAGTTATTATGTTATAAAAACAAGAGTTGTTAATTATTTAATTGTGGAAAGTCCACGAGAGTTAACCGCGCGACGCGACGCGGGAGTTCGACATGAAGGTCAGCTCAGAACTAAAGAAAAATTATATTTTAAACAGGTGAGCGTCTTTTACCCCTACTCCAAATATGAACGGACCAATAGCAAGCAAGCAACGTTACAGCGGGAAAAATCCGATTTTAAAATAAAAGTCGGTTATCTGCAGAAGGCCCACGCCGAAATATACGCTATCGGCTACATGGTTGGAATTTACCAAAATTACCCTATCCCTGCTTCCCCTGGCTAACCCCCTTAAAGCATGCATGCCGACTTGGATGCCCGGAGATATGAAAACGCCGCTCTGGACGATCGGGTGATGCGTCTGCGACCAAGTCCAAGCTGACAAAGACAAGAGTTGGGGAGGGCACCGGAAAAGATGTGTTACGGTCTACAAAAGTGCCAACAAGGACTGCGGTTTTTGGTTGCGGTGCTAATGAGTTTTAATGACCTATATATACCGGGTGTTCAAAAAGTCCCGGATCGGCTTCGTATTTTTTTTAATATTAAATATTGACCTACAAAACTTATAACAAGTCTCTTGGACACAACATACTATTTTAGCACGTATTCAGTACCCCCTACCTCCTCAGGGGGACGGCCCACTAGGAGTCAGAAAAAAATCTTAAATATAGCGTAGGTTGATATGCATATCAAATTAATCCTCTTTTTGAGTATAATAGGCCTACAATGCCGCAAATCCGAGCTAAATAATGAACTAAATACCTTGTAAGAAGAATGTAGGCTTCCACGGTCGTTTTCACACGATGTTAAATTCCTGACTTCTGGGTAGGACCGCGTAATACTGTCGAAGATTTCCGCCGACGTTTCGGAGACATTGCAGTACTCCATCTTCAGGGCGATAACGTAGTCGCGCACAACACAAACTACTTTATTACTCAATAATAAAGGAGTAATAAAGTAGTTTGTGTTGTGCGCGACTACGTTATCGCCCTGAAGATGGAGTACTGCAATGTCTCCGAAACGTCGGCGGAAATCTTCGACAGTATTACGCGGTCCTACCCAGAAGTCAGGAATTTAACATCGTGTAAATACCTTGTAATTTTATTACAGTTCATCTATGTACTATGCGCATTTCTGTAAATTCAATTAAAATCAATTTCCAATGCGGAAGTAATAAAATTTACTTCTGACATTCTGGCAATCATCCAATCAGGCTTTAAGAAGCAAAACCTCAAAGCTCAATAATGGAGATCCAATTTTGAGAGTATTATGCTTCGATAACCGATTTTATCATTCATTATTCTCTTCCGTAAAACTAGAATTGAATTTTATTAGTCCGTTATTATCCTCTAAGTTCATAGTAATTTATTTCAATAAGTACCAGAAACATGTTTTTGGTGAGTTAATATCACAGTTGAGAAGTTCCTCTACCAATTTAAAATTCTCGATGCGCTATACTTAAAAGAACACGTTACAAAAAGTATATTTATTATGTAAACATACTAAAAGTATGTTTAATATGTTTATATCTGAAGTAAAGTAAACATTAAGGTGTACCTCTTATATAGCAACCTAGGAGATCTAACTATATTATATAAATTACACTTTCTTGAGAGGGTTGAAGTTTGTCATTTACTATTTTCTAAGCCTCCCGATTAGACCTGAATAGAGTGTTAGTATTCGGATAGGAAAAGACACAACAGTCACCAATATAAAAAATGGAAGAGGATTGCTACAAAACATTATTAGTATCATCTTTTCTAAAATGAAGGGATCATAAAATGTCTTTCGTTAGTGGTTTTAACATGCATTTTACCGATCACATTTAAATTGCATGAAACTTAGATTTTTAAGACATAATAATATTATAATGTTACATAGTAAAATAATAATAACTTTCTCAAAAACATCTGTAAACATTTGGCACAATGGGTTCTGGCCACCAGCGAGAACCATGCCAGCCTACAGTCAAGGTTCAATGTGTTAAATTTATTTATTTACTTACTTTAATGATTTAAACATTTTATTTGACGTCCGGATCGATCTGTACAGCATAAAACCGTTGGAGGATGTATTCTGTTATATAAATAGACTTGTCAAACTAAGTATTCACCCGCCATGCGCCAGCAAGATGCAATCAAGTTGCTCTAAACGATCGATCACTAATGAGGACAAATCGCGACTGATGATGATAATGATTCCCAGAAGCCGACCCGGAGAGTCGTTGGTTCTTAAACTTCCGCTCACTTCACTTACTGCTAACTACATTGTAATTGAAATCATTAAATCCAAATGCAATTTGTGTCAGGTTGATAGTGATGAATTTCCTTAGAACGCTAAGAAAGCAGAAGAACACCTTCTGCTTCAATTTCCTCATTCCATTAAGTGCACTGCTTTATTAAAACTGCGAAAAGGTTATAGGGTTAAACCGATACCACGATAAATTTAAATCTAAAGTTTTATACGAAAACAAGGTAAATGTAATGAATGAACGCCGCCGATCGTAATGACTGTTAAAAGGTTCTTGCTAGTATTTAATCAATTGTCGTAATCCCAATCATTCAAATAAGTTTTAAACTGTACTACTCTGATTTCAGTTTCAAAACAAACTAGTATTGTAACCAATCAGTACAATTGAACACTGATTTTTCTAACATTGAAAGCACATTGAATTAGCAGAATATTATTTAGTAAATTGTAGCAACTTACAAAAAGTCTCAAAACACTTTGAGTCTCAGGCAATTAAATTGTTAAAAAATGTGAAATAAAAATATAACATTGAAAAAATAAAACTTAACATAACATATACTTAATATCTTGCTAGTATAAATTCATTTTACACACTATTATCACTACTTGACGTATAAACAACATACATAATTGAGTGGTAACATCGTCCGACTATGCGGACATCTTGAGACCAACTAGAGCTCCTGGTGACCTACATGTCATATGTCACCACTCTTTTATATATATCTTTTATATATATATATATATATATATATATATATGTCTTAATATGTCACCAGTGGTGGCCATATGACACCACTTAATTATCATGCAAGTTATATTGTGTTGTTTAAACGTAAAGTAGTGATAATAGTGTGTATTGTATTAACAACACGTACAATATGATCACACAAGAAAATACATTTTGTTATTTCCAATTACCTTATATTATTTTAGTCACAAAAAGCTACTTAAGCGGATCAACTCCGGAACTTTTCTATTGCAGTTTAACACGCTACTCGCTGGTCGGCCACATCAGTGGCTGCTTGAAAAAAGAAATCAATGATTTCAACCAGATGCTTCTTCAATACTTCAGGCTCCATCAGTAATCATTTATTCAACGTAAATTTGATCAGAATAACAAAAACTGAAAAATTAATACCGTATCCGTTTATTCTTTAAGGTAGAAACTTAACAGGTTTCAACGTTAATAGATAGGTTATAAAACCTATACTAACTTTAGATCAGGTTAACGGTCGTAGTTATCGTTGCAATAAGCACCGACACAGATTAAGACTACAGCTCTTCGTCTGAGGCACCGATAATGATATTATGAGTAACATCACAAAGAGGTGCAAAGGTAAAAATGGGGTTTTTGGGTTTTTTACATAGAAAAATAAAAAAAAATCAAATGTTCATAAGCACCATTGAATTCAGCTCCTCAACAAACAATTTAGTATGTTGTATCATTTCTCTATGTCTCCGCTGCCCTCCCAGTCGATCAGTATAGTATATTTATAGTGTATAGTTCACCTTTTTGTACATGTTAACTGTACAAGGTTTAACAAATGGCATTTTGCTCAACTGGTTTTTAGCTTAATGTTATGGATTTGTATCGATGCCAATTACGTCATAAAGGTCTTCCTCAAATGCATATTCACCAGACCTGTAATGAACCGTTTACATAACGTCACAAAACAATAATATACCAAGTTATATTTAGAATTGACAATTGTTTTTAAACATATACCTTGAAACTAGTTTAGTAAAATCAAATATTATTCCCTACCATCGCGTAGGCCTACATACAAGAACATTTATACATTTATAAAAAGCAATATACTTTTTATAAAGTATAAAAAGTAAAATACTTTTTATAAAGTACAAAAAGTAAAATGCTTTTTATAAATTATAAAAAGTAAATGTAGTGAGTCGGTGGCGCAGTTGGTAACGCACTCGGCACGCACCGGTTCTGAGGCGGCAGCGTCGCGTCGCAAGATCGAGTCCCGATGATGTCGTATAGTTTTAGCAGTACTGTTCATCCTTGTACTATACCGGCTCACTCCTTGCTTTGCTTGATAACTTCCACGCACAGGCCTGAGGCCCATGTGGGGAGAGGGCAAATGCAAGGTAAAAAGAGGCCGCCACCCTCTTTTAAAAAAATAAATAAAAAAACACATCTACAAACTCCAAGATAAACAATTTTTTTCTTAATTATTGGGTGATGAAATCCTGGCTATGCACTTAAAAAGCAGGTTCCGTGGCCAAAAAATTAAAAGATGAATATTAAATTACTATTTTGAACATCGCAATTAGGCAGGAAGCGAAAGGTAAGAAATATGTTAACTATAAAATACATTACTACATTGTATTTTATTATGAAATTAAAGATGATTTATAGAGAGGGTTCTTCCAAAAATATTACTTAGTCTGAATAATTCATGAGGAAAACTTGTCGCCCCTGAAATTAGAATCCCTTTAATTTTAAAACTTCTGATTCCGCTCAAGCTTTGTGCCTCTGAATTTTTCGGCTCTCAAATCATTACTTTCGCCTCTCAAAGTTAGCAGTTCTTGAAGTGCACCTAAAAATTGTTTTTTCCAAAATAAAATCTTGTATTCTTCGCATATATACGCCATTTGCCATAGAAATAAACGTTATGCATATAGTTACAGGTATTATCCTGAAATTTTATTAAAACCACGTGGGATTTTAAAAGTATGAGTTAGAGAATCAAATAGTTTACAAGACTTTTAAAGAGAGAGATTGAATGAATGAATGAATTAATTAATTAATTAATTAATTAATTAATGCTTTAATTATACAAATTTAAATCAGTTACATTAAATTATACACATTTCATTATAGTCCATGTCCACATACACCTTAGACCTTCTCCAGTGTTTCTATAATCAGTTATAATTAGTTATAATCAGTTATAATCAGTATAATCAGTTACTGTATAATCAGTTTAATTCAGTTATATATTATTGGATGTCTCTGTATTTGTATTTTTATGCTGAATAAACGATTTCAATTTCAATTTCAATTTCAATCCCTGTAGACTGGAAAAAACAACAAAACAATTCACTGTAACTTGTACTTTAGCACTCGCATTTTACAGCATGGCCAGAAGGCCGTCAGCCGGGCTGGCAGCATTTTAAAAACCCATAAACGAGAAAAATACATAACTATTATTTTCTATAGTTGAGATGAGTGCTCTGAAGCTAAACAAAAAAAGCATCATCATTACAACTTTGAAACTCCTTTAAATTTTTAATTGATTTTTCTTTACTTTAAAAATTGAATTCCTGTACTAATTGCCATCTATAACCCCAAGCCTGCTGAAGGTATCGGGCAAGCCGCATCCAATCAGCGCCATTTAAATAATTTAAAAATTCGTTCATTGAAAGTTCAGCCGATCCAAACCAATTAATTCTTAAGCTTCGCAATACAGGACATTTGGCTACAAAATGAAAACAATCCTCTTTTTCATTCAGGTTACATAGGGAGCAGTTTTTATTTTGATTTTGATCTAGGCTCCATGGCTTGTAATTTAATCGAATCAGTTCCCCTCTACATTTAAAAATCCACCTTACTAAAACCAAATCTAAGTCCCCAAAAACATAATTTTTATTTCCAAGCTCAAAATCAAGTGACTTGTAAATTAAATGATGCCGAGCGGCCAAGGCCGCCTGAACGCATTGTTGCCGAGCGTTATCGCGAACCGCAATCAACAAACGATCAAGCTGATCCTTGGTTTCATCTACTGTCCCTTGCCCTACTGATAAGCGTACCGAATGCCTCTCCGCTAACTGCTGCCAATCACTAAACCAAAATACTCGCTTTCTTATTATTTCCTTAGCCAAAATGTTGGGCATTCAAAGAAAATACGAAAATTGGGTCTTGATTAGTCTCTAAATGTAAAATATACTTCGGCGTAAACTGCGGTAAAGCAAAAATCTTTTTAATGAAAAAACGCAACACTTGCTCAACCGTGTCGTACTGCCTGAAACCCCATACCTGCGCCGCGTAACACATAATCGATCTTACTACTGCATTAAAACATTCAAATTTATACTTGACAGAAACATGTTTGTTTGTAAAAACCTTCGACCACATTGAGTTGATTGTAGTTTTTGCAGATGATAATTTCAATTCAAAATTATTTTGCCACGAGAGCTTTGACGTAAAAACGACTCCAAGGTATTTATATCGGTTAACACATTCAATTGTTTGCCCCTTAAAACGCCAATGCTCGTCATTACTTAATCTTCCCCCATTTCTAAAGACTACTACTTTTGACTTGTCCAGATTAACTTCCAGGCCCCACATGTCACAGTACGTCTGTAAATTATTAATCATCAATTGTAAGCCAACTGGAGACGGGGAAATCAAAACAATGTCGTCTGCGTACAATAGAACTTTTATCCTAATGTCTCCAAAAATACACCCCCCCTCTAGAACCTCATGCAAATCATTTAAAAATAGGGAAAAAACAAAGGGCTTCCCAAACATCCCTGCCTCAAACCCTTAGTTGTTTCAAAGCACTCTGACACACCATCCTTGCACCATACTCCTGCTAAAGTACCATTATAAAAACATTGCAAAAATCTAATAATCTTGGACGAAATTCCTAAACTATACAATTTATAAAATAATGAGTTTCTGTCAATCTTATCAAAAGCTGCAGAAAAGTCTACAAAAAAACAGTACAACTTGCCTTTTTTAACAGATAATCTTAAATTAATCATAGCTGCAAGAGAAAAAACATTATCAACAGTAGAGTAGCCTTTACGAAAACCTGCTTGATATTCACAAAGTAAATTCTTATCAGTAACCCATCTTTCTAAACGCTTCACTATTACCCCCATAAACAACTTAGCTATTGCATCCATAAAACAAATTCCGCGATAATTTGACACTTGATCAATATTTCCCTTTTTGTGAAGAGGATAGACAATTGATTTCTTAAAACTAATTGGAACCTCTCCCGTATAAAGAGAGAGATTGAAAGCATTGAAGTTGAAAATCAAACAGGCGTAATCCAGCCTATTCTAAATAATATTCACTGATAATTGAACAATCTGTTATATTCTGCATTAAAAAAAGTCTAAAAAGAAAATACTTCAATTTTTCTCTTGTTTTCGACAAACTCATTGCCTAAGACGTACGTCAAGGATTTTAAACCGATTTGAACTTTATTTACTTTTGTATAAAAACAAATTACAACAAAATACATTAGTTTAATTGATTACTTACCTTTGATATGGCCTTAAAAATATATAATGTGTTCATAAGGGACCGTATTTAATTGTGTTAAGGCCAGCAAACGCATAAAGGGATGCATCACGGGTGTTAGTGGTATTTTGACCGTCTTATGTTTTGTGGGTCTGTGTGCTTTTGTAGTCTCATTGTGCACAATGCGAGCACATTGTGTACAATCATCGAAGCAGAAACGCAGGACAATTTTCAAGATCAAATTACCCTCTCCTTAATTTATTAATGAGTGAAATAAATTGAATAGTTGTACACATTTGGAAAAGTATTTTAGATTGGTTACCGAGATATTGAAAGTGGTTAACACAGTCCGTTGTCCCAATGTTAACCTTATAGGAAATAAGTAAAATTCGATACCTCACTTATTTCTCAATATATCTTAATAAAACTTGGTTTGTGGCTTCATCTATATGGCATCTACTGAACATATTTATAGATACAATATAAATAATGACTACTGCAGTAACGGCGAAGGATGACAGTATGACAGTGCAATTTAATGACTGAGTGATATTACTAGAGTGTTTACTAGATGGCGATTAATAGATCCTATGTGTATGCTTATTATGTCATTAAACCTGCATATGTTTATGGTCATAATATAACGGCTTACTCCATTAGATATTCCATACACAATGAATAATATTTTTTGTTTCATTCATTTTTAATTTAACGGCAGCTTTGTATTGAAACTGATTCGTATTAGATGTCTAAGTTGTAACAAAAACGAAATCACCAATATAATTTGGTACAATTACTATGAGGAGGAAGACATATTTTGAGTTTAACCTCGTTCCATTCAAACGATACCTCCCTCGGTTATACTATTAATTCAAAAGCCACCAAAAATTATCCTAAATCTATACTAAAAAAGTTATGCTAAATCTATAAATATATACATAGAAGTAAACTGATTGACGGTATATCTTGTCCGACAGCCAAAAACTACTCGTAGATCGTTGGTCTTGATGTCAAATAAAAGCTTGGCATCGTCATGATGTGCAAGCTGTTACAGTGGTTGTGTACTTATACAATGTAGTTTGTAAATAAAACCACTTAATCAAATATCAAATCTGCTAAAAACACGTTAGCTAACCGTCAGTTAACACCACTTGTTAATTTAGTTCTTGAATAGGTATTAATTATAAAATTTAAACTCAAAATGCGGACAAGACATAGTGACAAAAAAAGATAAATTTGTTATTTAAGAAATCAACTGAATTTATTCTTGGCGATCCTCGGTCTAGCGACTGCAGCTGTGGCGCGATTGAACATGTGGCTCAGTATAAGTATTTAGGAGTAATTATTGACCACAAGTTGACTTGGGAGCCGCATGTTCTTCACGTCAAGCATAAACTCACGAAAATGATTTATGCCTCCAGGCAGCTTAGCCAGTTGCGTGGATCGCTGCAGGAGTGTATTTACGCCTACGCCCAGTCCCTGGTTCAGTATGGATTGTTGGCTTGGGGCGGTGCCTCTGCCTTGGTACTCGAACATCTGGCTGTCACTCAGAGCTCTATTATGAAAGCAATTCTCAATTAAAACCTCAGATATCCAACTAATCTTATATACACAAATTTTCCCGTTCTAATCGACTCTATCTTAAAACACTTTTGATTTACATCAGGGATAATGAAACCTCCATTTTTGCATCAACTTCCCATAGCTATCAAACCAGAAATAAAATAAATTTCGGTTTTTTTATTCTCAAATTAAATTAAAAATCAGATTGATCAAATTCTTTTTATTTGGCTCACCAACTTTATCGGAATCTGCCAGTAAATATCACCAGGCTGGAGGGTGGCAGTATTGCTGTTTACAAGCGAGAGGGTGAAAGGTGGTTGCTCGGCATCGGACCGGAGGCAGCTGAGTTGCTGATCCAATCTCCTTACACATAACAACTTACATTTGCTGCGTACGTTCTGGTCTAAGATTTTTGTGTTAAAGACATTTTTTCAAAACCATGATTATAATATAAAATTATTTATTTTTGTGTTTGTATTTTTGTATGTTCTCTGGCCATTTTGGCCTTGTGGGGAAATCCATTTGAATTATTGTATTCATGCTGTTCTTTGTAAACATGTACAATAGAAATAAAATCTTGGATCTTGAATCGCTTCTTAAATATTTAATTATTAATCATTACAATTACTTAGTATTAATTATCTTATCCACCTAAAATCTTTGTTCGTTATCACTAAACGTTTGTGAAAATAGGTAATTTACACTTTGTTTGAATTAAATATCAGCGCTTAAACATTTCCAGATCTTAGTTATCATCAGCCACATATTTTCAGCCTTTATACCAAATATTGTATAGCAACCTCAAAACGAAGATTTTCTGAGCACTCAAGTGACGGATGGAATCCCGAGTAAACACTGACAAAGTGGTAATGAACCAACGTAGCATACATGACAGCAAGACATCGTAACTCTCCTCAAGGAGCTCACAGTCTGGCCTTGAAAACACCTTTTTTTAATCATTCGTTCTTTACGAAGTCGTAATGTTACCATCTTAATCTTTGACAGTTTATGTACATAAAAAAACCGAAATGTTTACCTACAATAAATCTTCCATTAGAGAGTCTTTCGAGAATCTTTTCATATGGTTTGAACGCAGAAATAAATGTGTTCGCTGACAGGATATTGGTCACGTGTGACGTGATCGATCAAACGTATTTGTACAATGATGAATGGCTGGTCGATAAAACCTCACCAGTTTGTATAGAAATGAACATTCCCCAAATCCCGTAACGAGTAAGTTTTGAAATTTTATTTTTATTTTTTATCGTTTTCAATAAATAAATCAATTAAGTATATAAAAAATCTATAATCAATTATGAAATTCGTTATATGTAGAGAGTATCGATAAAACCTGAACACCTATATAGGATGACCCTGTGTTACAGGACATTGATTACCCCAGTGTGCCACATAACCAATATTGCATTTATCTGTGGTGTTTGATATCCCATCGAGTCGTCCCCGGGACGATAATAGACTTGACCTTTTCCGTTATTCACCGACCTTATAAGTTATGTAACGGTTTTGTTGTGGCTTTTTATTTTTTCAGCGTACTACATAAGATGCATAATTAAACAGTAATAAATAACTGTACGGTTGTCATTAGATCTATATATACATATACCAAGAAGAAGGGGGGGGGGGTTAACTTGTTTAAGAAGTCTTCTGCTGCAAACGTTGTTAATTTTGAAGATTTATCTAAACATCATATTATGATGGTATATTCCCAGTTTCTAGTTACGGTATATCTATTATATAATCGTCTTTTAAATGTCCAATCTTTCCAAAACAATTATAATGTAATACAGAAAATAAAGCTGGTGTTCCCCTCAGTCATCTCTTAGTGACATCTTAATGATAGCTAAACATCTATCTAACTATGGAAAAGAATAGTAACAAATCTCATCTCACAACTCTACCTTAGGCCGTTTAAAGATACTTAATCATGATAAATTTGAACTTTTTATCTTTTTAGCGAATTTCCCCTATAGGGAAGAAGCTATTACCGTAGGTCTCATGGTAAGACCTAAGCTCGGGACCACTATAACTTTTCGTTTTGGGGCCCCCAGAAGCAAAAAACACTATTCGTTCGAATTTTTATATATATATATATATATATATCTATATATATATATATCTATATATATATATATCTATGTGTCTGTTAGCACGATAGCGGCCGCAAAAATGGTCCGATCTTCATGAAATTTGGTACGGACATGTAAAGTGGTAATCAATTGGACGAGTTCGTGAACCAGCCCGATCGGACCACCGGAAGGGGGGGTAAAGGGGGATAAACCCCCCCAAAAATGGGTTTTTAGAGTTTTTTACATAGAAAAATAAAATTTATCCAATTTTTGTGGGCACCATTGAATTCAGCTCAAAAAAACAAACAATTTAGTATTTTGAAACACGGCTCTATGTCCATTGGTTACCGAGATATTGAAAGTGGTAAACACAGTACGTTGTCCCAATGTTAACCTTATGGGAAATAACTAAAATTCTATATCTCGCTTATTTCTCAACATATCTCAATAAAACTTGGTAAATAGCTTCTTCTAGTTCAGATCTACTAAATATTGAATTAAAACCACCCAGTTTCAATAATACCTGTAGCAGCACACCTGCATACTCATTCCCCATGTTATTCTTATGGAGCTTACAAAAACATGTCAAATCTCGCCATGTAGGATTGAAATATGTTGTTTTGCATTTGAAATTCGCTGAGTATGCAGGTCTGCTGCAACGGGGGTATTTTAAATCAAATTTATCAAATGATTAGTAAAAATCCATTCAGGCAGACGGAAACTGGGAAACAGAGGCCCACGGTTATGTAGTAAAATGTTTATATTGATGCAAGGAAATGCCCACAATATGGCTCTGGAGAGTTTGGTAACACCATGTACATCATTCTTGTCGTTTTACATTAATCTAAGCTGAGTGTGTGTGAAGGCATTCCAATTTCGATGTCCCAGGGCCTTGAGGTCTTTACTTCAAATTTTTATCATTTTCATTAATATTATGCGCAACACAATTGAATCCAACTTGAATTTATAAATATTGTTCGTAAAACCATTGACTTTCTTGTCTTAATTTTTCACCAATCGTGAAGAATAATTTTTTTATTTTCAATAATATTGGGTTTTTTCAAATTATATGAAAGTGGTCAAACTTTTCCAACCTTGGTTACTTGGTTATACTTCCATGATCAAAAACGGTTCAAAGGTTCCTATTTGTTTTCTGGCATTGAAAAAGACAACAAACTTTTTCATGACGTTTTTAGGCTACTAAATTACCATAAATTCATAATATGAATATAAATCCAATAAAGATAAATTAATTGTAATCGAGAGGGCTTTAATTCGGTTCCGAGATTACGTATCAGTACAACATGGTACTGATAAGTAACTCATAGTACTTAAAACTGTGGATATTGACATAAGAGTCATTCATTATTTTACTTTCGAATTCACTGATTGTTCTATTTCGACAAGATTATGTCAACTACTGTTACATAATGCCATTCCACAGATAGCCTCAACTATTTGTTCTCACCTCAACTATTTGTTCTGTTATTATTTACTCGTGGTTGTGTATTCATCATGAATTGTAAATTAATATGTTGATCGTTAAAATAGATTTACAAGTAGACATAATGTGTAAAACTATTTTAAACTTCCATAAATAAATTCAACAGGGGAGTGATATTATATGATATGTAGTTAGACTAGTGAATGTATACATGTTCCTTGTTAATTAATAAAGGGGATTGTGTGGTGTTAGAGGGACTAGTCTTCCAGGAGGGGTGTGCTCGTCAGGTCCCGGGTCTCGGTCAGGTTGGCCCGGATCACTTCCAGTAGTTGTTTAGCCGTCCACAGGTTAGTTACCCTCTGCAGCTCGTGAATATAGATAGGTACTAAGGACTGCATGTGTCTGTATAGCTCCAGTTTCCTAAAACACAAATTTTTGTCGTTAGTAAAAAATAATAATTAGTATTATTTAGTCTAATTGTGTTACTGATTGCAGATGCAGTATAGATCATGAGCTATTCACCTCTTCCTCAAGTTGGACGTCTTCCTGAAGTTGGTGATGGTGTAGTGGACGGGGTAGGCCGGCGTGGTGGTCAGCACGGCGTCCCCGAAGTCCAGGAAGATGTGGAGGTCGGGCCGGAAGAGGTCCTCTGGGTAGTGGAAGAGCTCGGCGGTGATGGGCGGCAGCGCCCCGGCGTGGAACACCCGCGTCACCGTGAAGGCCAGCTGCTCCGTCCAGTAGCTGACAGTTGTCGATAAAACCATTTTAACCATAAAATTATTTTTTAATTATTACACCTTTATTATATATACAGGGTGTTTTTTTTTAACACAACCCAAAACTTAATTTTATCAGTGAAGGATTATTCCCCACCAAGATCCCCGGATTAGACCCCTTTACATAATATAATATTCTTTGGGATTACATAAAAAGTAAGGCCTACGAAAACAATTCACAAGTTATTCAATAAACAAAACAAACATGACAAATTCAATGCAAGAAATTTAAAGACGAACCCTGCAACACGTGTTTAGGAACTTGATGGAGAGAGCACAACTTTGTACAAATGCCAATGGCGGATTGTTTGAACACATAATGTAAACTAAATGTGATCAAACTGAAATAATAGGTTGTATAAAATGTAAATATTAACAAAACAATTCTCAATTCATATTTATATAAGCATTACTCAATCTTAAAGATGGGTTGCGTTTAAAAAAACACCCTGTACTTTTAACCGTTTTATTATTGAAGTATGATCCTTAGAGCTATTGGGTTCTTTACAAGCAAAACTCTTACTAGTTCAATGACTCTAATTTAGGTTATTGGTGGCCCTTTGGTGGTTCATGCACAAACGTTCTTTGTCCATTTTCCGAAAGTTTCCTTTTTATGACTTGGTACATTTTGCACGTGACGATTTTTTTCACGTGAGAAGATATAGTTTATGTTAACGAATTTTGTGCAAAACATTTGGCGAAGCTAGAATGCCGAAGGCAGGTTTACCTCTAAAACAGTTTTTAAGTGTTAAATACATGACACTGATTTCACACAAGATTAAGTCTAGAAATTTAGTGTTTGAAGTAAGGAAAAAATATTACCTTATAATGTACTCTAAATCAACGCCTACAAGAATACCTCAAGCCCAAAGACATTCTCAAAGCGAACTCAAACTGTCGATCGACTGATTTATTAAAAAACCAATAAACCAATGAAAATTTAAAACATGGCATTCATATATAGTTGTTATTTGAGAGAACATACTAAGAAGAGGTCCTCCTTAGTTCTGCTACTGAGGCGGACTTAAAATATTTAATTGCAGATTATTTTAAAAATGTAAATTCAGTTGAAAATATATATATATATATATATATATATATATATATAAAATTATTTTTTCTGAACAATTTTTCATAACTTACTAAGGATCTAACGGTCTAATTTTTTTTAAGAATTAGAACAATATTTTTTAAAAGCGGCACCTGTTGACGACGACGGGCCGGTCAAGGGCGATCTGCACCTTGGCGTCGAAGGCGGTGGCGTAGAGCGAGAGGAACTGCAGGGGGCGCCGCAGCGGGTGGCTGCCCAGCAGCTGGGCGCTGTAGCGGCGCAGGCACGGCGCCACCTGGCTGATCAGGCGCCCCCCGAGCAGGTTGGCCAACCGCTGGCTGATGGCCGCCTTGCCTGACAGAAAACATTATCCTCATATGTTTAGGTGGCAACATTTCTTAATCGAAATCCTGTTTAGAAGCTGCTGCTGTGGGTGGCGTGGTTCATAAACTCGAGCCTGAGATCAAGGCCGTAGCCAATGGGGGGGGTCAGGGGGTCAAACCCCCCCCCCAAAATGTTGAAATTGCGCGTTTAAAGTTTAAATTAAAGGCTAGAAAGTTAGTTTTTACTTCTTGTAACCGCAGAGTCCAAACCCCCCCAAAAAATTTTCCTGGCTACGGCTTTGCCTGAGATGATAACAGGTTTCAAGAAAAATGGTGTTTTTTACGACATGCGTCTGTAATAGTATAGCTTTTTCCATATGGTATATATAGTTCACTTGAATGAGATCGTCTAAAAAGTTGGTCTTCAAAGTTAATTTATGTGACGCTCAAAAATGTATTTGGCCGTACTATTTAGGCGTTTCAACCCTTTTTGTTAATAATATATAAATAATTTGTTTTTTACTATAGTGTCTCTGATCAGTATACCAGTTTTTCCATATTGCACTTGGAACTACCATACTATCGGAAACATTCCTGAAATGAAACGATAAATATCTATGGAAGAAAAACACAAAACGAAAATAAGCTTTACTGACTTGAGCGGTGGTTGCCCTCGATGACGATGAAGGGTTTGCGCCGCTCCTCTGTCAGCCGCGGCTCCTCGGTGTAGCAGCACACGCTCAGGTACGTGTCGATTATCTCTTTGGAAATTGGCGACTGAAAAAAGAGCGAACGGAAACTTTTAAAACGGCTTTCACGCGGATTAGAGTGGCTTCCGACCTAATATTGCTCGCAGTGCAATCTCGCTGTAGTGGATTAACGGAGTTTTAAATGGAATACGCCACTTAGGGCCCACCCACGTTTTAGTGTAAACCGCATTTTAAAAACGGTGCTCAAAAGTCCATTTTGGATTTTAAATGGGGCTAGAAGCGTTTGTGGATAGCTCAGCGTATTAATATGTGCATACTAATTTGTGCATTCGTTTTACAGGCAACATACAATTTACTGCAGTACACAATATTTTCAATTGAATACACGATAACCTAAGTTGTTGTAACTACATTTAAAAAATAGTCTTGAAACCTGCTCTTTGAGGTAAAATATTTTTGCTTCATTATAAACTCAGCGCATGAAGCTACAATGTTTTAAGTTAAAATAACGTTAAGTAAGAGCCAATCAAGAATTTAAATGTGTAAACTAACAAAATTATAAACTCAGGTCTAATTGGTCTACAATGACCTAATGGGCTGGATCTTGGTCACTTACCTATAACAGGCTGTACTAATTTTTTAATTTTAAAAATGTTGGCCTTAAAAACCATTAATCTTAGTTTCATTCACACGAGTTTTGAAATAAAAAAGAGAGGGTTATTACATTTTTGTCTTTTGATCCTGATTATTCCAGTACTTTTTACTGAACAAGTTTATTGGTAGTACCTTGGTTAATGGAATTTAAAATTGTTGGAAATTTTAAACATCCACTTGAGTGAATTTTTTCAACCTTTTTTTAGAAACTTGACATATGAAAGTCAAATATTTAACGTGAATTTTAAAGTATAACGTTTCTTTGCTTGCACCTCACCAAACTCGAGGTATGATATGCATACCTTCCAAAATCGACCACGTTTATAGTTTTCAGTTTTATTTCTTTAATAAGCGTAATATAAAATTTGTGTTGATTTTAGTACATCACAGAAGCTTGATATGTAATTTTGGAATTGAGGGACAGACTTTGTAAAGCAGGTATATCATAGATTCCTATTCAACAGTAACATAATTAAATTATATTCATTAATATACCTTTAAATTATATTTCTCTATTCGCCCTTGAATAAGGGAAATACACTTGGTAAAATGTAAGAATATACATTATGCAAACTGTTAACAACTAAAATATTACTACTGTACTCCCTTACCGGGTCCCTTCGAAATATGTTAAGGACTTCTTCCAAATTCTTGTACAGCCCAAGCTCATGTCGTGCATCCGTTTCTTCTGTAATTGATAGATTTATTAAATAATTTTAAGAACTGTTAAGCTTAAATATGTTTGGTCAGAAGACAGTTTAAATCTTCAATCCCGGTAAAACTTTTATTTTGAAGTTGTTCAACAGCCTCTTCTGATTTCTTGAACTTCTACGTGGTTCTAAATAATGTAAAAGTATGAACAGTTTTTCATGCTTCTTTTTTTTAATTAATTGTTTAAGTCATATACCTTTTGTAATAACCTTTTAACCAACCAAATCTAATCCCCTTTTTGATAATCAATTAGCAAATTTTTATATTCCAGAATGAGTTAAAAAAAACATCTTTTATAGTAGTTGCACTTACATCTCACTCGTGGCTTAAAGGCATAATACAATCGTTGCATATACTACTTTATCTACGACCAACAATATACGACAAAATTGCCCCTGAAGTTAAACATCCCATGTCTTTTAATAATGATGGAATAGGTCAACTCAAATTTAAAGTTAGGCACACAAGCAGACTTAACTATGAATCGTTGTGGAACAATCAGCTGAAGTGCGAATTGCGTTATTTCTATTATGACACTACTTTCGTCAAATGCTGAGCTGTCATTGGTCTAGAACCTGTATTCTAAAATGACTCCTGTATTCTAAATTTTTCATTAGAAACTGGTTAGTTTTTGTTTTTTTAATAAACATATTATGTTTGTTGTAATACAATAATTGGTGCTTAATGCAATAGTCGTAAATAAAAATGTTTTAATTAGATTTATCAATTTAATATTTTAATTCAAGTTTGTGTTTATCACTTATTTAAAACATATTTTAAGTCTAAGACTACAAAATAAATCGTTAATTTTTTGGTGTTTCTAGTGCTAAGAATATATTAATTGTTGTGAAGGGACAAAAGCGTTTTTTTTTTCAGATAAACAGATAATACTTACCATCTCCATAAGGAATTTGAGCGTAACTTTCAATTACAATGAAAATATGGAAAATAAATACAAGAGACATGGAACAAATAAAATTATATCACATAACGATGCATGATTAAAGCAGCGCGGTTCCGACGACTACTGATAAGAAAGGGGTGCGACACGATAACCTAGGAATGTTAGTGATAACCTATAGCAATTGTGTCTGCACTCCAAAAAAAATGCGCTTTCCATTGTTTTATGGCTTTTATATTATGGATTCATTTTTAAGCGCTTGATATACGTAAATAGTGGATGCTTAAGATATAAAAATGAAAGTTTTCACGTAAAAATATTGGAATTATATCTGTATCCGACCGAGCCTTTATAAAAGATTAATAGGAATTTCAAAATGAAATTAATGTAGGCCCACGGTATATATTCTTGTCTGCAATAAATTAATTATCTTTAATTAAGCACCACTGCTTTATCAAATTTACCGCAATTATTCATAGTACTATATAAATATATTTATTCCAATATTTTTGTATACATATTATGTATATTAAATTCTATTAAAAAAATATACGCAATATGTCTATAACCCACCAGCATAAACATACATACACACGCATACACATATAGACACATGATATGTATGTAATATTATTACACATATATTTATAGACATATTATGTCTATGCGCGTGTATTTCTGTACAATATTTTAATATTGGCAATATGTCTTTTTCTATATGTCTTCTGACTTTTTTCTGCTTGGTCTTTAGGTATCAGCAAACTGTCTATCCCCATAAAACTCGCCATGAAACTCGCCATGAAAGTTTCAATATTAAATCCCCTTGGAGGATATAATAAACGAATTGGAACAGGAAAAGCTGTGAATTATGTATTTAATAATTGAGCAGAAAGACAATAATCTGTTTTCAGATTTTCTGTTACAGTCCAAAATACAGGTTTAATTTACTAAAACTAATACCCTATGATTCTTGCAAAGGGCTGATGCAACCGTAAGGATTATATTTCTTAATTTCCATTTCCTTTAAAAAAATTGACCAACGAAACCAGTTCTTTTGTTTCATTTATAAATTGTAAACCTATATCGGAATTGTAATTTAATTTACCCATTTTTTAAATTAAAATGACCTACCCATATTGGAAAGTTAAAGTCCCTTCAAACAATGCACTACGCTTGATGGGGTCAGCTTAACTCGTCCACTTGTCGAAGCGTCTTTGATATTTTAGTTGATTGCGCCAGATTAAAGCGAAATGGGAAAGAACCCTCCATTAAGGATGTTTTTGATGCATAAAAATACTTTTAAGCGTATTCTTTTGATCTTTACCAAGTTCAGGCACAATTACACTGCTCTTTGTATGGAGCGCTTTGTCAGGTAATTATATGTTAGCCTCGTTTAACGATATATACGTTTTGACATGTGTGAGTAAATTGACTTTATTTTTACGAATTTGGAAAACTCTATCTTGAAGTTAAATAAAGCAATAAGGTGTTCTAAGTATATTGTTGTCTTTCTAGGTCTTTAAAGCAAGGAAAACAGAAAACAATATTGGTTTTAATCAACATTTTAAATTTCAGATTCCTTTGGAAAGTTGTTTAGCTGCTCCCCTGGCCAAGACATAGTATAATTCTCTACCAGTCACTCAAGTAGAACCCTTTCCGAAGAAAACTATTGTTTTCAGAAATGAGACTTTGGTGACAACTACTAAAATATTATTACCATTGCAATTTAAATAGCCATAATTCGCTTGAAATAAATAACTTCGTTTCAGCAGGCCAGTGAAACTCAGCGAATTTCAAATAATCTAATTTTATAAATGTAGATAAACCAAATGTAGATAATTTTATAAATGTAGACACCCTCTTTTCTAAATATGGATTATCAAGCATAAACAAAAATAACTATTTTAGAATTATTAAATTCAAATTCATTTTGTTGTTTGTATAACGGATTCCTGATTTTCCTAATATTTATACCAAATTACTTAGTAATTTTATTACTCCAAAAGCGTATATATTTTTACTTAACGAATTATGAACCTTCATAAATAAATATTTTAAAGCCTCTTAATACACTTTTTCTATACTCATAAAACCAAAATAATATTTGACCGACTCACTGACCGACTGACCTATCACAGTTAGTTTTTCGATAAGGCCATGAAACATGGTGCAAATATTTTTTTAATCTCTACGCCTACTAAGAAAGGATGTTAACATTTTCCTTTCAATGAGCTGAAATAAGGATGGTGATAAAATTCAAAATGGCCGCAATTTTTTGTTTTCGAAGCTTAATGTTTTAAAAGGCTAAAAATATTATAAGATCTTAAGATGTAAAAAATAAACTAAAATATGGGAATGTACGCTGTTAATGCCATATATTAGTTTAACAAAAAATCGGCTAACGTAACTCGATATCACTCCATTACGAACATTCGATTGATTCTTTGATCACAACTACTGTGGAAGAATCTTTACAAAATTGAATGACCTCCATATGGGTAATCCTCACCCAGGATTTATATGCGCGGTTGAAAATTACATCACACTTTCATTCCACTGACCTTTGATGCTGATGCCAACCCATAAATACAGCTAAAATTAACAATAATTACAAAACATTTTTGTACAAAATATGATTGTATGCAACATTTTTATGTTACCTTATAGTATACGTTTTTTCATCATAAACTTATTAAATGTTATTTTCATCGTTTGAAACCTATGAAGCGTTAAGGGGTACAGACACTCAGCTATCAAAGAGCTGTTCGGTTTCCGGAACTATATGATCTAAAGACAAAATAAATCTGCATACACATTCCTCTTTGGTTGAAAATGCTCGCCAAATAGTAAAACGGTACTGTATCATAAGGTAACATCAAGGACACCAGTTTTATTTAAACATATAGTTTTGCTGGAAGCATCTTATTATAAACTAGCTGATAACGCCGACTTCTCCCGGATAAAATGTGATAGAATTGTCATAATTCTGTACTAAATAAAATAATGAGAATGAAATCGCATCAGATGTTTATTTTAATAACACCTGGAGAGGGTATTCCCCTCCCACTTTCACTTGACTCGTGGGAGTTTGGTAAACCTGAGTAATAACTAGCGTGTAAAGCGAGACGATGGTCGTGCGTGTAATGAGCCGTAAGTTCTTTGATTATTAAATGATATATAGGTAAACTTGAATGATTTTCAATGATGGAGTCTTCAATTACAAGTAATTTACATCAAGTATACTAGTAAACTTGGTATATTAATCTGTTTTAACGAGACATATAACATTATTAATGAAACCGATTTGTGTTCCCATTTTCCTTCTTTTTTTATAGTATTCGTGAAGCTAAAGTACTGTATCAAGGATGATCAATTGTATTATTATTGTTGTTAATATATTAATGGTAATTTTCTCTTAAGCTTAGAGATATTAATGTCTGTGTTGCGCATTTTGATTATAGAGTCTTAGACCTTCAATATGACAGATAATATGGTAGGTAATATTCAGTAATTGAATTAATGCCAGAAATTAAGGTATTTTGCCTCACTGTGCTCCGTGAGCGAAACCAAGTAATAATAGGGCCCTATTAATAATAGGCCCCCTAGTAATAATAGACCCTATTATTTCAAATAAAATAATCAAAAAAGTTCAACATTCTTGAATATATAACACAGTTAGTCGTACATAAATAAACCAATTACTGACTTGCAGACAATAATTAACAACTCCCCTTGACAACTGGGTTGAGTAATCTAGAAGCAGGGAGGGGAGACAATGGATTGGGGAGAGGTGGCCGACTAGGAGTAATCGGCTGTCTGAGGACAAGCTCAGGTTAATTGAACATTTATCTCAGGGCAAGACACTGGGTAGAGGGAAGTAAGTGCGAGAGGACAGTGTGTGGCCAGACAGTGCTGTTGGAATGCTTAACATTGGTAAATAACTAGTGGGGATTGTTTAATAATATCACTGATTTTAGTGATTGCTTACACAATGCTGTTGATCTCCCGATTTTTATGTGGAGGCCTCTATTTTAAAATGGGATACAATACAAAATTGGTTTGTTTCTGATATAAAAATGAGAGAACTTATCTTCTTTATGTTGACTGCTTAGAAGTTTTAATGTTTTACTTTCTCCACAAGTTGTGAACAGGATAGAAATACTATTAAGTCCTCGCATTAAGTAGGTTTCTACAAAGAAGTCTTGAAATTACACAGTATGTCCTTTTTTATTTTAGTAAAACAAACTTGAAGAATACTCAAAATTCATTAACTGAACGTCACAAATTAAAAACAGTCAGAAATTGTAATTTAGACATTTTTGTTAATTAATCAAGAATTCATGTTTAGAAACCAGAGGATTTTAAAGGTTATTGTTCGAAAATTTATTAATTGCTTTGCCGATAACTGTTACACACGAACTCATTTACAACATTTTGTATAAGTACATCTCACGATCACGTTTCACCTTTACACGGGTCAGGCGCCGACCACCATAGGAATATTTTTAAGGTGAATGCGAATAAAAGATGAGTGTGCAATAAAATATATGTAAGCTTTTGTACTTAAAAACAAACGAAACAACAGACAGCAATGCAACAACAACACAAAATAACAAAAATCAAAGAAACAAATGATAAGCTAATTTGACCAATTTCTATAAGTAAATATACGTTAGAATTTTCAACAAATTCTCGTTTATTATATCTGTCTTGATGTGTGGGATGGGAGACTCTTTTTGCCTCATAATCCTTAATATGACAGTAGGATCCTAGTCTTTAACAATCACAAAATTGAATCATGATCTTGCAACAGTGGATCTGGTAACAGTGGATCTGGTAACAGTTGCTTTACGAAGCGAACACGTTGCGATACTACTAAATAAACTGGCCAAACACTAATGTTCAAAAAGATTTAGATTTTTATTTAATAACGCTTACGTAAGTACGTAAAATCCACATGCTGGAAAATATATCTTGTAACATATCGGATAATCTGCTATCGTATAGGGAGCGGAGGGCACTGTTCAAAGCCTCTTACGTAGTTGGCAGGCTTTAATCTTATTCTCTCTTATTGTCTATTATATTTATTTTTCCCCTAAAGTACAAACTTGATCATGAACATAATCTTCAACTACACTCAACACTTTCTAGAAACTTTTTTTATATTTTTGACGATAAATGCTGATGATGGCTTTTTATTAATATAATATAAAAATTTTAATTTTCTTTATCAAATTAGTATAGTTAGGACTTTATTTTTTTATTGTATGAAACTTAAAAAATACACTCAAATGTTATTGCATTAATCAATTGAAAATGTAATGTGACGTGCAAGTTTCCAAAAAAGAAAATCTAGAGTACAGTACGTTGTCTTTGTTTGATAAATATTACTTGTATTTCGCCAAGAAAAAAACCTTATAATTTAGTAAATAAATATATTGTACAAAATTGCAGGTATATCAATTTTTTGTTTCCATAACTTATATATCACGTACATTTTACATTTTATAAGTCACTTTTGTTACATAACAATTCTGTTATACATTAAGAAATATTTTAATTCTGAATTTATAACGAGTATTGGACATGTAAATTATAAATGCTAGTTACCCAATGAAAAAAACAAGAACTATAAATAATTTGTAGACATAAATTTATTAGTAATTTATTATTTCAATTATTTATTTCGTTTTAACTAAATCCTTAAATAAATCAAAACCCTCATAATAACAAATTCAGTAACAAATCAATGCCAATTTTTAAGTTTTTGTTTTCAAATATTAACGTATATACATTTTAATAACTGATTGCAAACTACCCATATTAGGTACGTAAAATACCTACACTGACACTTGATGTTTTGACTTATATACTCTCTTTAAATCTGAAGGTAAACTTCGTCAAAAAATAAAAATTATTGAAGAAATATATTTATTTCTAAAAGAGGCTCTTATTGCAAAGAGTAATACAAATTATCAACAGACTATTCATGAGTTGATAATTGTCTTAAATTGATTCATATTAAGTAAAATGGGTTAAAAGTCTACATTCTGAACGAAGAGTTTCAAATTAGAGTGGTGTTGCGGTAATGCTTGATTTTATGCACCTTCTCGTAGAAACGTTCCCGGACGTGCCTGTGGATCTCCTCGGTGGTCAACTTGAACAGGGACTTGATGTCTTTGATCACGATCGGGTGGCGGTCTTTCATGTATTCAAACATTTCTGACATTCTGAAAACATTCAGACAATTTTAATATAACCAGTTTAGCCATATTACACCTCGAGAATATTAAGGTTAATGTACTCATGTTAAGCTTTCTGTAAACAAGGATAGAGCATCTATGTATTATTAAGCAAGCATGATTTTTGTACACTTGGCGCATTATATCTTGACCCTTGGCCTAGTCCACTGCTGGAGCTGTCAGATATTGTTTATTGTCAATGATTTTGGACAACAAGCAATGAAAAAAGAAATTCCTACAAACATCAACTGTGTTTTGTTTACAAATGACGATTAAGATATACTTGAGATCGCCAATGGTCGAAAATTCGATCAATTTTCAAAGTGACAAAGGGATAGCTAATTTTGTAAATGATCCCCGCATATACCAATGCGTTTCTAAATACATTTCATATAGTACATTTTTTCCATGTAAACACATAATATAACCAAACTGGGGGCCAAAAACAAAAGAGAAAGACTCAATCCTTGACTAATTTTTTACTTCACTTCTGGCTTATGGCATGGTTTTTAGTAATTAGTATTTTACTAAGATAATGACTATTTTATTAGGATTCCATGTTTATTTTTTTAAGAATGATTATTGAATCAGAGGAAAGTAAAACTTCAGTCATCAAGTCAGTTTATCCTGTACACCCCTTACCAGAGTTCTCTCCCTCCCTCCATTAATTCCTTCCCTCACTCTCTACTTCCCTTCCTTCCGACCTTCTTTCCACTTTTCCCTCCTTTTCTCCTTCATTCTCTTCTTACCATCTCTCCTCCCTTATTTCCTACCATTTGGAACTTTTTCCCTCCCTCCCTATCTTCCTATTCTTATCAATAAAATGTAATTTATATTTTACCCATTATCCACCAATAAAAACAAAATTTGAATATAATGTGTCCATTTGCACTCCGGTTACCAGGCCCGGTGACAGGACTTTCGGCCCCCAGTGCAATTGAGAAACCCGCCTTTTATACTTATCTCGATTCTGGGCCCCATTTTTACTAATCTCGTGTGGATCCGGACCCCCTGTGAGTCCAGGTCCCTGTGCACTCCCCCCCCCCCGTCGATGGCCCTGCCGGTTGCGTGTCGATCAGTTAGTACATTGGATGGTAGGAACTTAATGTACTTTTTCTTCCCTTTTTATCAGCAAATTTGTATCTCTTAATCTTATTTAAGCAAGTAAATTTAAATTTTTCCATTTATATGTAAAATGGAACACATTTGGGTATGATATCCTTAATCTTCTCTAAGTAGTCCTGATTTCAATCAAATTCTATATTTTTATTTCATGTCCCAAGAAACTGTGGCTTAATGTTTGTACATCAAATCTTTACTCTAGAAAAATAGCATGTGATAACAGCTACATATGATGCTAACTTTGTTTACATTTGGTTGTTATAATATCACCAAAACAGCAACTCATAAGGCTAATGTTAATTTTTTTGAAATTTTAAATTCAATTTTCTACATTTCTAAAAGACTAATATAAATTTCAATGAGATTCTGCACATCTACAGAAAAATACAATTTTATTGGTGTCCTTATATTTTTGCTACGTTGCACACAGACTGAGAAAAAAGGAGTACAAAAACCTTATGGAAAAAATGCTTGCCTATTAATATAAAGATATACTGACAGCTGTTGGAACATGCTAACACGTCAGGCTAGTACTACTTTGCGTATCAGCTGTAGTCTCCTGATGAATTTCATTCCACTCCAATTGCTTCAGGTGTAAACGGTTCCCAAGTGTCAAGATATAATGCGCCAAGTGTAATCCTTATACATCAGCCTGCGGGCATTTCAGGAAAAAATCAAAGCACACCGTTAGAATTTTATTTTCTTTAGATGTGGAGAATCTCATCATAATATCCATTAGTTTTTTAGGGGTCGCAGGAAAGTTAATTTTAAATTTAAAAAATAATAATATGGGCTTATTAGTTGCATGTTGGGTACGGAATATCAAAGAAATTCAAACAAATCCGTCCTCATGTTTTATTGCTAAGGACTAAAAACAACAACGAAATAGTTTATGACTAGCAACCAGGCAGTCTCTAGTAATTATTATTTCTCAAGGTCAGCATTTTACATTCAATCACATTAAATAGCATTTGAAACGAAAATTTAATCAAAATAAACAATACACCTCTTTTAATGAATGACATTCTCCTCGCTAAATTAGATTTCAAGCTGATCGATAATTAGGAACCTGATTATTCTCATATAGATAATTTACAAAAAATATAATAACTTTTTTCAACTTTATGCACGTTTTTATAAAAATTTATTGCTATGGCCAGCCGTCTTGACGAGTGGCAAAGGTGGAATGCTGCCCTAATCGTCTGAAACCTAAAAAGAATTCTTTTTACGTTCCACTGTCATGACGAAACTTTTGTTGCAATAATACACTGAAAGCTGTCTTGCGCAATACAAAACGTAGTATTACGTGTTAAGTCAAGGCCACACTGGTTAATACATATTAGTTAGCTTGTCGATGTTTTAGATTGGTGATGAGTTGAAAAAAATGTCATTACTATCCTAGGCTAAGAGGACAATTAATTAAGGCCTACTACACTAGTTATACTAGAGCCTCTCTTTTAAGCTAGTCCGTCATTAAAAATAAATATTTCTGATTTCACCTCTTTTTCCATCTTATGGGGCTCCTCGTCGTTAAATGTCTGGGCAACAAAGACTGCGGGAAGTTGAGATAAAAGATGAAATCAGGTTTGAGTAGTTCTTCAGGCCATTTGAAAACATCGGATGTGATTGGCGGAAGTGTCTCGTTGGAATAATATTGTGCCAATGCAAATGCAATTTTCTCCGTCCAGTATCTATAGAAAAAATACACGATTCAAATTGTTACATTTACAAGTGAAAAGTTTATAAGTGTTTGAGAACATTTATGACCATTTTAAACAATAATAAATTATAACAAATAAGCGATTTCCAACCCACCCGTTAATCACGATGGGTCTGTTGGAGTTGGCCTTGGCGTACAGGGACACGGCGTGGTCGGAGAGCAGGTAGAAGGCGCGGCGCAGGAAGGTACCCTTGGGGATGCGGCCGTGCAGCCCGTAGATGCACGGCGCCGGGTGGATCAGGTAGCGGGCGTTCATCATCTCGGCCAGGCCAGACGATATGATATCTCTGCCTTCAAAAACAAATAAATTAAATCGCTTAGAAGGAAGGAGGAGAAGAATTATTTATTGTCTTTTATGTACTTATGAGAAACGATCAAAGCTGTAACCTTTAATATGCGTCAGTTTTTATATGTGGTTAAAAACGACTGGATTGAATCGTCGCTGGATTGAATTTTAATATTCCATTCTGACAAACGGAAAGCTTTTCCTTGAATTATAAAGCAACTTTTCCTGCTTCTCTTTCAATATCTGTGATAGATTTCATTGTCATCACTTTGTCAATAGAGAGGAAACTCCAATAACTATAAGACTTTCTTAACTAAGGATCCAAGAGAAAATTATTATTTGACGTTAGAATTTTCTGCAATAATCACTTTAGTTTTGTTCTAAAATCTATAAGTATAAAAGGGGATGTTGGTATATATATATATATATATATATATATATATATATATATATATATATTTATTTATTTATTTGGCAAGGATAAACACAAAAACCGCTGGACCGATGGCCACGAAACTTGGTACATACATGTAGAATTTCATGGAGTAGGTTTATACACCTTCAATTTCGTGATAACTTTCAGGGCTTAGCCCTGGGACCGTCTTAAAGGTACCCATGTCAGGGATTTTGAAATAATTTGAGTTAGATTTGTTTACTAACAAAACATATGAAAGTAAAATTTAAAACAGGTGATGTAAATTAATGGTATTTCTTTCTGCTATTTAACTGTATTTTTGTTAAAATGAAGATTTGTTACTTGGTGCCAGGTGGTCAATGAATTAGACTTTTGCATTTTTTCAAAGTGCAATACACTATATAAAATGCTGATAATATGTAGTATAACATAAAATAAATAACTGATTACTGAAGGACTCCAGTGATCACTGATCACTTATACTTGAAGGACTTTTTTTATGACAACTAACTGCTATTTAAAGAGAAAGAGTGTGCTACTGTAAAGAATTAATTTTACCTACAACACTTTAAAAAAATTGCCGGGACGGCTCATTCAAACGTTTTGTTCAATATAGAGTCTAAAAACGTAAGACAGCACTTTTTAATAATTGCTGGAGTGGCATTGTAAGTTTTTGTTCAAGGTAGACCCTAAAACCTTAAGAAAATGATATTTTACAGTGAATAAAATTTCAAGCTAACTTCTTTGATTCCTCTAACACGTATGCCTTCATGAAGGAAATAAATAGGATTTCTAATACGCAGGTCTGCTGCGACGGGGGTGCATAATAAAGTTTTAATTAAGGGTAACATATGCGAGCAGATTCAAAGTGCCGTCGAAAAAGCCAAGGGTGCCGTTCCTTATATTGTGCCCCATGATCATCATCAGGGCAAGCTCAGGTACCGTGGAAACGACCATTAAATGCTTCTCGGCGTTCGTCTCTGTAAATTGGCCTCTTGAGTGTGTGAGCGCAATCCTCTTCACCTGATAGCACGATCGACTGGACAGCCGACACAAGCAAAACGCACTTGCAAGAGGAAGGACCACCGATATTGGGCATGAGCAGCAACACCATTTGGGGCTTTGTCGGTGGGGCGTTGGATATGGTCACATTTTTTTATGTACAGGCAGTTTATGCAGGAATATAATACCCCCGTCGTAGCAGACCTTCGTACTAAGAGCGAATTTCTAAAAACTTTTGCTTTATGGAAGTACATTTGATATGTTCAAAGAAGTAGATACATTACATACATTAGATTTTACAATAAGAAAAATAAATGGGAAAGCAAAACTATATAATTCATGGGTGATAGTGTATGTATAATTTTAATCGTGAGCGAAGCCACGAGTTCTTCTAGTATTTTCTAAATGAAGATTGGTGGCGGATTAATCAAAGATTTATACGTTTATATAGGTTTAATTATTGTAATTTAAATTTAAATATAAACTTACAACTGGGAGAATGACTTTAAATCTTGTAATGGAGTATTGAGGAAGTTATCTTATTCTTAGACGACTGGGGTACATGAGGTGAAGGTCACCTTATATCTTATATTGTTACGGTAGATCTCTTTTACTCACTGGACCGGTGGTTGCCCTCTATGACGACGACGGGCCGCATGACGGTGCCGCCCGCCCGCCGGCGCACCACGGGGTGGGCGCAGTTCGTCAGGAACGTCTCCAGAATCTCCTTGGCCAGGGGATCCTACGATAGTAATGCAATGCCAACGTTACCAACGTTTTAAGTTATCAGGCATTTTCAAAATAGTATAAATTTGTTTCAAAACTTAATTTTTTATCAAGGGTCCAAGTAATATACACAAGTAATATACAGCTATAGTGTTCCTATTTTATATAAACTTATTTTATATAAATGTTTTTTTATATAGAAAAATCAAAGTAATCAAAAACGTTTTTCTTTATTTTGTTTGGTTGTTTTCAATTATGAAAAACATTATCTCTTCAACTTGAAAATAATCACAGCTTACTGGATTTTTTTACTGAAATTTGAACTGTGTGTGATTGAATGTTTTTACACTGTAAAACTTTTGCAAAAGCTTTGGTTTTATTGGCATGTTAATTAATTGAATTGTATGAATCCAGAAATACTTACATCTTCATTCCGAAAATAACTGAGCAGTTTGTCATAGCTGTTGTAGACTGCCAGCTCCTCAGGAATCTCATCGTCTTCTTTCTCTAAAAATTAGTTTTGATTTACGGTGGAAATTATAATTCAAGCGGCAACTTTCATCATAAATACCTATTAACCTTTTAACATTCAAAACACTCTCTTTATGCTTAAAATAAGGTAATAAATATTACGATCTTTTGAAATAAGTCTCGGTAAAAGCAAAATGCTTATTTTTATTGTGATGTGTCATGAATACACACACAAGGGTAAGTGTACAAGGGAGTTGTAAGACTTAAGCCCGAGACCATGTTAACTTTGGCGTGCGTGCGGTGTGCGTGTGTGTGCGCACACGCGGGTGTGAGTGTATGTGCGCGCACATGCGGCTGTGTGTGTGTGTGTGTGTGTGTGTGTGTGTGTGTGTGTGTGTGTGTGTGTGCTGTTAGCACGATAGCGCTCGCAAAAATGGTCCAATATTAACGAACTTTGGCACACACATGTTTAGTAGTAATTATTTGGACAAGTTCGAAAACCATCCCAATCGGACTACCGGAAGGAGAGGTAAAGGGGGATAAACCACCAAAAATGGAATTTTTACAATTACAAATAAAAACAATCCAATTTTTTTAGCACCATTGAATTTAGCTCGAAAAACAAACAATTCAGATTTTGAATCATTGCTATATGTCCATTGGTTACCGAGATATTGAAAGTGGTCGAAACAAAACGTTGTCCCAATGTTATGCTTATGTGAAGTAAGTGAAATTCTATATAATCTTGCTTATTTCTCTACATATCTTAATAAAACTTGGTTTGTGGCTTCACATATAGGTGAGATTTATTTAATGTATATTAGTCTAAAATCCCCAATATTTCCGTTTTGGTGCCTGCAACCCTGCATACTCATTCCCCATAATATCCTCATGGGAAATAAAAAAAATTATACCTTCGTTATTTTTTGAAAATGTTTGATAAAATTTGGAACACAGCTTCTTCTAGTTAAGACCTACCAAAAACCACTAAGTTTTAACACACCTGTTACATTTATTTCATTCACTTACAAAAACATGTCATATTTCATTCTACCTAATTGAAATTTTTTACATTTGAAATTCGCTGAGTATGCAGGTCTGCTGCGACGGGTATATTTGTTATTAAGTAGGCCCTAATTTTAAACTAATGAAACAAACTTAAAATACTATCACAAATCAAAAACTGTCATTTTGAAACAACAAATACATACCACTGCTTATGAGTGACAATAAACACAATATAATCACCAAGAAGAGCACTAAACGTGTAATTACTGTAATCAGTGACATCTGATAAACGTCAGAATATTTTACATTTTTAAATAACCATTGTTGGTTCAATTAAGGCCAAGGGCGCACACAAAAAGAGGTCAATAACTTTTTGTATTTTACTTAAGAAAAATTTATTAATACTGTACTAGTTCTCTCTATTACTGTATTAGCGAAAAAAGTATAACAATTTATTGATAAAATTTGTATTTGTAAGAAGGGCTTTATGGCTCATTAGGATGAATTTTAGTCCATAGATTACTGTATTCCACATAAGTTCTAAAAAATTACTATAGGCCTAATACAAATTTTAATTCAAATTCAAATACTTTTATTGCACTAAAGACAATATACATTACATTGCAAACGTCAGGTACAATTTCACATACATAAGTACAATTTTTTCACTTTGTTTAAAAATTGACACGCCAATGCTAGATTTCGTTCGCGTAAAATATTTGCTCTAATTTTGATTTCCCCAGCGGCTTAGCATGAACTCATCAATCGAGTAAAGCGACTTTGACACTAAAAAGCGTTTAAGTCGAGTTTTGAATAATTGATTTTGAATTGGGATTTTATTGATTTCTGTAGGGAGCTTGTTAATAAACTTAACACCACCCTGCGAGGGTAAGTGCCCGCATGCCACAGTCCTGTGCTGCTGCGCACGGAAACTGTCCCTGTCTCTGGTGTCATAGTTGTGTATTTGACTGTCCTGAACAAAAGAACATTTCGTGCGGCATTAAAGTACCACCTCGAAGATGTAAAGTGAGGGCAGAGTGAGTAAATCAAGCTCCCTAAAGGCATCCCTGCACGACTCTCTTGGATGCAGATTTAAAATTATTCTGATTGCTCTTTTAGCAAATTTAAACACTCTTTCCAGTCTGTGTTTAGCGCAACCACCCCATAGCCTGATGCCATAAGCCAGGTAGGGGAAAACTAGGCCATAGTAGGCCATCAGAAGTATATTTCTAGAACATACTTTGGCTAGGTTGCGGAGAGCATAAATACCCGATGTGACCTTTGAACAAACATGGTCAACATGGTCGCTCCACGTCAGACCTCTATCGAGGATCATTCCGAGGAACTTTGTGGAATCAGTTAACTCTAGGAGGTCTTCATCCACCATGACAACTGGTTGCAGGTCAGCCTCCTGCTGTCGAAGACGAAACGAAATTACATTCGACTTCGAATTGTTTGTTCTCAAATTGATATCTGAGAAGAACAGAATGCAGGAATTCAGATCAACAAATGAATTTAGTTCCAAGTTCACTGTTGAACTTGATTTTACACAGAGAGTCGCGTCATCTGCTTACTGGATCACCTTTCCATTCTGGATAGATGAACCTAAATTCTTAACGTACAGCAAAAATATAACTGGTTCTAATATTGATCCCTTGGGGACGCCATAGGATATACCCTCCTTAGGAGAAAGTATTTTTTCAACCTGCACTTGCTGAGTTCTATCTTTCAAGTACGAGGTGACCCACCTGAGGGGTAGGCCTCGAATGCCGTACTGCTCTAACTGGTACAACAGTGTCTCATGATGCACACAGTCAAAAGCCTGATCGAGATCGAGAAATACGCTTAGCACATGTTCTCTCCTTTCTATCCATCGACAACTAATTCAATGAGGTTCGTCACCGCATCAATTGTTGATTTGGTTTTTCGGAATCCAAATTGGTTTTCAGAAAGAATTTTGAAACGTTCAAGGAAAAGCGTGAGCCTGTTGAGAAAGAGTTTCTCAAAGACCTTGCTGAAGACAGGGAGAATGGATATTGGACGATAGTTGCTTGAAGAGCTCGGATCGTCTTTTTTGAAGATTGGAACAACTTTGGCTGATTTTAGAAGTGATGAAAAACTCCTTCTTGGATTGAGAAGTTCACAAGCTTGGTTAGGGGTTTTGAAATGTGCTTAAAGCATCGTTTCACCAACCAAACTGATATTCCGTTAATGTCACACGATTTTTTTGGTCTCAGACTTTCAACAACACAAGCCACCTCATCCTCGTCCACAGGAGTCAAGGCCATAGATGACAATAGGGGTTCGGCTAAATTTCTGAATGGCTTTTCAAAGGGGACATCAGGTGTTGCCACGGTTGAAAAAATTTGTTAAATTCACAGGCGACGTCATAAGGATTTTCAACAAGACCTTCCTGTGATTCGAGTTTGATTGGTTTTGAAGAGGTTTTATGATTCCTTGAACTATTATTATTCCCCACGCAGTTTTTGAAAAATTTTCACAAGACCGGAGGGTTTTCTCAATGTCATACGATTTTGCGGCATGTATGACTTTACGATAAACTCGTTTATAATTTCTGTGATATGCTTTAAAGTTCTCGTTGTTTGTTCTAACGTAAATCGTGTGTAAAATTTAAGTCTTTCCCTTGATTTGGTAACTCCCTTGACCGTCTTAACTGAACGAATTACATCAGGACAACCAAACTCGGCATATTTAATTATAAAAAAAATTTTGGTTAATTAATTGGCACTCGAGCCGAAATAAAAAGCATTTTAGGGAAAGCCCCAAATTTTTAAATGTAAACCTATCATTACACTTGTTATTTTGAAGAGCTAGTAAACATAAATGCATTTTACGTGTAACGCCAGAAATATTAATTGAAGAATGAAAGAATTCTAGAACACCTCCGAACGCAAGGATATCTTCTTAGGCTGATAACCTTGATCTACCAACCTTGAACTTGAACCTTTCCTTCAGGAATCCTCTTCTATAGGTTATTTGAGTTTCAGCTTCAAGGAGCTACTTTCAAACCATGATGACAAAACTACTGTGCGACTGGTGTTAAGCAAAAAAATTACAGCTGGTGAGGGACTTGGGAATTAAATTATCACACTACCTGTCGACTCGTCAGGGTGATGTGTACCATCGGGCCAGTGGACTCCTAGGTTACATTAGGATTTGAAGGAATTAAGCAGCATTGTCGGCTAAGGACACCCCCCTCAGTGATATTTTGCAGCTTGTAAGAGGAGGGGGTGGGCAGAATAGGAAAGTTATGACATGGTTAGACAGCCTCGCCCTTAAAGGAAGAGTGAAACGATTCTAATCCATCTGGCTAAATTTCCGTGGACAACTCATCCTCTAACCCAATATCTCTCAGGCACTATCTCCCAAAAAAGGCCCAGAAGATCTCTCAGGTACTATCTCCTAGAAAAGGACAACCATCTGGGAGCTCTACTTGTTATGAAGAGTCTCACCCAAGTCGGTTAGCCCTAGCGCACCAGACTAGCAGACCAGAGTTTTTCGGGTAAGGATATACCTCTTCCAGATGGACGACCCTGATGATCGCCAGGAAGCCAGGATGATCACCCTCTCAACAATCAAAATTCCCAGAGAGACCCAGGGGGTCAAGGAGGAATCCGTTTGAATAGGAAACTGGTCATTCAGGTTAACGCCTAACACCCGGTTAAGACCGCGACGCAGCACTATAGCTGCGTATTGTGGCCGGAATACTGTATGAGTGAAGGATGGGCATGAAAGATGAGATGAAAGCCTTGTAACTGACAAAGATCAGCCGATTCATTTTGTCAGGATGTCAGGAGTATTAATTAATAGCCCAATAATCAATGTCAACTCAGTTTAGACTCGAACCTTTAGAAAAATAGCATCTTGCTTAGGATCAATTTGGGGACCTTTGATTTAAAAAGTGAGCACTTTACCTCTATGACGATGGCCTCTAAACTAGTATCAAATTATCAGATAGCCAATAGGTTACGTTAGGTCCAGCAATGGAATTACGAGTATCGGGGCAGCCAAGATCTTCTTTTGTGCTTTCATTCGGCAGGCAGTGAAATGTTCAACTGTGGCATAGAACACATTCTAACATGGGTTAAAAAATCAATTGCAACAACTTCAAAACCGTTTCGTCTGAGTTGTGGTTGCTCGCCAGGATATGGAACAGAGCTGTAAACATTGATCACCTTGCCCAAGAAACTGGATTAGCATACCTCTTGAAACCCGAAAGAAAATTCCTGTACAAGCTTCTTCACAGCCAAATCGATTGCATTTTGCAGCCATACCTCCTTTTACAATTCATTATTTTTATCTTTTTCTCGATGATTTGAATAGATTTGTTTTAAACCTTGTCACAAATTCAACTTTAGGAATGAGCAAACAATGTAAATGAGGTTTTCATTTTTGTTTTCTGTCACCGCATATTTTTTATAAATTATATTCTTTTTTTTCTGAATTGTCATTGTTATGTTGGCTCGTTCGTTAAACACCACTTAGTACTCAAATTCTATTCCCCTTTGGAAATTTCTCTATTTTTCTCCTGTAAAATCAAGCAACAGAAATGCATTACTAAATTCTTATATAACTTACTTTTTTAGGCACGTTTGAACTAGATTTTTTCAGTTTGTAGTTTCACTGGTATTTTGTTACTATTAGATTCACTATAATTTACATCAATAGAAATGATGGGCCAATGTCAAACTTTGATGCGGTTAGCTGATATAATATAACATCATTTTATATTACATTTCAAATCAGCTGGCTTGCTTTGACCTTGGATCGCGATTTCTGTTGACGACAATTTCATAGATTGCTGGCACATTTTCGCTTGCAATGACATCACGATTCCAATAATAATACATGGTTTTGCCGATAGACTTGAACCGTAGCCATAGAGATGGCTATGCTTGAACCTACTCCAATCAGCTATTTACTTGTGATTTTCAGTTACTGGTACAGTGATAAATCTGGTTAATCTTATGGATAAACACAAAAACTTAAGGATGGCTTGGGCTTTCCTCTCAAATCTAACCTTAGATTATAAATAATTATTCATATTCAAAGTCAATGGTCTAGGCTAACTTTTAAAAAATTGGCTTCCTGCAAAACTTCATTAAGTTTTTTCCAACGACCCTTAAAATTATTAAAATCAGTTCAGAACTGTCAGAGGAGTCTTCATCAACCAGCGTGTTAAACAAGTTCAAATTTGTTGATTTCCAATTTTCACTTTGTCCTGCTTGCACATATGGCTTTTTAATGCCCCTTTCAGACATACGATTTTGATTCAGCTGCTGCCGTGCGACCAGGGCCGGATTTAGGCATGGGCCACATGGTTCCGGGCCCAGGGCGGCAAATTTTGAAGGCCAGTTAAAAATTTGCTAAAATAATTTAAAATTTTTTATTCCTTGCTTTTGTTTTCTATCAGATTTATAATAGTATATTTCGCAACAAGGGCAGAAAATGAGGTTTTGCAGACTCGAGATCGTGTTTATTATATTTTGAAACGATCGAGAGCAGCAAAACCCTTTCGGCCGAGGTGCGAACGCTATTTTTCACCACACTACTCAACGAAATATACCCTAAATAATTAAAAAAAAGATTATTACTTGACTCACTTGAAAACAAAACTTTAAGGTTATGAGTGACGATACAACTTCTTTATCATGATTCAAACAAAAATCATATGATCGCAACTATCCTGTCTTTGGAACCTATTGAATGCCGTATAATTATGTGATGTTCTGACGTTGTTTCAAACAAATAAACGATCAGCTGACTTTCGGCCCTAGGGCCCTCAACGTTTTCGGTCCTGTGGCGGCAAACAGTGTGTTTCGGTCCGCGTTTGACGTTTGTAAAACAGGTGATTTCGTCGTAGTGAGGTGAAAACTAATATTAATTATAAAAAGTCCGGAGAGAAGTGTTTTAGTACATTTGATAATTTTTTATATCAAAATACACCATTATTTTGCGTAGCGCGTCACTGGTGCGGAAGGGCGGCAGTCGATGTACTCAAATAAATGTGCGAAAGCTTATTTTTTTGGCCTCGGCGCTAATTTTTTATTTATTTTTTTAGCGTGCTGACGCTGAGTTTATTCGGGGTAAAGGTGGAATCGGATCATAAGAAGGATGGGGCGAGGAGGGTAATATGTTTGTTATTTTTGTAAAAAATATATGCGAAATGACGGCCGCGAAATGTCCGAGAGTTTTACCAACAGTTTTACAGCTGAGATTTTAAGGCGGTTGCGATGCAGTACCACCAAGAGATATTTAATTATTACGTCCACTATGATACAACCGTTAGATTTTATTGCCGCGAAATGGCCGTAGAATTTCGCCGATCGCTAAAAATTCTAGAGATTTGTTTTGTAATACTACCAAAGATTCGTCGGCTGCAAATATTCGAGGTATTTGTCTCAAAATACGATCGAGATTTTTTGCATGCAACACAACTGACTGGTTTGACGACCGATATAGAACCGACCGATTTACGGCCACTATACGACTAAGAGTTTTCTAAACGACCCATGTTCGCAGGCCACGACACAGCCTAAACATGAGCTGTTATTGCCATAATATGACCGGTAAATTTGCCAGTTGCCGCAAAACCAAAGCAGGTTGTTTACCAGGTTTCACATATACTTTTTCCAACTTTTTTCTTACATCTCCTCTATTTAAAAGAAATCACGATCAGTGAAATCAGTCATGATGCCTCCTTCAAAAGAACGACGGATTGTCTGCCACAAAATGATCGAGATACATGCGTGCCAACCGCTGTAAAACGACCCATTTTTCGGCCACGCCATGACCAATATGTGCGACGGTCGCGAAAAAATCGAGCGACTTGTCGACCGCAATGCGACCAAGAGATCTGTCGGCGGCGATACAAGCAGGCAATTTTCCGGCCGCAAAACTACCGAGAGATTTTCCAGCCGCCCCCAGCCGCGATGTAAACGACTGATTTTTGGCCACAATATTACCGAAATATTTGTTTGTTGTGATTAGATCGAGAGATTTGCCGGCCGTGAAGACGATACCAACGATGAAAACGGCCAATATTTCGTTTCGTTCTAACTCAAATATCGAAATTCCCGACCAAATGTTTAAAATCATTACTTTTTTCCGACTTTTAGCGAAGTTTTCCTGAAAGGAAGAAGCTAACCGAGAGACTATGAAACGGCCGAACTAAAAAGAAGGCGATAATAAAGCTTTAGTAGCCTCAAACTGGTCGAGATAATCGCGGCGAAAAATCAAGAGAATTTTAGACCACGACAATGCGACCATGAGATTCTTTTGGCCACAAATTAAATACATTTTTCAGTCTTGGTAACGAATTTTAACATTGGAAAACACCACAATATTTGTATAATTTTATTCTGGGAGGCCTTCCGCCAGCTGGCATCAGGAGACATATACCCAATCAAAAATATTATTATGTTTTAATTTAAAAATTCAGGTATAGCTAATAAATTGTAATTCCAAATTATTGGGCGGAGCAAGTGCCCCCCTCATTATGCATGATGAGATCTGGCTAGGGGTCTCAATCCCGGACCTAAATTCCAATCCCGGGATTCCGGAATTGACAAAAGCCGATCCCGGGATCCCGGGATCAGTCCCGGGACAACACTTATGGCATTTTTTATTAAAATACCAATAATTCTATAAATAAATAAATAAATAAATAAATAAGATTTTATATTCATTAGGCCAATACATAGCAATAGACAAAGTCAATATCTTACATGCTAAGTGTGTGAGTGACAGCAATATAAAATAGCTGTAAGTATTTTTATTTGCTATACATGTAATTGTATAGCTGACTTTTGCTACACATTTGTTAAAAATGTCTTACGGCAATAAAGATTTGAGTAGTGGCGAGGTGGCGTTTCTGGCCCAATCAAACTTTGACAGCCAGTCAATTTTTTGACAGCTACTTCCGGTCACGTGACCGGAAGTGACGTCATCAGCTGTGACGTAGCTGTGACGTGTTGTTGGTGGGTATTTAAAGTTTAAATGCCCTGCTGTGCTGGGTATTTAAATTTTAAATGGCCGGAAGTGTGTCAAGGTCTTTTGGGGATGTTTTTAAAAAAGATCTTGCATTTTCGGAAAATCCGAAAATGCAAGATAATTTTTGCTTCTTTTTACAAACTGTTGTTTTGTTGATTTTCACGTCTGTTAAAATACCATGTAAAAAATGGAATTGACAAATTAACAAGAAAATATCCTGCTACAAAGTATCCAAATAAAGATGCAATTACATAAACATAAACTTTAAAATATAGCGAATGTTCTTCCTTTTTATCTGTTAGCATTTCCTGAACAAGGTAACCAAAATTGTAACCACATAAAAATGAAAGTAGGCAAATAATAAATTTCGACGGGTTCACAAAAACCAAGTTGTAAAGTAGCGAATTTCTTTCTTCTTCCATTGTTGAATTTTTAGTCGAAACCAATTAATGATAACATTATTGCTTGCGCATCAGAACTAACAGTTGATGAAATTTCATTTACTTGTAGACTTGTAGTAGTTTCATTTGTAGTAGGTAATTGTTCGGAAGTTGGTGTAGATGTAGAAGAAACAGTATTATCTTGAAGCTCAGAGTCCATGTGTGCTCGGGTAAAGAGCTGAAGCTTTAATGACGTGTGGTAGCCGTGTCCTACTGTGCATCAGGAGTTGTTGGTGGTGGGGGGTCGTTTGTTTCTTGCACTGAAATGTAGATGGAATCATAACTTTCTGGCGGATGTACTAAAATTTGTTGTATAGGATCTGCATCAATAGGAAAACTTTGCGTTTCAATGCAAAGTCCATCTTTAATAAAAGAAACATATAAAACAGAACTCATGTTTATTTAGATGTTTACTCTGCGAGTTCTACCAGCAAACTGATATGTCAATAGTGGCGCTGCAACCTCCCTTGACATGTGCAGCCTGGAACATCTGCTGCACACCTGCCCTCCCCCACCACCATGAGAGACTCCTCGCAATTTTTGGATTTGTAGTGTTAGTTCTAACGTAGGTGTTGTAGGGTGAATATCTCAGTACTAAACAATTGTTTTTAACATTTGGCTTAAAATACATATTTAACTTTGTAGGAGTTACAATATTTTTAAAGATGCTACTTTATTATCTTTTCTTAATACTTAGTTAAAATATTTAGTTGAAGAAATGCAAAACTAAACTACACTTGCGATTAAATATAAACTCTGTTTCTTAACATTTAATTTAAAATTGAAATGTTAGGGCGATGCTACATATGTTGCACACCTGCCTTCCCCCACTACCATAAGAGACTCCTCGCAATGTTTTCGATATTTAGTTTTAGTTGTAATGTAGATGTTGTAGGGTAAACATCTCAGTAGTAAACATTTGTTCATAACATTTAGCTTAAAAATATTGTTTTGAAATACTTATTTAACTTTGTACAAGTTACGATATTTTTAAAGATGTTTCATCTTTTAATTAATATGTTTCCAAACCTTATCATGCGAGTTTAAAAAAACAAACGAAAAAGGCGAAATAAAAATTAAACCAAGGAATAAAACCAACGAAACTTGCGTTGAATGAAACGCAAAAACTGGCAACTTTTACTTGACATCATCACTGGGCTGAATTTATTATCCTGGTGACCTCGCATGCTGCCGACCATGTTGCGTAACGGTTGCGCAACAGCATCGGTCGACCAGTTGGCAATACAAGCTGTTGACCTTGGAACATCTGCTACACACCTGGCCCGAGATCAGTTGGCGACCCCCCCCCTTCCCCTCCCCCGACAGCAACGCTTTGGGACTTAGAGGTACGTGGACCCCTTGTTAGTCACCAAGGGTTGAGACCCTAAATTTGAAAGTTTTATGGCGGTCCTTACAAGGACCTTTTTGCCACCAGGGTGGACTTTTGGAGGAGGAAAAGGAAAAAGGGTTTTTATTTTGACAATTTTATTTTGATTTTGTTACCTTGTTTTGTAAGTTCAAGGTATTTTGGGTTTATATAAATGGAAAGATGTTTAGGTAGGGTAACAATATAAATTTTGGTTTTTTCTTTATTGTATAGGTAAAAAATATTGGATTTTCGTTTGATGATGTGATATTTGGTGTTTAGTCTTAGTCTTTTTAGTAATAGTTTCTGCTGGGGTAATTGTGGTAAAACAGGTGAAAGAGGTGGTTCGGTGTTGAGTTTGATGCCAGTGAGAATGTTTTTCCCAACTGGCTGAAAAGGATTTAGAGCAATTGTAGATGTGACATCGTACCAATCACGATTGTTATTAGATTGAAGAACTCGATACCCCAGCAGTTGTAAACGTGAGAAACAATTGTACCAGATTTTGAAATACTGGGAGCGGTTCATGTTGAAGCAGGAGTTGTTAGGTTGGTGGCAAAGCGGAGAATGAACTGTTGAGTGTAGGATGTGACCATCTGCTGTGCCAGCTGACGCAACAAGGTCGACCAACCGGCTACTACAAGGTTGGCGGCGCAGGCGTCAGTGGTCGGGTCAACAGCCTTCGCTTCACCAGAAATAGAAAGGTGGCTCAGTGATAATGTAAAATAAAATTTGTCAGTTTTGCATAGTAAAATTTATACTGTTAGTTTGATTATAAAATGTTGCCGGATTTTTTGTTAGGTTTATTATTTTTTTTAGTTTTTGGGTAAAGACATTTATTGGTCGGTGGTTCGTTAGTTTTAAAGCCTCTAGAGGAACGTCAACCTCACCACCACGCTAGAGGTCACTCTTTTTAGGGTAAAGAGGTTCCCACAGGCCTAGACCAAATAAACCTGTGGTATGGAGAAACCCGTACTTATTAGTTAAAAAAGATTGATTTTTAATTTGCCGCTGTCCTTTGTAATTTTCAGATGTTTTGGCTTTGGAGGAATACGAAATTTTTTAGGCATGTCGATAGTAAAAATTGTATTTTTTTCTTCGTTGAGGATGTGAACAAGGTTGTTTTTGGTTTTCAAAATTTTGTAAACGATATTTTTTTTCAGCCTGTTGATCTTCAATTTTTTTGTTGGCAGTCTTTTACATGGTGCGGGTTGAAATGGATAGGGGATTTTGACTATTAGTGAAGGACGCGGAGTTTCTTGATTGGATGATTGAGCGGGCGGAGACAGTTGAGCAGGCTGAGACAGTTGAGCAGGTGGAGTCTGTGACAGTTGAGCAGGTGGAGTCTGAGCAGGCTGAGACAGTTGAGCGGGCGTAGTCTGATGAAAAACAAAAAATTCGGACATGTCGGACAAGAAGTTTTCATTTTCCAGCACTTGTTTTTCTTGAAGTTGGCTTCTTATAGTATATTCAAGTTCTTGCTCGAGCAAACCTCGTAGGATAGAGGCATCATGGCTGGATGATGAGGATGAGAAGTTCATAATGCAAAATAAAAAGAAAAATGTAAAAAATGAGAATCTAAAATTTAACAGCAAAGGTGGCAAGTGGCAAGTGGCAGAATGACAAGAGGTGGTCAAGTGGGGTTATTATAGGCAGCAGACACGGCAACCTTGTAGTCAAGGTAGTGTAAGCGGAAGCTACCGGCTCGGAATCCAAGGTGAACTAGGTGGCAAAGTCACGGCAACGCTCGCTCCCCCCCCCCTCCCCCCTCGGTCATCAACCGCGGCGCGGTTAAGGTGAAGGTCCGCCTCCGTCCCAGCAGGCGGATATGTCAACCTTCAAGTCAAGGCCGCCCGCTTCAGCTTGATATAGGCGAGCGCGCAGCGTTTCGCTTTAGCATTACGGTGAAGGTGTAGCTCGTGCTCTTATGAGCAGGGTTATGCTGTGACGTAATGTTCGCCATGGTGTGAGGGATGGCTTATGTCTAGCTCACATCGCGTTCGGTTATTGTAGAAGAGGCGCCCTTCTATAATGATCGGCCGCAATGGCAATCCAACTACCTTTCCATTTCCTGCGTGGTTTAGCTATCAGGGGTAATATTATGGTGAGGTGTGTGGGATGGCTTATGTCTAGCACACACCATAACTGTAATATTACGTAGGGGGTAGTATTATGGTGAGGTGTGTGGGATGGCTTATGTCTAGCACACATCGTAACTGTAATATTACATAGTATAAGTTAGGGGTAGTATTATGGTGAGGTGTGTGGGATGGCTTATGTCTAGCACACATCGTAACTGTAATATTACATAGTATAAGTTAGAATAGGGGGAACGTTAGGTAGGGGTTAAGATATGATAGGGCGGTGATGTGTGTGGGATGGCTTATGTCTAGCACACACAGTAACCGTTGCATGTTAGCATTTAAGGGGTAGCATAAGATATAATAAGGCGGTGAGGTGTGTGGGATGGCTTATGTCTAGCACACACAGTAACCGTTGCATGTTAGTATAAGATTTAATAAAGTAGTATAAAATAAAGTAGTATAAAATAAAGTAGGGACCCCACGCTTCCCCACCCCCTTTTTTTTATAAATTTTAAATGACCTTGACCTACATTTGGCTGACCTACTCTTAAACTTTAAAATTTTTAAATGACCTTGAAACTTTAGTTTTCGCGCTATAACTTTTATACCGTTGGTGTTATTAAATTGTTACCGGACTTTATTGTAAATTAGATTATTTTGCATAATTTGAATACCCACCTGATAAAATTTGGGAATATATTAAGTAAAAAAAAAAATAATAAAATGTTAAGTTTTTTTTAGTTTTTGCGTTATAACTTTTATACCGTTGGTTTAATCGAAAAATGTTACTGGACCTTTTTTGTTTGTCTTTTAATTCCGCGTAATTTGAGTACCCGCACGATAGGTTTTGAGCATTTTTGTAATATCCACTGCCACCGTATACGGTGACGCAGTTCTAAAGTTGAACGGCAACGAAATCAAGTTGGCGACCCCCCCCCCCCCATTTGATGGGGGGGGGGGTTAAAAATTTTTGACCTTGACCTTGACCTTGACCTTCACCTTGACCTTGACCTTGACCTTGACCTTGACCTTGACCTTGACCTTGACCTTGACCTTGGCCGGGGGGGGAGGGGAGGGGGGGGGAGGTCGCCAACTTGATTTCGTTGCCGTTCAACTTTAGAACTGCGTCGCCGTACACGATGGCAGTGGATATAACAAAAATGCTCCAAATCTATCGTGCGGGTAGTCAAATTAAGCGGAATTAAAAGACAAACAAAAAAGGTCCAGTAACATTTTTTGATAAAACCAACGGTATAAAAGTTATGACGCAAAAACTCAAAAATCGAGGCTATAGCCTTGGGCTCACAGTATATATATAAGGTGTGCTGTAGTCTTGTGGTTACATTTGCCATGGAATCCCTCATGATCTTTGGTGCTGTGCACAACTTTGTCGAAGCCAAAAAAGTACTATGGTACATAAGAACGTATCATAGCAATCTGAAGTGTATTAGTGGAGTACTTGAAGCTGTTAAAGCAGACGGTACAAAAATCTGTTGCACTTCGGATTCTATGGATTACGAAGGACTCGAAACATGGGTCCTTTATTATGTACAATTTTGTACAAAAATTCACATCAAAGTTGACACGGACTAAAGGGGTTTTCTAGGAGGAAAGAAAAGAATAGATACCAACAATGCATGTTGGTAGCTATTCTTTTCATTCTTCCGCTAAGATTTAAATGACCTTGACCTACTTAGGACATAGAAAATTTTCACTAAGTTACAATTGACCTTCAAAATAAGTAGGTCAAGGTCATTTAACTTTAAGCGGAAAAAAGAGAGGAACAGTGTTATTAATTAACACTGTTCCTCTCTTTTTTCCTAAAAGGCAGGGGGAGAAGTTCCGTTAATGTCTACTTTTATGTGGCAGAATCATATCCATCATCATCTGATTCATTTTGAAAGTTGATGTAATCTACATCAACCCAAAGATAATGGAATCCTTGTTCAAAAGCCATAGTATCAATGTATGTTTCAAGTGTTGAAAACCAATTCGGATCTACCAAAGGGTTGATGGTAACTAATAAACGTTGATATGTTAAATTTACCATTCTTTCCCCAGTAACATTAATCGTAAGAAAATTAATATTCTGGAGGACATGGATTAAATTTAACATAAATTGAATATGTTGTTGAGGAGTGCAAAAAACATTGTAAAACATACGGAAACTTTCCATGATTATCGGCGAGGGAAGTGATGCCTCTTCATATAATCCACGGTTTATATATACATTTTCCCCACCATAAAGTTTTAAAAGTGGGTCAAGGTCATCTGAAGATACCCTATGAACGGGGAACAGAGCAGTAAGTGGTTAGACCACAAACTGCTCTGTTCCCCGTCCCTATTTAATTTCTCATAATTATATGTGTTTATAAACACATACAATTAATTTCATATTTTGCCAGGGGGCAGAAATTGCAGAGATGACATTTTTCTTGAGGTGCCGGCATTTGTAGTTTATACCCAATTATTCCGCTTCTATAAGCAATAGTTCGATAAAGCTCTTCCCCCGGGCCGGCAAGAGGAAGCGCCTGAAAAAAAAACAATTATTAATTTAAAGAAATTAAAAAAATAATATATTGTTAACAAAATAAACAATGCAGTTAATGAAAAAACGTACCATGTGACATACGGCACATATTCTGCCAACATTTGGCCCTTCAAACCAAATTTTGGTTTTGTAGACGCATCGTCTTTTATGCTCATAAATGAGCTCTCCTTGCAAAATTGGCGGCAGCGGCTCTGACACCCTTCTGATATGCCGGAGCATAGGGTTATCGGTGCAGATACGCTGCAGACACAACTCGTACAAGGAGCTCATAGTTATGGTCTGGCTATGCAAACCTCAAAGCTTTAAATACGCACCAATCACCTTGATGGCGAAGGACACGCACCCCCCCTTCCCCCCCCCTTCCCCCCCCCCGGGTTTCCAGTATATATATTGAGCGGATAAAAGCTTCATAGAATTAATAGTTTGCCACATTTTTAATCAACAAAACGTTATGGAATCTTTCCAAAAATACCTGATTGATAAAAAATTAAGTAGAACCCAAAGGGAACAAAGAAGACAACACAGATTAAAAAAAGCTTTTGAAAAATTAAAATTAGTTGTACCGGAAAGTCAAAAACAAAAAAAATTAACAAACAATCTATAGTTCAAAATGCAATAGATTACATTAAAAAATTGGAAGAAGACTTGAAATTACCAACATTTAACTTAGAACAACAAGAATTTGAACAATCCGAACAGACATTTTTACAGGAAATAGAAGAATTCCAACAATTCGAACAGAAATTTGTGCAGGAAATAGAAGAATATCTTCAAACTTCGCAAAATTTAAACCAAGACATTTATGAAATTTTGTATCAACCTTTTGAAACTGTTTTCTTGCCAGTGTTAGAAAGCTTGGATGAATATTTTTTTGACCTCGAAAAGTAGAGGGGGTAAATGGGTGGGGGGCTGTTATAAAGGCAGGGTTAACAGAGTAATCTTTACTTTCTTAGGATCCAGCGCTATGGCAGGCACTTCGTCTTCGTCCAGGTCTTCTTCCTCGTCATCAACAACATCATCATCATCTGTTGTTTCTATTGTGAAACAAAAATCTCCTTCTCCAAAAAAATCTTCACCGAAAAAATCTCCTTCTCCAAAAAAATCTTCACCGAAAAAATCTCCTTCTCCAAAAAAATCTTCACCGAAAAAATCTCCTTCTCCAAAAAAATCTTCACCGAAAAAATCTCCTAACAAAATTTCTGAAAAACTTCAAAAACTTCAAAAATTAAGAAAATCCTGTTTTAAGAAAGAACAATGTGCTCATATTTTAAAAAAAGGAGCGAACAAAGGTGAAAGGTGTGTGAAATTGTGTAGTGTAAATGAAAAATTGTGTAGACTGCATAAAAAATGTGAACCTTCCAAAAAAGTCAAAATTCAACCTTCTAAAAAAGTCAAGATTGAACCTTCCAAAAGTGAATTGCCAGAAAAAATTGAAAACTATAAAAGAATTAAAATCAACAGATTGAAATTAAACCACAAATATGTTTTTGTAAAAAAGATCAGTAACAGGGATGTTGTTCTTAGATGTTGTGATGAACTCTACTTGCTCAAATTACCAGTAAATCTTCAAATTCCAAATATCAGTAATGTTCATTATTATTTAGTAAGAAAATCTCCATCTGATAAAGTTAAATGGTCAAATTAAACACAAGACAAAAAAAATGGAGCGGGGGAATAGACCACTTTGTAATTCCAAGAGAATTACTTAGCGGTCTATTCCCCCGCTCATAGGGTATTTTTGAATGACCTTGACCTATTTTTCAAAATTTACAATGGAGGGGTAATTTCTTATAAAAGCGGGATAACAGAATGACTTTTTACTATTTAGGATCTAGTAACATGTCAGGTTCTTCTTCATCATCCAGTTTTAGAAAAGAACAATGTTTATATATTTTAAAAAAAAGGAAAAAAATGTGTAACGATGTGTTGTGTGAATCAAACATTATGCAGTGTGCACAAAAAATATCTTCATTTGTTAAAATTGTGAGGTTAATGTAAAAATAACAACAACAAAAAACAAAAATAGGAGCGGGGGAATAGACCACTTTGTAGTTCCAAAAGAATTACATAGCGGTCTATTCCCCCGTTCATAGGGTATTTTTTGGTGACCTTGACCTACTTTTGACACTTAGAAATTTTCGCTAACTTTTATTGACCTTGAAAATAAGTAGGTCAAGGTCATCCATAACTTTAAAAAAAAATAAGGGGTGTACGGTTTTACAGAACCGTACACCCCCGAAAACCTAACAGAAGAAAAGCTATTTTACATAAAAATGACCTTGGGACTTAGAAATTTTCGCTTACTCTTTTGTTGACCTTGAAAATAACTAGGTCAAGGTCATTTGATAATTAAAAGAAAATGGGGGGTGTACGGTTTGACAGAACCGTACACCCCGGAAACCTAAAAGAAGATAAGCTAATTTACAATACAACCTGCCTAGAGTTTAAAAAAAATAGTTAGTCAGCGCAGCGTTGCACATAATGATTACAGTGTGAGCTAGACATAAGCCATCCCTCACACTTCACCATAAGCGCACAACGCTGAGCTAAAAAGTAAAAAATATCTAGTCAGCCCAACGCTGCACAGAATGATTACGGTGTAAGCTAGACATAAGCCATCCCTTACACCTCACCATAACCGCACAACGCAAAGCTAAAAAAAATGTTATACAAATATGTTTTTTATTTCCTAACACTAAAGGAGCCAGCGACTCACCATAAGGCGCAAATCAACTGGGGTCCAGCGAAACTCCGGAGGTAGGCGAACTACCCATCCAGCACGTATAGAGGTTGTAAGTGACCCGCTTTGGTAAGCGTAATCACTACAAAAGCGGTAGCCGGTTTTACCATTATTGGTTTTACCATGCAAAAGATGGAAGGAAAAAAGGAAAGGAAATTGGAATTGAAAGGTGTCCCTAACTAAAAAGGAGTACAAGACAAGAGAGGGAATGCCCTCAACAAGCTTGTTGGAAAAAGGAAATTGGAATAGAAAGGTATTAAAAACATATCATATAACATTCTTAAAAAACAAAAATATTACTTTAAATTTAAACATTCTAGGCAGAAATATATTGTAAGTAAAAGAAAGATTTTAAAATAATACTAACTACCAAACCAGCAAATTAAAAACAAACTACAAACCCTAGGGTATCTACAAGCACAAACAACTACCATGCCTTAAAATTAATCAGTCCTACGTCAAGATGTTATTATACAAATAACACCAAGATATTTTCACCAAACAGCAAAAATGATAAAATGTTCAGGGCGCCTTCTGAACATGTTACCACCTCACTGTCTAGCGAGCAACTGATGCCGAACCACACGCGCAGATCCCGGACCCCAACTCGGCTTGAGGTCATCCCCCCTCCTCGCTTACCCCCTCCCAAACCACAGGACCCTTGCTGCGGGTTTGGTTTCCATCATTCTTTTGCCATTGTTCCAACAGGCAACAACATTTCTTTCTTTACTTTAAATTGGATTTGTAAAAAATTTTAAGTGTTAAAACTTCTCAATATTTAATATTTTAGGACTTTGAAAAATTTTCAAACCTATCATTCTTTTGCAATTGTTTAAACAGGCAACAACACTTCTTTTTTTATTTTACTTTACATTGGACTTGTAAAACTTCCTAATAATTAATACTTAGAAAAATTTTCAAACATTTGCTTCAACATTTATTTTACAATATCAAGTTTTTTTTTATAATGCCTCCAACAGACAACAATTTTCCTTTTGGATGTACAATTTGTGAAAAAATATATAAAATGGTTGAACCAGAAGATTTAACGGATGACGAAAGTATTTTTGAAAATAGTTTGATTCCAGTAGAAGATACATCTGATGCTACATCCGATGCTACATCCGATGCTACGTCTGATGCTATAAGTGATGAAGAAAATATTTTGGAAGTACCAGTAGCAATAGGCGAAGAAACACCGTTAACACATGTTGTAACAATTAACTATGATCCAGTACAATATATACATGCTCTTGTTCGGCGACGTTTGTTTCCGGCATCGGACATGGAGGAAGATGAAAGCGATAACGATTTGGAAATAACATATTTAAACAACAGCAATGATGATCACACTTACGACGCATAATATATGTATTATTTTGAACTTAAATTATTTGACGTTGGCACTTAGATTTTTTTTTAAAACTTCCATTATTTGACCTTGAGACTTAGAATTTTTTTAAAACTTCCATTATTTGACCTTGAGACTTAGATTTTTTCTAAAACTTTCATTATTTGACCTTGACACTTAGATTTTTTTAATACCTGCATTATTTGACACTTAGATGTTTTTTTAAACTTGCATTATTTGACCTTGACACTTAGGAGTTTTAAAATATAAGAAATTTAACTGTTATTAACACTTTTTGTGTTTAATACAGAAAAAGTGGTGGGGGTAGTCTATAAATAGGGGTAGTTTAAGAGTGGTTTTTATTATTACTGCAACTTTTGTGGAGAGCACACCTACGTCATGTATTACTGCATCAGTTGTGAAGAATCTTTTGAAAATGAAAACTTACTACAAATACACAAAGAAGTGTACCATAACAACGAAACAAGAAACAATGCAGAAGAAGAAGATTTAGAAGAATTAGATCAAATGCTGGCTACCCATCAACAACAACTAAATTCAAGACCAAGTGTTATTCAATACGCACCCGGACCATCTTTGGATGTGGAATTATACGCCCGAGCTTTACCAGGCAGTGTAGTAACTCATTTTAAGATTGACAATGCTCAATTGCAACTAGCACAATTTATATTGAAAGCAAAAACATTAGTAACAGAAACATTGAAGAATGAACTAAGAAGATTAAATTTTATAAAGTTCGGAATATTATTAGATACTGTATTTACAAATGTTCAGAATGAAACATCACCAAGAGGATTTTTAACTAAAAACAAAACCATCATGTTTGCATCGGATATAAGCTCAATTGTGGATGATTGTTTTGAAGAACTTTTAACAAAATTACAAGAACATGAAGGAAGAGGTTCTGGATGGAGTTTGTTAAGTATAACAAGCTTAGATGTGAGAGTTCATAAACATGGATATGGAATGAGAGGTAGTAGTTATATTGCTTTGCCAAGGAAGATTCGAGTAACCAAATCTTGTGTTAATGTACAAAATGAAAATGCTGAATGTTTCAAGTATGCAATGCTAGCAAAATATGTAGAAGATCATGTGGAACGACCGAGTAGAGCATACGATGAGGTTTCCTATATGTATAACTTTCAAGGCATGACTTATCCTGTTTCAATTCAAGACATATCAAAATTTGAAAAGAAAAATCCTTTTGCATCTGTAAACATCTTTGGCTTAGATTCATCCAACAATGTCTATCCCTTACGTATAACACCCACCGAACGCAGAGATCATACTGATTTATTATTTATAACTAAAGGTAATATCTCACATTATGTATATATTAAAGATTTTGAAGCTCTAGTTTGCAAACAGTTATCAAAACGTGAACAACCAAAAACAACTTGTAAAAGATGTTTCTGTTTTGTAAACAAACCTTTAAGAAGAGGAGGTTCAGAATGGTTAACAGAAGATAAAAGATTATGCAATGGAAACTATGAAGTAAGAATTAAATTACCACACCCTAGCAGATCACAAGTAAAATTTGATAAAGTTATCCAACAATACAGAATTCCCGTTGTAGTGTATGCAGATTTTGAATCTTCATTGCTTCCACTTGAACAAGAAGAAGGAGAGGAAATTACAAGCAGAACAAAGTATCAACTTCACAAACCAAACAGCTACTGTTTAATAGTAAAATCCACTCTGCCTGAAGAACATCTTCAAGAATATGGTTTGACATCTACACCAAAGATCTATCGTGGAGAAGAAGCAGCTCGATACTTTGTTGATGATTTATACGACATCGCTGGGAAAGTGGAAGCAATGTATAGCAATGTGGTTCCTATGTCACCTATGACACCGGAAGAAATTTATCTTTATGATTCGACAACAACATGCTATTTGTGTAACAATCAATTTACAGAAACTAAAGTTAAAGTTCGCGACCATGACCATCTGACAGGAGCCTACAGAGGTGCAGCTTGCAACGGATGTAACATCAACTACAAACTACCATCTTTTATTCCCGTGGTTTTTCACAATCTTAGCGGATACGATGGACATTTTATCATTCCTGAATTAGCAAGAGACAACGGTGAAATAGACGTTATAGCACAAACTATGGAAAAATTTATAAGCTTTTCAAAAAAGGTGGGCAAAATTAAACTTAGATTTGTTGATTCTTTTCGATTTATGCCTTCCAGTCTTATGAAACTTTCTGAAAATTTAAGAAGACAAAATTTAATCGAAACAAGCAAAATTGTACCTGCAGAAAAAATGGATTTGGTTCTTCGGAAAGGTGTTTTCCCGTATGATTACATCGATGGACTACATAAATTTCAAGAAACGTCACTTCCTCCACCAGAAGCTTTCAAAAGTAAACTTACCGATTTGGACATTTCACCTGAAGACTATCAACACGCATGCAGAGTTTGGGACGAATTGGAAATGAACACTCTGGGAGATTATTCTGACTTTTATGTAAAACTTGATGTGACCCTTCTCTGCGATGTGATGGAAGAATTTAGAAACACCTGCTTTGAAGCTTACGGATTAGACCCTCTTCATTCTTATACTTCTCCAGGACTAGCTTGGCAAGCTATGCTAAAAGAAACAAAGTGCAACCTTCAATTATTAACAGATATTGACATGGTGTTGATGATCGAATCGGGCGTTAGAGGTGGATTGACCCAAAGTGTTACTAGACATGTTAAAGCTAACAACAAATATCTTCCAAACTACGATAAAGAAAAACCATCAGTGTTCTTAGGATATTTCGATGCCAACAATTTATACGGATGGGCCATGTCTAATCCACTTCCTTTTGGAAACTTTGAATGGGTTAATCCAGACTCTATTGGTGATATTTCGCAAATTTCAAAAGACGGAGACACCGGATACATATTGGACTGTGACTTTGAATATCCAGAACACTTGCATGATCTTCATTACGATCTTCCGCTCCTTGCAAAAACAGAAGTTTCACCAATTGGCAAACATCCAAAATTAATGATGACTCTTGAAAATAAACAAAGATACGTAGCTCACTTTTGGGTTGTTCAACAAGCACTCCAATTGGGTTTACGTATAACCAAAATTCATAGAGTTTTAAAATTTTCCCAATCTTGCTGGTTAAAACCGTACATTGATTCAAACACCAGAAGAAGAGCAGCTGCAACATCAACATTTCAAAAGGACTTTTTTAAATTGATGAATAATGCGATATTTGGAAAAACATTGGAAAACAAAAGAAAACACAAAAATGTTAAATTAATTACAGATCCTATAAAACTAGAAAAACTTGTACAAAAACCAATGAAAACCTTGTGGCAGTATCTATGAAGAAGACAAGCGTGAAAATGGATCGTCCGTTGTACGTTGGAATGTCAATCTTGGATATTTCCAAAACCCACATGTATGATTTCCACTACAACAAAATGGTCGCCTTCTACGGTAGAGATAACATCGGAATCGCCTACATGGACACGGACGCTTTCATCTACTGGATTCTTACTGAAGATATGTATTTGGATCTTCGAACATTTGTTCACAAAAATGAATTTGATTTTAGTGACTATCCAAAAGATCATTTAAATTATGACAATGATCGGAACAAAAAGAAACTTGGAAAATTTAAAGACGAAGCAAATGGAATGTTACTGAAAGAACTTATTGCACTAATGTCAAAATTGTATTCACTACAATTGCATAAAGAAGAAAACAATATTATTAAAAAAGCTAAGGGAGTAAAAAGTTTGTATCTTAAGAAGAATGTAAATTTTGAACACTACAAGCAATGCTTATTTGAAGAAACGACTATAACTGCAAAATTCAACACCATCAGAAGTTTCAACCATCAACTGTACAGCGTAACAGAAGTGAAAAAAGCACTCTGCTCCAATGATGACAAACGACACATTCTTCCAGACAAAATTCACACTCTACCATTCGGCCACTACTCTCTCAATCCTATCAATGAGTAAAAAGAAAAAGAAAAAAAGAAAAAAGAAAAAAAGAAAAAAAGAAAAAAAGAAAAAAAGGGGAAATCACAGCATGCTCGCTGTGATTTCCCCTTTTTTTTAAATATGTTGAAATGACCTTGAACTATAAAAGCGGATGCAGAAAAAGAAACACTCAATACTAACTTGACTTTGTTAGTAAAATCATCATGACAGACTTAAAGGAAAAGATTGTTAATGAGCTTCATAAACCTGCAAGAATAAAGTTTCCACGACGAAATACTGTTGTAAAAGGAATAAATGATTTATATCAAGCAGATTTAATTGAAATGCAACCGCATAGTAAAATAAATAAAGGATTTAAATACATACTTACGATTATTAATTGTTTTACTAAAGTTGCAGATGCTTTGCCATTAAAAGACAAAACTGGTAACAGCATAACAAAAGCTATGGAAGTAGCTATAAAAAGAGATGAAAATAAAATTAAACATTTACAAACTGATGATGGGAAAGAATTTTTTAATAAACATTTTGCCTTGTTAATGAAAAAATATAACATAAATCATTATTCCACAAATTCTGAGAAAAAGGCAGCTATAATTGAAAGATTTAATAGAACCTTAAAAGGTGCAATGTATAAAATGTTTTCGAAAAGAGGTTCTTACGTATGGGTTGATATCTTACCAAAATTAATAAGCGATTACAACAACAAGTTTCATAGAACTATCGGTATGGCACCTAACAAAGTGAATAAGAAAAACGCTAAACTAGTTTTACAACGAATTAAAAAAAATACACAGCCAAAAGCGGAACAAAGAAAACCAAGAAAATTTAATGTAAATGATAAAGTTCGAATTAGTAAATACAAAGGAGTGTTTACTAAAAAATACCTGCCCAATTGGACAAACGAAGTTTTTACAGTGTATAAAGTACAACCTACTGTACCGGAAACTTATATTTTAAAAGATAACAAAGGAAATTTGTTACAAGGCGGTTTTTACGGACATGAATTGTTAAAGTCAACAGTAGGCGATGTTTATCTTGTTGAAAAGGTGTTGCAAAGGAAAAAAGACCAAGTTAAAGTACGTTGGTTGGGGTTTGATAAAACTGAAGATTCGTGGATACCTATAAAAGATTTGATTTAGTTTTAAATCAACTTATTTACTCTTCTGCCTTTGAATAAGATGGAGATTGTTCACCATAAAGATAAATTTAATATTAATAACATTGATGATTTAACCGTAGATAACGTTAAAATCAACAATGGTAAACACGGCAGTTTATTTCCAAACACTGTACGATGTATAGTCAGCGGTCCTTCAAACTGTGGCAAAACTAACGTTGTGTTTAACTTAATTACAAACACAAAAGGATTGCGATTTAATAACCTATATATTTTTTCAAAGTCCTTACATCAACCAAAGTATCAATTGTTGGAAAAGATCCTGACTGATGTGCCCGATGTTAACTATTACAAATTTAATGCTAGTGACAGTGTTATGCAACCAGACCAGGCTAAGCCGTATTCTGTATTTGTATTTGATGATGTATCTAGTGAAAATCATGATACTATTAGAAACTATTTTGCCATGGGAAGACATAATAATATTGATAGCATATATATCGGACAAACATATAGCAAAATTCCAAAACAACTAATTAGAGACAATGCAAATATTTTAGTTTTATTCAAACAAGACGATACAAACCTAAAACATATATACAACGATCATGTAAATGCTGATATGTCATTTGATAAATTCAAAGAGCTTTGTGGAAAAGCTTGGGCGGAAAAATATGGATTTTTGGTAATTATGAAAGATAAAGCTATAACAGATGGTCGTTACCGCATAGGTTTTGATAAATTTGTTTTAATACATTAATTAACAACATTATCGTACAAGTCTTCATGGTGTAAACATGGTTAATCAGGAAAAGCTATTAAAAGAAATAAAATCACTTAGTGATTCTATTAGACATAAAAACAGAGCGTTAAGATTAGGAATAAGTGAAAGAGAGAAATTTCTGGAATCAACATTTAAACCTATTACTGAGCCATTAAAACAATTAGGACAAAATGTAAAACATTCAACATTTAATTTTTCCGGAGATGCTATTTTACCCATTTCAAAATTTGAACAAAAAGAAGAATATGAAAGTGATACAAGTTTTACACAACAAGGAGAAACAACTGAAGAAGAAAGCGAACTAGGTGAAGAAACGGATGTTTTAACAGAAAAAGAAGGTCTTTCTACAAGCGAAGAACAACAAGAAGAAGAAGAGCCTATTAATCCATCCAACTTGAGCAAATTGGGCTCGGATATTGCGTATAAAGGGCCGCTTGCAAGACAATTTGTATTAAAAATGTTACATTCTGCATAACCAACTCGAAAATATCATACTTTTGGTGCTAGAATAGAAGAAAATGGGCTGATGATTGGAGATAGCAAACTTGATGTAGACGAACATGACAATATTATTATAAATAATAAACAATACAAGGGTACAAAAGGATTGTTTGAACTTATTTTTAAGCCGAAACCTAATAAATATACTAAAAAGGATTTAAACATTTTTAAACAAATATTGGAGGATACAAATGCGCATAAGAAAAATTATTCTAAAAATTTCAATGTTCATAGAAATGCATCAGAAAAATATAAAACTATTATTGCTAAACTTTTCCCACCAAAAAGAAGGGAACCCATAAAAAGAAAATCATTATCTTCTGCTGAAATAAATATTTTACATAAAAGAAGAAAAACAAATCAATCAAGTTTATCAGGAAAAGGATTATTAAAAAACTTGTATGATACTAATATAATATACTACAACGATATAAACAAATTGGTTGACAGAATGAAGTTGATATATGAAGCTAAACAAGCCGGACATAGTGGTTTAGAAAATGAATGGGTAGCTTTGGTCGGCGAACTGCGAAATCGAGGAGTAATTGCATAAAAAAAATATGAGTATATATATATATATATATATATATATATAATACAAGTATAACTGATTAAATATTTAGTATAACCATGAGTGTGGATAAGTTTGGACGGTATTCCGAAACTGGAAGCAAATCAGGATCTAATGGAAAAAGAGGTGGTTTACCACTAACATCCGATGGAGATTATGATATAAATAACAAACGTTTAAAGTTTGTAAATGATCCAAAAGATGATAATGATGCGGTTAATTTTAAAACTTTAAGAAGTGAAACATTACCTAGCTTAAAGCTTCAAAATGAAGTGTATAACGCTAATTTTTATAGAATTGCAAATCTTCCAAAACCAATAGATAAGAATGATTCGGTAAATAAAGAATATTTAATGTGGTACATAAACCAAACCTTAAGATATGATCCTAAAAGTAATAATAAAGCATATGATGCAAAAGATCTTAGAATAGCCAATATAGCAGATCCTGTTAATGATCAAGATTCAGTTACCAAAAAGTATTTACATTCAGTCATACCTGAAAAAACAGATAAATTTTCCTTTTACAACTTTGTAATACACGATATTGGAGACCCTGAAGATATGAAAGATGCGGTAAACCTTCAATATGTTACAGATCATTGTATTACACATGATATTAAGTCAATTGATTGCAAAAATAAAGTGTTAACTAACGTTAAGGAAGGAACTGCAAAATCAGATGCAGCTACAATAAGTCAAATAATGAAATTAAAAGATAACAAATGGAATGCGGATGCAAAAATAATTACTAATGTTAAAAAAGGGTTGGATGAAACTGATGTAGCAACAATTGGACAAGTTCCTGTAATAAAACAATATGAAGACGGTAAACAATACTTTGATTGCAAAGGGAAACCACTATTCAATGTTGCAGAAGGAATAAGAGACAGTGATGTAGTAACAGTAGCACAAATGCGTGAGAGGGGAAACATGTACTATAATCTTTTTCTAAGAAAAGATTTAAATAAGCAGTCTTTTTTTGTGAAGACTTGCGATTGACTAGCTTAAAAGACCCTATTAATTTTACTGATGCTGTTAATGTAAATTACATTGTAAGACTCTTAAGTGTAGTATTATATGATATTTATAACACAATAAAGCCCATAAAATCTGATCAAAAATTAAATTGGGTTAAAAAGAATGTTATGGAAAAATATTTTTTAAATAAGGAAACTAATACTTTAAGAACTTCTAAAGATGATGATGATGAAAAAGATACAATCCTTCCACAAAACTGGAAAAAAATTTTTTACCCATAAACAAACATACTTATAAATAAACAATGTCAAAGGATAAGTGCATCATTCATTATAAAGCATTTATAAAATAAACAAGTATCGACATTTCCTTTCACTATAAAAGACCATGTTGAAAGTTCAACGCATCAGTCATAATCGACACGTTATAAAGAGAGGAAGAGGAATAGCATCAACAGCACTTTCTCTTATTACTAAGCCGGTTGGAGCTATAGTTAATAAAGCTATCGATTTATTACCTGTAGAACTACATTTACCAGGAGGTTATCAATATTGTGGTCCTGGAACAAAATTGAAAAACAGACTTGCTAGAGGAGATCTTGGAATAAATAAACTTGATCAAGCCTGCAAACAACACGATATAGCATATTCAAAGTTTGCAGATACTAAAAATAGATCAATAGCGGATAGAGCACTTGCTGAAAAAGCTTGGCAAAGAGTAACATCCAGTGACGCTAGTATCGGTGAAAAAGCAGCAGCTTTAGCGGTATCAGCAGCAATGAAGGGTAAAACGATGTTTGGAGGTGGAAAGAAGAAAGGAGGTGGAAAAAGGAGAAGAAAACCTGCAAAGAAACGTGGAGGAAATATAAGAAGAAAACGACGATCCACCGCAGGTAAAAATAAAAAGAAACAAACAATATGGTCAATGATAAAAAAAGGAGGAGGATTATACCTAAGACCGTATCGTGTGTATTAAACAGAAAAAAACAATTACTAATTCCAAATAAAGAATTAACAGATCAAGAATTAATTACTTATGTTTCTTGTTTAAAAATTCCATTTTTTAGAGGAGTGTTTATGAAAGATGCATTACCTGTTAAAATATGGAAAAATGAAACCGGAATAGTAAATTTAGATAATAGTAAAGGATCAGGCACTCATTGGGTATGTTATAAGAAACTAGGATCAACTATTTACTACTTTGATAGTTTTGGTAATCTCCCACCACCAAAAGAACTACAATATTACTTTAAAACAGCTAAAAATGTACTATACAATTATAAAAGAGAGCAACCTGATGATACGGTAATCTGTGGACATTTATGTTTAGATTTTTTAACAAAAAGCGTTAGTCAACTTTAAGATGTCTTCCTATACAGTATCATTAACTGGAACTTCATCTACTTTGCGAAGTGTTCTTTTCCCTGCGTTACGTTTGGAAAAAGATAAATTATGGGAAGCCGCATTATTAGATATAACAACTTATAATTCTATTCCCAACGTTACTGAAAATGTTAATGACAAAATACATTATTACAAAACAAAAGATAAAAATACAAACAAATATTCAGATATACAAGTATTTAGTTTACCCACTGGAGCATATGAAATTGATGATATAAATGAAGCGATACAAAATCATATGGGAAAAGATAATATAACAATAAAAGGAAATAACAATACTATGAAAGCTGAAATTAAATCTAAATATTATATAGATTTTAGCAAAGAACATTCAATTGGTAGTTTATTAGGATTTCCTAAAACAACAAAAATTTTAGAACCTAATATTAACCATTCAGGTGCTAGAACTGTAACAATAATGAAAGTTAACAGTATAGATATTACATATAATATTATACATGGTTCTTATAGAGATGGTGAAAATACTCATATATTGCACACATTCTATCCAACGGTCGCTCCGGGTTTTAAAATTGTGGAAAAGCCACAAAACTTGGTGTACCTACCGTTAAACACCAGTTTTATTTCAGACATTGTGGTGAACATACTAGATCAAGACGGAAATCATATTGATTTTAGAGACGAACCTATAACTATACGAATACATATAAAATCAACCGTATAACAATGGGGTTATCATTTAAAAAGAAAGAGCTGACTGGTAAACAAGTCAGTAGCACTTCAGCTATAGAAGGATTAACAAGTGATAACATTCGTTTTCTAGAAGAAATTGGATTAAAACTTATTAATAATGGAAATATTGGATATAGCGCAGGGTCCGACATTCGACGAAACCTTATGGGAAAAGGAATATCATACGCACAACCCTTACGCTTCATCAAAATTAAATAATAATGATGAAATTAGAATTCCCATACAACAACAGGATATTTATACACTTCCATGTGAAAGTTATTTGTATATCGAAGGAAGAGTAACAAAAAGAGATGGAAGCACTGCAAGTACTGTTCCGTTCATAAATAACCCCATGGCATATTTGTTTGATGAAATAAGATATGAAATTTCCGGAGTTACAGTAGATTCAACAAAAAAGGTGGGAATTACAAGTACATTAAAAGGATTAGCATCTTTAACACCGAGTGAAAAAAATATGCTGGCCGCCGCAGGATGGGTAGCACCCGATTCCAGTACAATCACTCCAAACACTTCAGGCAATTTTGACTTTTACATTCCTTTAAGATTACTTTTAGGCTTTGCCGAAGATTACCGAAAAATAATAATGAACGTAAAACAAGAATTAGTTTTGTTAAGATCATCAAACGACAAAGATATTATTCAAGCAACTGATGGAACAACGGAAGCTACTTTAGAATGGAAAATGCAATTAGACAAAATTGTTTGGAGAGTACCGCATGTACGGTTAAACGATCAGAATAGAATTTCATTATTAAGAACTTTAAAATCAGATCGTGATATCGTAATACCATTTAGAAGTTGGGAGTTTCATGAATATCCGGTTTTACCGGAAACACAACGTCATACATGGACTGTAAAAACTTCTACTCATTTGGAAAAGGCAAGATATGTAATATTTGGATTACAAACAAAAAGAAGAAACGAAATAACTAAACATGCTGGTGAATTTGATCATTGCAAACTTACAAATTTTAAGGTGTTTCTAAACTCTCAATTCTTTCCATACGACAACTTCAACATAAACTTTACAAAAGACAGGTTTAGCGTTTTGTACGATATGTACGCAAGATTCCAAAATTCATATTATGGAAAAACAAACACACCTTTATTAACGCCAAACCAATTTAAATCTAACTATCCGATTGTTGTAGTTGATTGTTCAAAACAAAACGAATCTGTAAAATCTTCCAGTGTAGATATAAAAATAGAAATGGAATTTGAACAAAATGTACCCAAAGATACATCTGCTTATTGTTTAATTTTACATGATAAAATTGTTACATATACACCTTTAACAGGAATTGTAAAAGCAGTTTTGTAAAATGAAAAGGAAAAAAAATACCCCCACCACTCGGTTATAAAAGCAGGAGCGGGAACGAAAATTGTTTAGTTTACTGTCTACAGTTGTATGGGTAACATCGTCTACAGCATTATAAACAAAATGAGTTCTTTATCAGTTGTACAAGACGTTTCCGAAACAGCACCTTTATTGGAAAATGATGATAAACATTTTGAAGAAAATATTGTAAAGGAAATTGATGACTTTTTAAAGTTTGGAAAACAAAATAATAAAACAAACGTAAGAAAGAAAAGAAAACTTGAAGAAAATATTCCACCAAACATTTTAACTGAAGTTTTCCTTCGCATCTTTTATCCTATTTCATCTTGCATGAGTAAAAGTGTGTCGATAGGATTGGTAAAATCATTAGACTACTCTCCCGCAGTAATACTAAGCCATGGAACAAAGATGGTTTTATTTTCAGAAAATGCTTGGGATTCCTTTTTAAAACATCTACATCTTATTGAATGTTATTTAGCCAACAGTTTCTTTGGAAGAAAAACTAACATTCGACTTTTGGATTGTGACAATGAAATTGACATTATTAAACATCGTGGTCAACAACAAGTAAGAATTAGAGACTCGACACAATTTGAAAATAAAATTCTTCTAACACGTGAAGAATTTTACATTTTAAACTATGCAACATCACCTATTACCAGGTATATGAAACAATTAGTATTTTCAAGCTCTGTTATTAAGGAATATCTGGTAGATGCATGCGAAAAACAACCAGAAAGCACTTTACAATACGGACCAATAGATACATCCATCTTTAATAGAATACCTCACGAAGTGGAAATGTGGAGGCAGTTAAGAAACTTTGAACCTTTTACCGAAGTTGCAACGGAGGCTACAGAAGAAGAAACCAACAACAACAACAACAGTACAGTAGAAGAAACCACCAACAACAATAATACAGAAGAAGAAACTTTGCTAGGTTAAAACTACAATGTAATTTAACAAAAGAATAAACCGTGGGGTAGGCCTACTGGGGATGGTGCCCACGTTAAACATACACCAACGCGCCTACAACTGTACGGCCTGGTTTATATATATATATCTAACCTACCGTGGTGTGGAAAACAGTTGATCAGCAGACACCGTGATGAGCAGACAGGATGAAGAAATGGCAGCAAAACCTTGTGTAATTGAATTTCAAGCATTTCGCGGAAACGATGATAGATTTATCATAAAAGAATTGGTAATTTTGGATTTGCTTACACAAGTAGCATACCCGTTTTTATTTGAAGCACCGTGTTCTGTCCATGAACTAAAGTCAAAAGCTAAAATAACAAACAGATGGCTAACAAATAACTTTCATCATATCCATTGGTATGAAGGTTTCCTACCGTACAACAATGTACACAAAATTATGTTTCATTTTTGCAAACAATTTACACACATATATACCAGAGGATTGGAAAAAAAGAATTGGATACGACAGTACACAAACAAAGAAGTTTTAAACATAAAAGTGGACAAAACATTTCACTTTGATGCTAGAAATATTTGTGTTTCTACAATAAATCCGAAACACAACCAATCTCAATGCGCATTACAAAACGCGTATCACTTGGCTGCTTACTTACAACAACAAACGGAAGAATGTAGTGGGGGTTCCGAAGGTTATATAAACGAAGAGGCAACACACCCCGAGTATCAGTCTAACTCCATACTCCGAACAGACAACATCTCCTGTGAAGGATGGCATCACAACAGTTTCTCCAATGTTTAGTTGAACAATTCAACTTGCATTCAAAATCAAATACTCTAATTATCAAGAAATGTTCAGAATTAAAAGAACAGAAACATTATATTGTTCATGAAATGAAGAAAATTGATACAACGCATGGAGACGCAGTCGTCGCATCTTTATCCGATGCACCATATACACCGGGTGATGAACCAAAGTTTCAAGTATATCTTCCAAAACGATTCGTCCAGTTGCTGCAAAATGAAGATCTGCGGGAAATTCAACCAGGATCATTATATTTGGTGTCACACGGAATGAGCGGAAACAACTCTACGGAACTAACTCTGCACATCGCACAAAAATAACATTGTAAAAAAAATGTTTTAAATAAAAAGATAAAAAACAACAACATATCAGTATATGTTTTTATATACTGATATGTTGTATTTTTTTAAAGCCTCAAACGGATGACCTTGAACTTTTAATCGATAGTATTATTCGATTATTTTATTCGATAGTTTTATTCGAATACTTTACATAAATACGAAACTTTAACGTTGAGAGGCTCAGTTCTGTTTAAGACAAGCTACAACCAACATGTCATCCAAAAGAAATAATCTAACACTTATAACTTATTGTTGCAAAGAAAAATGTTTTAGAATACTGAAGATCAAGTTGACGGACAAGCTTGTACAAAATGTAATTCTTTCTGCTATTGTAAATGTAGTTGCAAAACATATCAAAAGAACCGGTTGGATAAACTAGAAGAATTGCAACATCGACTCGGTCTATTGTGGCAACGATTAAATTCAAAGTGATTAAACAAACACCTGCCATTACCCCCACCACTACCCCCACTACCATCGGAGGTACCTGCAGCACCGGCTTTGCAATAGTCATTCCTGCTACACCTCTCGTCGAGTAAACAACTCTAGTCATGTCTCTCAACATTCGCGGGATTCACTACAACACTATCAATCTTACAACCTACAAGGATTTGGAAATTTTTAGTGAAGAACTAAAACAACTTATAACCACTGGGTTTGGTTTATCTTTAGAACTTTATGCAACAAACAATCAAAACGAAAAAAATGTGTTTTTACCAACTTACAACAACAAGAAGAATGAAAATAAACAAGAAATTTCAGCACCGACAACAACTTACTTTTCAAATTTGGGAGCAAACTTTACTAACTTGTAAAATAATACTTTTGTAAAAAATAAACAAATAAATAAAAAAAAATATCTTGCATTTTCGGATTTTCCGAAAATGCAAGATCTTTTTTAAAAACATCCCCAAACGACCTTGACACACTTCCGGCCATTTAAAATTTAAATACCCAGCACAGCAGGGCATTTAAACTTTAAATACCCACCAACAACACGTCACAGCTACGTCACAGCTGATGACGTCACTTCCGGTCACGTGACCGGAAGTAGCTGTCAAAAAATTGACTGGCTGTCAAAGTTTGATTGGGCCAGAAACGCCACCTCGCCACTACTGATTTGATTTGATTTGATTTGATTTAATTAAAGTCCACTAAGTTATATAAAATATCTTAAATACTAACAATTGTGTTAGGAAATATACTTGGATAATACCAATATTTACATAGGTAATACACAGAATTTACTAAGAGAATCGAGCTGATAAGAGACGGTACACTGTACAGTTACAAAATAACATTTTAAACTATTACAATATTACAATTGAAATATTCATCCAGTTTATAAAAAGGATTACAAGATAGCCAGTCATGTAACTTATTCTTAAAGACATTTACAGGAAGATTTTGAATTGATACCGGTAATTTATTAAACAATTTTTGACCAACGGTTCCATAGCTATTCAATGATTTCGATAACCGCTGATATGGGATATAAATGTGACTATTGAATCTTGTATTGGGGGAGTGAATATTATTTCTACACTGTAACTCCAGTAGCTTATTTTTTGTGTAAACTACAACAGAGTATATATAAAGATTAATTACTGTAAGTATTTTATGTTGAGAAAACAATGGTTTACAGTGATCCCTAAATGAAGCTCCAGTGATAGCCCTAACAGATTTTTTCTGTAATAATACTATTTACATGGCAAGAGTTCCCCCATAAAATTAATCCATACATGATAATACTTTGAAAGAATGCAAAGTATGAGGACTTAACATAAGTTTCAGGGACACATTTCCTAAGGCTTCTTAATAGGAAGATAACCCTAGACAGCTTACTACTAATAAAAGATATATGCTGTTCCCAGGACAACTTGGGGTCAACAACCACTCCCAAAAACTTAACACTAGTTGGTGGATTTACTGTTAATGTATTAGACCCATTACATTTCATACTAAAATACAGCTCTTGTGTTTTACTTTCATTTAGTAAAAACCCATTTGCCTTAAACCAGCGGGATGCAACTGTCATTGTACTACTGGTAAGTGTTTGAAGGCTGTTTAAATCATTACTAACATTTATAAAAGTATATATTATAGTTTTATATTACTAACTCGTCAATTATCTTGTTGACGTCTAATTACCTGTTGTTCAAAATTTTTGAATAGCTTTTATGCTGTGTGTGCTTGACATATGAGTGTGCAGTCCTTTCGTAGAGCCGCTAAATGTTTTTCAAACAAATTTGAAAATCTTTCATTGCGCTGTTTTTCCGTCCTTTTGTGTAAGACGATGATAAAAAACGAATGAAATATCACAATCTTTCTTATGGGCCACAAGAACACATTTTTGGTCACTCGTAATACTTCACTATTAACAAATAATTCACAGATCACGGGAGGTTATTACTAAAACAACTATTGATGAAAACACAAAATCATCCCAACCGTTCAGATGTTCACTAAACGAAACCCCGATAGCAACTGAAAGTGTTGGTGATCAGATAGATATAAAAATTCAGTAAGATAAAAAATATCAAAATTAAGTCCCCTATGTGGGCGTGGCTTTTAGGATACATCGAATCGTGGGAATTAAGTGCAAAGGAAGTTCGGAGCGATAAGAAAACTATTGAGTACTGTCCCATTAAAATCCAGGAATAAGGTTATTGTTCAATTGCATTTAGATTTTGGACAAAGTGAACTTTGGGAATGGTAGGTAACATTCTAAAGGGGCGTGAGTTAAAAATATTGAAAAAAGTTGATATTAATTATTAGTATTGGAATATTAATTTAGTAAAACATTTTTATGTTTATATGTTTGAAAGGACGACTTTTGCAATAGTTAAAACATTAAAACGCAAAAATTCAGAAAAAAATATTCTTTTGCAATCCCGACAATCCCGGGATTGAGAGACTCTGATCCCGGGATTATCAGGTATTCAAAAGCGACCGGGATCCCGGGATTGAGAACCCTAGATCTGGCAAATTTTCACGTTTGGGAGGAGGGGCCGCGAAATGCTTTGGGCCCATGGGCGGCAAAATCGTAAATCCGGCCCTGCGTGCCACCCATTGCCGTCTCAGTTTAGCATGTAGATCATGCGAAATTACCAATCGGCACGGTGGCGTTTTGTGTGAAAGCGCCCATTAGATTACATACAACTTTAACTAGGAATCGTATGCCTCCTTGTCACACTCTGCAGGAGCCGCATGAAAATCTCATGGTGTGAATAGGGCCTAAGACCTAACGCAACCCATAAGGCCCATATTAATTTTCATTATTTAAAATAATTCTTTCTCTATGCCCAATGGACTAATTTAAATTATAATGGGATTCTGATTTTACAGAAAAAATATATTTTAAAAGTGTGCTTAGATTTTCCCTATGGTGCACACGAGCTGATAAAAAAGTATTACACATTCATGCTTGCCTATTATTAGACTAGGCAATTTTTTTACGAATACATTTTGCTATTTTAGCTTTTGATCGTTTAATTAACTTACATACATTATATCTCCAGCTATGGCTACTATGCTACTAACCGTATTATATGATATTTTAAAAATATGATTTTTGTAAACACAGCATTTGACAAGCAGCGAGACTGTAGAACAATGTTTTCACTAAAGTACCCCCTCTCACCCCCATGCCTTGCAACCAGCTGACTCTGCTATAGCCGGAGTTATAATGCGCAAACTGTACATGGCGTGAAAAAATTACTTGAATAACTAATCTTTGGAATTTTATGTAGATAAGTAATTATAAATTATTAATATTATAAGTTACCATGACTTCAATTATGACTTGTACATGAATAAAGTCTCTACATCCTCACAACTTCAGCTTTTTCATGACTTTAGTGATTTCCCAATAAAAATCCAAAAGCCTACATAAGCAAATACGAACATTCCCTCATTGCAGCAGGGCTGCATACTAAGCGAATTTAAAATGATTGAATAAATCATTTAGACAGAGCCTTAAATTGAGTAAAATAATTTTAAAATTTTTAATTTAAAACACAACAATTTTCTCCATGAAAATAACTTAGGAAATGAGTGTGCAGGTTTGCTGCTATGGAAATGAAAAATTAAGAGATTTTTTACAACAATCTAGTAAATAGTCAATATTGACAAGATGAAGTCATAAACCAAGTTTTATTTAGTTATATTGAGAGATAAGTGCACATAGTATTTTATTAATTTCCCATAAGGTTATCATTGGGACAAATTACTGTGTTTACCACGAGATTATACATAGAATAATAATTTAGTATACTAAATTATTTGTTTTTTCAAGCTGAAATCAATGGTTTAAACTTAAATTTTTTCTATGTAAAAAATCACAAAAACCCATATTTTTAAGGGGTTTGTTACCTCTTACCTCTCCCCCCCCCCTTCCGATTGTCCGATCACACTGATTTTCAAACTCGTCTGGGTAATTACTACTTTACATACCTGTGCCAAATTTCATTCAGATCGGACCTTTTTTACGTGAATTTTCGTGATCAAAGTTAGACACACACATACACTTACACATGCATATACAGGGTGAGTCTTCTAAGCCATCCACAACAGATTTTAGGCAAACAACCTAACATACAAGACGAAAAAAACATTTCCCCACTAAATCATACCTAAGGAGCAACGTAAAAATATTTTTGAGCTTTATAAAATGCAGGGTGTTCCAAAAACCGGGGGTCATGGGTTCAAATCTCGGAAATTTTGAATATATACATATGTCATATCATACATCATTTTAAAGCTCTAAGCGAGTTAAACAAATTTGTGAAAACAGAACTCAATTATCTTAATTATTTTCAAAATGGCGGCCATTTTTGTGAAAAATATTGGTATTTACGGAATACCCTGTATCTCGAGAACTACTGAAGGTTTTTCGTTCTGTTTGAAAATTCTTAATCCTTGTTAACTCACCTTTAATTTGATATGCAACATGCCAACATTGAAAGAAAATAAATATTTTTTTTAATTCATTTTTTATAAATGTTGGTAGCACTGAAAATCAAAAATTTTAAAAGGCGACATATGTTAAATAGCATATCATTTTAAAGGTCTTGCAAAAACCTACAATTTTTCAACTTATACTCCACCTCTTATCTTTGGTAGTTTTTCAGTAATAAACAAAAAACTCTATTTTCCCATATAACGCCCATGTTAAATGTGTAGCACTCAAAGCATTTAAATTTGCATCCTTTAACATGGGAGTACAGCAAATTTAACATGGGCGTTATATGGGAAAATAGAGTTTTTTGTTTATTACTAAAAAACTACTAAAGATGGAAGGGGAGTACAAATTGAAAAATTGTAGATTTTTGCAAGAACTTCGAAATTATATACTATTTAACATATTATGTTGTTTTATGATTTGTAGCACGGATTGGTTTTGTCAATATCTTAAATTATTTGACTTACGTCCAACAATCCTGATTTTTATTCTGGATGTACGCGTTTCAGCCTAGGCCATCATCAGCATCCATAAAAAATATACTTGTACACTAGGTTTCCTGCATTCTTCGCTGTTGTGATGTTATAACTAGCTGCGTCAAGTTTTTAAACAGTTCACACATATTACGGCACACGAACACGACAAAAAATACACATAAAACAGACAATGAAATTTACATACGTGCGCACGTTTGTAAATTTCATTGTCTGTTTTATGTGTATTTTTTGTCGTGTTCGTGTGCCGTAATATGTGTGAACTGTTTAAAAACTTGACGCAGCTAGTTATAACATCACAACAGCGAAGAATGCAGGAAACCTAGTGTACAAGTATATTTTTTATGGATGCTGATGATGGCCTAGGCTGAAACGCGTACATCCAGAATAAAAATCAGGATTGTTGGACGTAAGTCAAATAATTTAAGATATTATGTTGTCATTTAAAATTTTTGATTTTCAGTGCTACCAATGTTTATAAAAAATGGAATTTTTTTTATATTTATTTTCTTTTAATGTTGACATGTTGCATATCAAACTAAAGCTGAGTTAACAAGGATTAAGAATTTTTAAACAGAACCAAAAAACCTTCAGTAGTTCTCGAGATACAGGGTATTCCGTAAATACCAATATTTTTCACAAAAATGGCTGCCATTTTGAAAATAATAAAGCTAATTGAGTTCTGTTTTCACCAAATTGTTTATCTCGCTTAGAGCTTTAAAATGATGTATAATATGACATATGTTTGTAATTAAAATTTCCGAGATTCGAACCCATGACCCCCGGTTTTTGGAACACCCTGTATTTTAAAACGCTTGAAAATATTTTTACGTTGCTCCTTAGGTATGATTTAGTGGGGAAATATTTTGTTTCGTCTTTGTATGTTAAGTCGTTTGCCTATAATCTATTGTGGACGGCTTAGAGGATTCACCCTGTATGTTATAGCTTATACATTGATAATATTGTGAAAGTAATTATCAAATGTGTTCATATATATATGAACAACTGGTATTTTGGGCATCTTACATCTTACATCTTACATCCCTCGGCGTTCCGTAGACCGTTGAGCGGCGTGGAACTTGTCATTGTTCTACGGATGCTAAAACAAAAAGCTATGACGGTCACAGACCTAAGTCTTACAATGAGATCTATGGTAACAGCTTCTTCCTTGTGGGGAGAATTCGCTAATAAAAATAAGATGGGTTAAAATGTAACTGTAATACTGTAATATTACTGCCTATTTCCCAGTTATTCTTTCATTGATATAGAAATAGGTCATACATTTATTTTATATAAAATTTTGAAATGCATCAAACCCATACGCTGATAACAAACGATATATCCATAATCTATTTATAAAATATCACCTGCATATCATGCTAATTTGAAGCCATCAGAACACGTTAACATACAATAGTGCTGTTGCTCCAATAAGGTGAGAGGCCAAGTTCTAATTGTCTTACGGTAACAAGTTAGGCCCCAACAGAGCTAGATTCTAGTTTCTGGTTCGAGTTGTGTCTAAATTGGATCGCCCAAGTTAAAGCCAAGGCGAAGAGTTAAGCATATATAATATTATTGTGTGGTGCCTGCGGAGCAAGATTAAACCTGGTTACTCGTAACTCCTACTTACCCAATTGAGTCGTTAAATCCACATGTATTGTGTCGTCTGTGCATCTCCATTATAACCTCAATATCGTTATATTCTTAATATATACACAAAGGAATCATGTTTTAACGATTCCAATTATAAAATGTTATGAACATTTTTTAGCTTCAAAATTAAATTTGAACATTTGGTAATTACTGTAGAGTAAATTATTTTAATTCGGGTTCATAATACATGATTTTAATTTTTTACAAGCAGTTAGCTGCCTTGAGAATGTAAATCTTCTTCAAAATGAATACTTGCTAAATACATGATTTGTATTAAAATTTAATAGTAAGGTTGTATATTAAAAGTAGTTTAATTTTATTTCAAAGGGATGTTTCAATATATGTTATAGGTGTTTGGAGTGTTATTAGTCAGCATTGTTATTATTGGTATTCAGTATTATACAGTATTATTATTCAGTAGAATCTTGTTAATCATACAAGAGGGACTAGGCACTTGTCAGATTATCGAAATTGATAGATCACCAAGGGAACCATTAATGAAAATAGTGGAAAGTATTCTGCACTTGATGATCAATGTAAACAATATTCCGCAAAAGGTAGGTCGCCATTTCAGCTAATGTATATATATAATGTATATAGTACAAATTTTAAAATTAATGTCAAATGACCTATTTATAATGTTAAAAACCATTAAAGTTAATGTTTGTTTACTTTCAAAAAGGAGAATAAGAATAAAATTCAAGAGAGAATAAAATTACTGTTTCTGATCAATTACAATTATTTTCCTTTAGTTTGGCTTGCTATCAATAATATTCTTTGCATCAGATTCGTTCTCCATATTAAACCAATATTAAGGACTTTTCCTTCTGTTACTGACTGTCCAATATGAATATTTACAGACTACAGGAGACAAGGAAGGGTAAACAAAACAGCGGCAACAACCAGCAGCGCTCGTGTCATCCCCTCCTTCCCTTATATTGCCTTATATCCCATTCACTTTATACAATAATGTCGTCTTCCACAGAGTAAACCCATTTCCTTTGTACCTTTTCCTTCCCAAGATTTTTATAACACTAAATATCTACCATCTAATATTCTTTCTCTAGTAGGGACAAAATGAAATTGTGATTTGCCATGTGATTTAGGACGAATATTTTCTTTAGAAAAGGTTTGCAAATTGTATGGTAAATTTGACATATTATTCATAGAAGCATAACAGCAAAATAAGCTTAGCATTTCATCTAAAAATCATTTGGGTTTTTAAAAATTAAATTGAAGAAACCCCAACATTCTGTTTAATGTATATATTTCCCATTATTGTATAGTTGTACAAGTAATTGTTTTATTGGTTTTTAATGTACAGATGCTTTCATCAAAATATACTTTGACATTAGAATCCTCCCTCTTGAGGATTTAAGTTAAAAATCTTCTCTACTTGTAAAATCTTCCTCCTGAAAAATATTTGTAATTGCTTTAATATCTATTTGAGTACACTCCCGATCATCCGAGCCCCAATTATCCGAGACTACAGTTTGTCTAAGGTCGTTCTCAGCTAAAATAAATATATTTTATATTTTCGGTCGGAACGTAATAATAATGTGATTGATTTACATATGTTTTAACTAAAGTGAATACAGTGATTTGATAGTTTATTCATTTATTCAAGTTAATAAAGTATTATTTTATGATACGAATGTTCCACAATAACCAAGATTTGTGTCTCAAATCAAAATTACATGTACACAAACTGACCGAGTCGTCCGCTAGATTTAAGGTGGGAGTTCACTATCAGCAAAAAATGGCAAATATGCCTTGCCCAAATATTGGGAGAACTATTTGCTATATGAGGCCTTATGAGAGTGACGCAGAAACAAGTAATGCCAATCCGATCACACCAGTACACCACTTCGTTCGTATTGCCCTACATTCACCTTTGCTTGATGGTAATGAACTCCCACCCTATGTTCTTACGACTGAAAACAGGTTTTGCATGAAAAATGAAGATTTTCCTTGATGAAGTGTATTTTGTATCTGATCATAATTTTTATGCAAAGGTACTGTGTTTAAATAATTTTTTGATTTGGTAAATAAATGGTTTTCTTTTTCGCTGGAAACATCCTTTACATATTGATTAAACGATTATTTTACAAACATTACACTTACAATCGTGGCCTCATCACTCTTTGTCCTAAAAATATAAGCACCCTCCACATTATCCAAGATTCTCGGTATCCGAGGCGGCCTCAGTCCCATTGATCTTGGATAATTGGAGGGTACTTTAGTAACATTTTCTATACTAAAGTAACATTTTTTAATGATTGAGTAAATATTTTTGTATGATTTTTTATATTGATGTCTATTTGTATATTTTATTAGAATAAATAAAATAATATCAATATAGGCCTACTGCTAAAATTAACTTTGACATGGAAAATGGGAAAATTATATTTTATCAGGTTTTACTCACAAGTGTACAGTATAGTGTATCTCTCATTTATATAAAGCTACAACATCATATATGAGAGATACATTTATACTGAAATACTGCCCTGCAAAGAAGAACATTGGAGAGAATGTTGAATGATTTCCTGACCGTATTTATACTAAAACTAGCAGATATACCCGCAGCTTCGCCCACTGAAAGGTTAAATAATTGAAATTAAATAATATTACCTATATTATGTTTCTTCTAAAAATGTTTTCCTCATAATAAGTAAGTGGTGTGAACTTCCTTGCATTTGTCAATACAGAGAATGAGGGATAACCCGGGGTATAAAACAAAAACCGCTAAGGGCAGGTTCCCGACTTAATATCAATCTAAATTTCTCATGCTTTAGAAAATAGACCGAAAACTATAAGAAAAAGTAGACAATAAATGCCCAGACATAAAACCTATTCCCCAAACGTTTCTCATTCACATTAAAGTTATTGTAGTAATAGTATACTTTTTGGAATTGAAATCCACGTCACCTAAGCAAACTCTCATTTTGGAAACTCCTTTTAATTTTGGAAACTCATTTTCTAGTGGATATGCATATACCCGAAATGAAATTTTGAAGATTATAGTTTGAGTATTCATTTATTTATTGGTAAAAACTCATTTTACCAAAGTGGGAATTCAATATAGTACTTCGGTCAGGTCGTACAACGCAAGTAGCTTAGTGGCATTTGAAAAATATATAGAAAGTGTCCGATATAAATTTGCACATTTTATTCTTTTAATAGATTGGATCTCGAACCTTTTCTATCCCCTGAAAATATTCAATAGGACTCCCATCCATAGTATTAAAAAATGAAATGGCCATCATTTTGAATTTTATAATATACTCTGTTTTAGTTGTCTTGAGAGATAATATTTTTAAAACCTTTCTATTTTTGTACATATAAAGCCTATAAAGAATATTTGTGCCAAGTTTCATGGCCCTAAGACCTGTAGTTTTTGGGAAAGTTAGCTTTGAAAGCTAAATTTGTTGCCATTTTGAATTTTCTAATATACCATATTATGTAAGCCTTTTGAGAGAAAATAATGAAAAATCCTTTCTTAGTACACATCTAGAGCCTGAAATGAATATTTGTGGCAAGTTTCATGGCTCCTTACAGTTTTTGAGAAACTGTGGACAGTCAGTCAGTCAGTCAATGGTTTTTGGCTTATACATATATAGGTTTATAAACAAATAAAAGTTGTAACATATTTTTAAAATTCTATATTGAAAAATTTCTTTGGTGTATTATAGAGTGTTATCCCAAGAAAATAACTTACCCATCTCTTAACTTTTGATTGAGTTTCAAAAAAATTTCAAAACCAAAATTTTTTCTGAAGCAAGAAAAAAATTAAAACAAAAAACTTACACGCACCTATAGTGAAAGAGTATCTCAAACACCATTAACACCAGGGCCAAGACCATGCCCGTCGCAAGAACTTTGAGAGCCGGCAGGAACTCCTTGAGCCCGACACTGACGAAGCCCGTGCCTCCGCGGACGTCCTCGCACTGGGGCCGCTGCGGCAGCCACATCTTCCCGTGACGGTGCTGGATGCCAGTCTCTCGCTGCCAACGCAATCTTGCGGGAGAAAATTACATACCTCATATGAATAATTATATTTAAATTAAAATGACACCGTGCCCAGTTGTAAAAAACTTTGTTTGTAATATGGATTTGAAAGTATTTTTAGGGCCAAAAGGTATCTTATTATGTGAAGTATTTTTGTTTGTATTGATTTATTATTTTTTTTATTGTATGACGCCTGTTCTAAACCTCGGATGAAATATAACTGAATCGCGCCTTCCAATGCTAAGTCAGGCGAAAACCGTGCCATCGTTTTCACCGTTGGGTGGCAAAAAAGTCTTATCTGGCGGGACCCCGACGCCAGTCGAGTTAACAGCGCTTCAAACAAACTGGCATTTACCAAACAATAAATTGAGTAAACAAATAAAATTTTATATCACATTTTATAGCTTGAAATGACGAATCTTCTGGTAACCATTGTGATTCCAAAAACTAATTGCATAGATTTTAATAATTTGTTTAGAGCCAAATATTTTTAATGTTATTAAAATAAAAGATGAAAAAAGTAGTAAGCGAGGAAGTTTTTTATATCTGGTCAAGTAAAAAGTGTCAGCGGAGGAAGTTGAAGATAACATTCCAGAGATATTTTTTTGTCTCAAAAATTTTTTGTAGGATTTCTCGTTTTTGCTAGAAATAAATTTAAATAATTAATTATCAGGAGGTGCGTGAATAAAAAAGCCCTCATATTATAACGCATGGGCCGACTAATGCCTTACTATGCCAGACTTCCCTACATTGAACGAAAATATTTCCTATTTGTTTTTAATAATTTCCAGCTGACACATTTTCCCTTATCTTTGTTAATTATTAAAATTCAAAGTCATGTTTGAATTAGGAAATATTTTTCTCTATTTTTACAAAACATTTTTATAATATTTAAAACTGATGCGCTTTATCTTTTAAGACAATATCATTGAACTCTTTAAATATTTTATCACACACCTATTTGCGAATATTGAATTTTTACTGTCAAAAAAGGAAGGATAAAATATAACATTAAGAAAAAACTCACATTCTTCGTAAATAGATAAGAACGAAGTAACGTGTTCTTAATATTATTTCCGTATGTTTCTACTGTTCCTATTTACAATTGCTGATAATAATTTTAAACTTATATAAAATGAGAAGTGAAATAAAAATACAATAGGTACTAAGAAAATACAAAAGTATTTTTAGAGTGAAGTCATTGTTTAATATTATTTTTCCCGAAGCAAAATTATCAGCGCTTCCTCATAAACAAGGTTGCGGTGGGTGAAATTCAACTTCAGAAATGATAAATATATATTAATTTTACTTTGGCAATTGAATACACAAAACTAGTTTATCAGAGCTTTCTCTTTCTAAAAATATAACGTTTACCTGGTCTCAATGTCAAGATCCGCTTAAAAAATTTGAAATTGAAAATTTGTTAAGAAATGAGTATTTCCGATTATTTTAAAGAAAATCAGTTGTTTTCTTTTTATTCAAACCGTACAAATTACATATGAGTATTCTTTAAGATGTGTCCTTTCCACTCACATAGCTTTTGACATATTATAGTGACATATGAAGGTCACAGAGAGACTTATCTGTTGTTAAGACTCAATGCACCGCGGCCAGTTTAGACCTTCTTGCCACCCAACGGCCTGGGAGGCTGGCACGTTTTTCGTCCATTGAGAGCGCGATCTAGTAATATTTCATCTGAGTTCTAAACTTGATGTTTATGAATAAAGTTTTCTGTGTTCTGAAATCTGTGAATTTTAAGTAAATAAGAAATTGCCTGATACCATTAAAGGCTACTAAATAACCTTAATTGATTGACTAGATAGCCAAGTGAATAAAGCGCTCCATAATCTGAGAGTCGCCGGTTCAATCCTGACCAAGATCAAAACTGGGTCCAGTTGCCATTTGTTATTGGACTATGAATTAATGACGCTATCTAACAAAAGGTCGCCGATCAAAACATAAAAAAATGCCACTGGCTTAGAAAGACACAAAATAAAAATAATAAAATATGAATAACAAATTAGGAAAAAACTAATTTGTTTTTTCGGTGAACAAATAGTAAATTTCAACTTAAGTAGTCCTGCAGTTCAATTCAAGTTAAAAGTTTAGTACTAAAAATAGAGTTTGAAACATTTTTAGATTTTAAAAATTGAATATAAATTATTTCAATACTTACTGTCAGAGAGAGTTTGTGATTTTCACCTTGATAAAATTCTACTGTCCCAGAGAGGAAAGTTTTTTTATCTACGACCATTGCAATAATCACCAATAACGATATTACAACGAATGTCATAATGAGGTCCATTATTAAACCAAATACAAACCAGTTGCATAAAGTTAACATTATGCAACTGGTGTCACTTTATGATACAGGTTCTAGACCAATGGGAGCACGGCATTTGACGAAAGTAGTGTCATAATGACAATTACGCAATTCTCACATCAGCTGTTTGTTGCATTACGATTCATGTTTAAATTGACTTATCCCATCAGCTGATTGTTCCACAACGATTCATGGTTAAGTCTGCTTATGTGCCTAACCTCATATTTGAGTTGACCTATTCCATCATTAGTAAAAGTCATGAGTTTTGTTTAACTTTGGGGAAAATTTTGTCGTATATTGTTGGTCGTAGATAAAGTAGTGTATGCAATGGTTGTACTATGCCTTTAAGCCACTCGTGAAATATTTAGAACACGAGCTTTGCTTGTGTTCTAACTTACATCTCACTCGTGGCTTAAAGACATTCATAATATAATCGTTTCATAAACAACTATTTGTTGTTTAGTTAGAGCTCTTTTAATCTGATTTTTTAAGCACCATATTAGGTGGGTGAGTGTTTGCTGCTGGCAAAATCAGCGTTTAAAGCCAATTTGCACTGGTCGAGTGACCCGGCCGGGTTGATCAGGTGATTCTCATTACTTAAACTCCCCCCCCCTTACTATTACTCTTTTTTTAGTTTTTTCTCTTCAAATTCAAATTCTTACAAAACATTTTCCTCAATCATGCGATTCTTCACCACAAAAAAAAAATAGACAACTTATTTCAAAAGGAAACAATTTCAAAATTAAATGTGGGAAGCTTGTTTAAAAATATTATTTTTCAAATATTATAATGTTGCATAGCTCTGACAATTTTTATGCTGGAATGAGTTCTGGATTTACCCCACTAGGCCCACCAAGCCCAGGCTTAGGGCCAGGCGCTGACAGGGGACAACTCAAGGCGGAAATTAAGGGATTGTGAGTGAATTTGAGGAGATAAATTAGGATATAGGACAGAATTTCCAGGTCTCAGGGGGGCTGAAAAGAACAATGGGCCTAGAGCCTTGGCGACCGTAAATCCGGCACTCACCGGCATTCTTCATACCCGATGTGTTAATCGGTTTATTTCTGATCTACTTTTAAATCACAGTTGATAAAAAAGTGTTTTACTCCACAGACATGATATGAAATTATACTGGAACAGACTTTTGTGCGAATAGGTCGCGGTAGCCGGAGCGCTTGGTCAGTGGGATGGCCAACATCGGCATCGGGAACAGCTGCAGCTCGCTCAGTGCACACTTCTCTGTCTCCAGGAAGGTCTCGCTGATCATCTTGTACCCCAGGTTGGTCTCCACCTTGGACAACATTGCTTCATTATACCAAATAGCTGCAGATATTTAATGTAGAACGCTAACAGATGTAGATTGCTGATGTAGATTTCACACCAGTTGTAGAGGGCTGATGTAGATTGTTTATTTAAGCTATCTATTTCAGTTTTCAAATCTAAATATTCTAGAAAACAAGAGTTCTTTAGCTTATATTTGCTCTCTGACCACGATGTCAAGCCTTTCTGATAGCATTTCTGGTTGACATCAGTAAACTCTATTGAAGAATACTGTACAGCTGGTGCCTTGTAAGCTGGCACTTGGGCCTCACGCGGGCAGGAGAGGCGCGGGGGTGAGTGGGGAGTGTTGGAGGTATAAGAAAAAGGCCGGACTGCAAACATTTCTGCTGACGGACGCCTTCACGCGGGTCGCGAGGACGTTGCCGCAACCCGCTTAACGGAACGTAATGTATTTGAACTATGCTAGTATCGTCTGAATATCGATCGGTCAAGTGCCAGCTTAGAAGTCACCAGCTGTACCTTGGTCCTCTTTCAAATCCTGGCCAATACAAGAGCTGGTACTCGTTTTATAATACCAATGGAAAGTCTCCTTCTTTATTTATCTAGAGTCAATGGAATCTATTAATTTCAAATATATCTGTCAAATTAGGAACTTATCAAAAGATAATCTGTAATTTTTTAACCTATCAAAAAATAATCTGTGATTTTTTGTGTGGTCAAAAGAAAATATTCAAAGATTTGACAAATTATAAAACTATTGTGTTATTTAATTTTTATTTATTCATTCTTAACGGAAATGCCATTACAAAGAAGAATATATTTGAAAGACTCAGTTCGAGGTACTGAAATTTGAGAACTCAAAGCTAAACTAAATAAAAAAGTTGAGATTGTAAATTAATACCTATCCAAACAAGAAGAAATGGCAATCAACATGAGAGCAGTGAAAAAAATAGAATAAGTTTAAATATAAAGATTATCAGATTAGATATTATACCTATCTGTCAAGATAAAATCAATGAAAACCAATTAACGTATTTATGGGTCCTTACTTAAACCCTCCTTTACATTCAACAATCATGTATATTATGTAATAGAAAGAAACTTACATTAAAAGCGAACAAATCTTTTCTAACTTTCCGAATCCCCTCTTCAGGCTTGTAGTAGGCTTTTTGGCCAAAAGGTTTAACCTTCTTCTCATATAAAACTCGTGTATCAGTATCATTGCTTTCCTAAAAAGAACCAAATTACAACAGTACCTATTGGTTTGCATTAAAAAAAGTGTCTTACTGCCATGTTCACAATTAGGAAACCATCAAAACAATTCTTTGATAAAAATCGTACAACTTCAACAAAACTCTGGTATGGCTTAGCAAATGAACTATGAGCATATTTTATGAAAGACCATGAAATAATAGGTTGTTAATTAAATAAGCAGGCTGTATTATTTTATTCCTTTCCTTATTTCCTTCCTTAAGACAATCACACAGAAGTTGATAGTACAGTGGATATAGTGCTCACTGAGGGTCACCAGTTCGAAATTATGTCCTATTTGTCATTTATTTGTCATTGGACTATGAATTAGTTAGTAATGCTGGCCAACAAAGGGTCACCGTTATGTGTAACAAGGCCCAAGTTTGGTCCGTTCCCGAACAAAAAATGCCATTGACAACAATACAAAAAAAAAAACAAATAAAATAATAATGTTAAATGTTAGGCCTGGGGTACAATACGAGCGACGAGCGGCAAGCAGCAGGCGGCAGGCAATGACTCACCTTCTGGTCAAGATTCAAATCATTTTAAATTGCCATTCAAAAAACGGTATTTCATTATTAAGTTACTAATTAATACCTCTCATATTGCCTACCTGTCAAAATGAAATCGGCTTTTTCATCAACATAAGCATTGTTGCTGTTATCTCCAGTATAAATTCTGTCCTCAAACATGAGACTATGATGCGACAATGCAGATGGTGAGCAAAAAGCAGCGTAAAAAACATTTTCCCCAACCTGACCGGCGACAAAAGTGACATCAAGCAACACCACTGAATCCCGCTCGCCGCTTGGGACAATTGTAGCCGCTGCCTTCAAAATAAACAACTGACAAATTAATGTTACCTGAAAACCAAATGTTGCTTGCTGCTCTTCGCTCGTATCATACAAGAGGCTTTTCAGGGACATATTATAATTCAATTACAAATTCATAATCAAAATAGTAAGAATATTTAAGATTTGATGGAAAACTAAATAAAATCTACTTGAACCTGTACATCAGTAATTTCAGTATGTTAAAAAAAATGGATTTTCAGGGTTGTAGTGTGGTATGTACTGTACAGTTGAAATCAAGTAAAGGCAAAATAACATTTTTTAAGTGAGCTGATTTGAAGATATCTTAAAATGAACTTTAAAAAATAACAATGATTCACAAACAATGGTGATTCACAAACAATTCACTAATCCACATAACATGTACAGCATGAACAGCCTGAGTTGTTTCTGAAGTTATGCAGCAAGACATAGGTTGATACCTTAATTGATTGAGTGGATTGTGGCAAATAGACTCAAAGATCTTATTGTGCTTATTAAAGCGAAGCTCATTGATTGTGCTCTGTTATTCTGCTAGATTTGCAGTCCTATGACTGTGTAAGGCCTTACAATTTCGAGGGTACTAAGTTTGAGAAGGAGGAATATTTTGGGTTGCCGCGTTGGCTGACCGGCAAGTCAGCTGGACGCTAGTTATTATTTTCGCCACGCACAGCGCTGGCGACGCAGCGGATTGGGGGAAGCGAGAGCCCTCACTCGAGCCGCTGAGGCAAATTAGTCGACGACCGGGCGAGTCGCTGGTTCAGTGTTTCCTTTTCAGGGATATATCAGGCTCTTGAGGGATAAGAGCGGGATTGGGGGATTTCTAGGGATAATTAAAGAAATAAGTAAAATTACATAATTGAATAGACAAAACATGATTTATTCCTAGCCTCACTATACGTTATCTATTTTTAATTGTGTTCTCAAATTGTTAAAGTAATTTCACATAAAAATGTCATCAAACTATAGTAGTTTGATGACATTTTGTCATCAAACTGTCGTGTCTTGCAGTGTTCCTGGTCAGCTATGGCACAGACGAATCAGATATGTATACTTCATCTGTGGCTATGGTAATCATGTCGTCCCTATTTTCAAGAACTTAACATTGTAATACTCTCTTTCTTTTACATACTGCAATCAGCTTGTTTGGTTTACTCTAATAAAGTCAAAATTTCAGCTACGAATGAATACACAGAATTACAACTCAAGAAATACAAAATAACGAAATTGTATGGATTCATTCCTGAGGGATAAAAGATTAGAACTGAGGGATAAAAAGGGATTTTTTATGGGGGCATGCTCTGGGGCATTTTTTATGGGGGCATGCAAAAGGGGCATGCTCTGTTGAGGGATAACAAGGGAATTTTTGGGCGCTCATGCAGGGATTTTATATTTTACTCTGTGGAAACACTGAGCTGGTCACATCTCCTCTCCTCCGAACTCCGAGAAATAGTCTTGGGAAAAGACTTTGCGTTTCGAGTTAGTAAAATAAAAAGTAAGTGTCTGTCATTCTTCCGAATAATATTGCAGTAACGAATTAGAAATGGTTAAAGTAAATTATTAGGATTTATTTAGGTCAGTGGCGAAAAGCTCTGAATAATTAATTTCGTCGTTTCGGTAAAATAATTTGGAAATACTTTTGATTTGGACTTGCGTATTTATAGTGACTTGTAATTTTACGAAATACGAATAAGGCCTCGAGCGAAACAGCTCAGAGAAATTGACTAAAGAATTGTAAAGAAAATAGTGGATTAGGAGTTTGCTATTTACTGTAGGACTTGGGTGTACTAACTCAAGGAAAAATAAAGACAGATTTTGTAGTAGGCAATTGTAAGCCTACCGATTTATTTGACGATTAAAATTTCAAATAGGACCAGGGTGTAGAAGCTCTGGAAACATATAGGCCCCAGGCGTAACAGCTTTGGGTTTAAAAAAATTTAAATCTAAATAAAATTAGGACTTGATAGCTAGGACTTACGTTTGGTAGGACAGGGGCGTAACAGCTCCCTGAATAAAATGTTTTAGGCTGAATCAATTAGGATTTTGAAATTGTTAAAAAGGCTTGATGGACATTTGCATAGTTGGTGAAATAGGGGTTTCACAAGCATTAGTTTATTTTAGATACGATTTCTGCTTTTTTACCGATTAGGGAAGAATTCCCCTTTTTATTTTCTTTATCTAGAAAACCAAGTATTTCACCATCTCGGCCTTCCATTATCAAAAAAACTTGTTTTCAATTGGCAACATGGGCGATGATGAGCGAATTAAGCTTAAGGAATTTTAAAACAAGTCTTGTGGATAGTTCTTTGCTGAGCCCATTCTAAATTTAGTTTTTTTTATTAAATCGACCCTGGACATTCCAGTATATTTCAACTGAGTGAATTTGTGGTACAGACGAGCTAAAATACCCCGTGTAGGATTTGGCACGTTACATTTGTGCCCTCAACAAGGATTAAGAGCTTTTCCCACTGCCAGCATTTGGTTCGTCACCTGGGCTCTCCTCCCCCTGACTCTCACAGTCCAAGATGGTGTGCGAACTAGGGTGGTGCGAAAAAACAAAATTTTGGTACAGTAGAGTCCCGCAAACCCGGACTTCGATAACCCGGAATTCTGGATAACTCGGAAAGCCTGCCAGAGCAATAAAGTGCATTGAGATTCAAGGCCAGAGCACGGTGTGACACATATAAAACAGTTTTGGTTTTTCTTGAAGTTTTTTTTTAGAACTGATAATGTAGTTCTTGCATTTTTTTCTATGCAATAAACAAATGATTTTTTATCGAAATAACAGAAACTATTCATATTTTTTCTTGTTTTTACTCATTTCGCGATAACTCAGAATTTTCACAAACCCGGACACCGTTCGGTCCACTTTAGTCCGGGTTTGTGGGACTCTACTGCATTTTGAATCCCTAGCGGTCTCAAAAGTTGCAAAATAGTATGTAGAATACTGAAAAAATAACTTTTAAGAAATTATATCAGATCTTCCAATCGCACAATGACCTTTAAGTGTAACATGTAGAACTCCATAAGAAAATTAGTGAATACTCGTAATTTGGTATATGCTGGACATTGATAATCGTACCAAAGTATTGCCATTAAAAATGGACAGAGCTCTTTAAAACATTTTGAAAAATGTATAATTTGTCCAATTAGGCAACAGTATTATCAATCTATGGCCTTTTAAAAATCACATATTTAGGCATGTTTTTCAAGTTTTTTGGCTTGTATTAAGTCAATAATTTTGTGGTGTATTTGAATAAATTATACCATTGTTCAAAAATTTTTAAAGAGCTCTTTGCATTTTTCATGGCAAAACTTTTGTACGATTATCAATGTCCAGCATAAACCAAATTACAATTATTTACTAATTCTCTTATGGAGTTTTACATGTAAAACTTCAAGGTCATTGTGTGATTGGAAGGTCTTATATGATTTTTTAAAGTTATTATTTCAGTATTCTACATGCTATTTCGCAACTTTTGAGACCTATAGCGATTCAAAATTTTGTTATTTCACACCACCCTAGTGTGAAGGTTACCTTGAAGTAGACCCGGTTGTACTGGAGGTCCTGGATGCCGACGGCGAGGGGGCTGGCGACCAGGTCGGCGAGCGAGGCGAGGGCGGCACTCGGCGACTGCAGCAGCGCCACGATGTTGGCCGAGTACGAGGTGAAGAAGAACAGCGACGTCAGCGACAGGAAGAACAACGTGATCTGCCCACTCATCTTGGTCGGGATTATGTAAGACCCTGTCAAGTGTACCAAGTGATTAGGTATTGTTTAGATTTCAGCAAGGGAACTGATCAAAAAAATTGTAAAATATGACAAAATTTTGTTTCTTTTAATGGCAAGAGGTAATCAAATGTAAGATTTATCATCCAGCATGAAAGTCATGCATAATTTACATTGAGATCTATATGTAACTAAAGGAAATACTTTCTACTATGACTGATGATTAACTCCATCAAAGAAAGGTGACATTGACATCAACACTTTAGTGATGACAATGTTATCTAGTGAAATGAGAGTGTGAAGAGAAAGACCACAAATCAAAAATGAATTTATATGCTTTTGTACAGACACATTAATTTATTTCTGCTGAATGTAAGCAGATATTCCTTCAGAAAAATTAGTATTTTTGCAAGATTTTAATTAACTGAATTTTATACCTGATTGTTTAGCTATAAAGATATTTTTGGTTGCTTATACTTAACTATATAATCCATGGTAATAAATGCCATAAAAAATGTATGGATTAACTTTTTCCTTGTATCCCCTATTTCTACACCACCATTGATAATCAAAAATACCACTCATCTCCTTGAAAAAAATATTACTTCATAAAATATATATTTTCTTCACTGAAAAACATTTCTGTGAGTATTTTTTCTTAAAACTGATAAAATATTACCTTGCTGACAAACGCATCCCAGCACCATGGTGATAATGTCCATAATCCCTGTGTTCCCCATTGAATCCCCTACACCAAAGTGGCGGCTTGCCAGGATCTAATAATAATAAAATTTTACTTTCAGATATTTTTTCTTCACTTGAAAAAAATATGGAATTCATAATAATATAATGCTTTGATACTTTAATACTTTTACTTGAAATGGCAAGTAACCTATCCAGGTAGGTATTTTAAGCCAAGTATGAATGAGAGGTGAATGTAAGATGACTATAGTGCGATCTTGTACTCTTGTTACTGACATATGTTCCTTGCAATTAAAATTTACGATGGATTGTCCAGGGAATGGTGGGATTTCCTGTAGATGTGTGTAACATTGAGGCAATGCTCTGACACAAATAGTTGTGACATGGCAACCCGAATGAATCTCTTGCTCATGTTTTATCACTCAGGCTTGGTAAACCTCTCAAGTCTCAAATAAATTAATTAGAGGCACAATAAAACTCTTTATTTTCATTGTGAACGGATTTAAGAATGAAAACTTGGAATTGTGCAAAGAGGGGGTCCTGAATTAAGAAAGTGGGAGATCAACAAAGGATTGGCAAGAAAACCAACTTAGATCTTGAAGAATTACGGATTCCTAAGCCCACACTCAATAAGCATACAGATTGACAAGTTTAAAAATGAACTCACAAATCCGAAATCAATATCAATAGGATAGTTCCATAAAAGTTTACAAAGGTAAGGCCAGCATTTTCTACATTATACTCTAGCAATCCATAAGCTAAAAATGATCAATAAAATTTTAAAATAACATATAATTCCTTTGACAAGCCATAGGTTTGTGAACCTGACAAGTTGTACATTATTTCTCATCATCAAAATAGTTAATTTTACTTTCTGGAAGTGGCTAGATAATGAAAAATATTTACCTCAATAGAAAATATAAATATCACCACAATACAGTAAGTAAAGCAGCAGATCCATACATCAGTAGAGAAAGGCAGCAGGAAAATGTTGCTGACACTTGACAATGACGGCTGCCGGAACAGGATTGTGGTTCTAAAGAAAAATAGATAAAGAAATGTTGGAATTATCTAAAAAAAAGTGAGCACCTCATGATAGTTAATTTGTTTTATTTGTTAAAATACCAGGTTTTTAACAACAATCCTTCTATTATCCTATACTCTTATATGAGCAATGTTTGCAAGCTAGCTTGCTTTTGTGCTTGAACAATTAGGCCTATTTAAAAAATGACTGAGGATTTTCTTCAAAAACTTGAAATAGGTACCTAATTTCTGGCTAAAACACGTTATATGCAGGTTACTGCTCAAAAAAATTTACCAACCAAGAGGTGTTTTCTGCCTCAGGGGGTCCCAAAACAAAAAAAAACATATGGTCCCATTGCCTCATAGCCACCATGCAGGTGATGTCAATAGCTCACTATTTCATTGAAAATCCGCTTATAATCAATGAGAGGATTGAAAATTGAGATTTTCAGCTGACCTTATATGATAAGTTTCAGCAGTGAATTCCACAACTTGGATCCTGTCAGCTCGCATGAAGAAGCCAGTGGCGGCGAAGTCGACGTCCCTACGCTGCAGTTGGCCCATCAGCCCCGTGAAGGAGCCGTTCATCTCCCAGCCGTAGTCGTCCACAGCCCACAACTCCAGGCTGTAAACATGGCAATGTAGCACATCATCTGGCGTATTAACAACATAGGTATGGGATTTTTTAAATACATTTAACAATGTTCCACTAATCGTACAGAACAAAACCTAACTTAAAACAACTTTTGAGTGACAGTTTGTCATAACTAAATAACCTAATCATATTCATAAAATATGGATGAAAATCCGGGATACTTGCATTGTAAGATCAAATTGTTTTTTTTTCAGTTGTGAGTGCAGATTGTTATTAGCTTTCTTTCTATGTTTTTCAACTGCATTCAGCTACAAATTTTAGCTATTATTTCAATATGAAAAATAATAAACTAATATACACAAATAAAAATTTAGTGTGTTTTGACTCATGACCGTCCACCGTTCTTTACTGTCAGCTGAGAAGATAACCTGGAATTTGATCTAAGCAATCCCTAAAAACTAAGCAAAGTTAAAAATATTTTATTTTTATTATTGAACTTATTTTTCACTGTACATTTTATGGCACAGTTCCGCCTTTCCAATTATAATGTTCAATGCTGATAACCTTGAGCATTACAACCTGATATTATGAATGAATGAATGAATGAATGAATGAAAAGTTTATTCCATACAAAAATAAGCTACTACATACAAAGTAATAAAAATGCTAGTAAACATAAAGCCTTTTACAAATGATGAAATAAAACTAAAAAAGATACATAATTTTTGTAGCCTTTAATTAAAAATAAAAGTCCAGGAAATCAGCAGACATTTTTAGAATAGAATAGAATATATTTTTATTTTCTCAATAACAATAACAATTTTACAAACAGAAAATATGACTAGCTAACCTATACACAAGATATTTCAACAAAGAAAAATTATTATAAAACAAAAATAAAAATGTCCTCACTTGCCAGGCTGTTACAAACATTTCAAAAAAGTTAGAAAGAAAATAAAATAGGGCCTCATTAGGCAATGCCTGATTTGAGGTTCCTTCATTTGTAAATAAAAATTATAATAACGCTCAGAAGTAATCCAACAAAAAAATAAACATTTTCGGTCTCTTGATCATAAATTAAAAATAAATAATTCAAACAAAAATGAATATTCCTACGTGCTATAGAACTCAATATAATTTTTTATATAACAATTAAAACTATAAAATAACATAACCTAATTATGAATGCTATTAAAAATAATATTCTTATCGAAATTAATTTTGATTTATTACACATGTTTGATCCTGCAAACCGCACACCGCACTTATGCCACCAGGCGGCTCTGGCACCTCTCTGGGGGCCAGCCTCCGGAGTTGGTCTCCCCAGGTGCCGTCAAAGCTCATTGCATACAATGCTTAGTCCCTGTATGGCACAGCCCTCCAAAGTGTGCATTCAAAAATAAGAAAATAAACTAACCTCCCATGACTTTAAAGTTAGTTCAATTAGTGAAATTAGTCAATGTTGAATTTGTAACAAATTATCTATATCCTCTAACTGAAATAACCATTTTTTTACTTTACTTAAAAAACTTCTAATATTATGGGCATACTTTATATTTTCTGGTAGTTTATTAAAAATTTTTGGCGCAATAAAATTGTAAGTTTTAGTGAAAAATGTGTTTGAAGGCTTCGGAACGAAAAACTGGTTTGCGTGTCTGAGTTTTTTTCTATACTCATTTTCATTTTGCGGATTATTCCCACTTTTGAGATAAAATATCTTAAGAACTTTAAAAACGAATAAATATTTAAGTGGAAGTATTTTTTGTGATTTGAAAAGTGGTTTTGATGGCTCGAATCTTTTCTTATTTGTAATCAATCTTAATATATGCTTTTGCTGTATAAATAAAGGTTTTTTTATATGACTCGTAAGTGCTTCCCCAAAAAATTATGCACATAATCAAGTCTGCTTTGTACTAAGGAAAAATATAACATTCGCAATACATGACTATTACTTAGGTTTTTTAAAAAATAAAAGTATCTTAACAAATTTTGAATTTTTTCTTTGAGTTTTTTTGTGTGTATTTCCCAATTTAATTCACTGTCAACATGAAGACCAAGGTATTTTATACTACAGTAGACGCCCTCTAATTCGGCCACCTCGGGACCGGACCACCGGCCGGACTACAAAATGGCCGGACCATCCGGATGTACTATCAAAATATAAAATAACACTATTAAATCCATTACTTATGCTTAGAGATGAACAAAACACTTTATTTAAACATGTTTACAGTGCTTAATTGCCAAAGAAAATATTTTGACGTCTCATATGTTGAACTGTCATATTGCCTCATTCGTAGGCCACCAATTACAAGCTTGCCCGTAAACTGATCTGACATAAATCATTTATTTCTAAACCCGGAAACTCAACATTCAGGATAAACCCTGTCAATGGTCATTCCTCCGCGGTGCGGCGTAGTGATTTGATGGATATGAGTCACCCTCCTAGGACCGGCCGGACCATCCGGCGGCCGATCCAACCGAAGCCGAACTAGAGGGCGTCTACTGTATCAGCTTTTTCTACAACAGCACATTTTTCAATGCAACAAATATTTTTGTCTAGGCAATCCGAACATTTATATTTAATACTATCAGAAAAATTAATGTTTTTCTTGAGACTAAAGTTAATATATTTTGTTTTTTCTGGGCTTAGCAATAAATTTTTAACGGTAAACCACCACTGGAGAGCTTCATAGGCAGGTACTGCCTGTGCGTCCGCTGGGTTGCTTTGCAAATAATAAAAATAAGACCAAAAAAATTAGGAATAATTAAAAAATAAAGTTGGTAAGAAAGTTTGAGATTGAAGTCTTGAATTGAAGTTGCTCTTTCTGTATTTAGAGAAAAAAAATACTTTACTAAAACGCAGAATTGAAAATAATAAAAAAAATCTTGAGTAACAGTTGGCGGGAATAATTATATTGAATCCTGCCGGCAAGCAGGAGAGAGAGGTGCGGTCGGCAGGGAGAAATAGTAGGTACAAAGGTCGGGTCCGTAAGGTAGGTACAATAGTAGGGTGTAATCGGCCATGATGATATCATCGGCATTGTCCGTACCTAAACTGAAGATAAATTAATTTACTCGGATTTTAAACAAACTGAGAGAGGGACATTCAAAAATCTTTAGGTTAACAAAAAAGTTACAAATATTGGGGTAGACTATGTGTGAAATGTAAAATGAGTTGGTTGTGGAAAAAGTGTAATTAATTGGCAAAACCGCGATTCCAATTTTTGATGAATATCTAGTGTTGTGAGTGTGGGAGATTTCTTGAAAAATTACACCATGATTTTTGAAAATATTAATTAAAATACTCATTAGGTATAACTGACGAATTGTAAAGAGGGATATTCCTGCAAACAGAGCGTCAGTCGGGTATCGTCTACATTTCCCAAACCCAATTTTTAAGACAGTTTTTTTGTGCTACATTTAAAGGTTCTAAAATAATTTTATAACACCCGCCCCATGCTATTATACCAAATGACAACAAAGATTGAACGTAAGCATAGTAAGCCATTTTTAATTCTTTAAACGTTAAAACTTCATTTATTTGTTTGAAAGCAAAGATAAATTTCCAGATTTTATTTCTTAAATAACAAATGTGATCGTTCCACTTTAATCGCTCATGAAAAATACACCCAAATATTTGTATGAGTTTACCTTTTCTATAAAATCAAATATACATACGGTAAACATCACAGTCGTGAATGATGAGATTATCTAAATTGTAATCTGTTTTCTTGCTTATAGATATTGGCATAAACTTTGTTTTAGAAACGTTTAAGGAGAGAACATTTTGACTTAACCATTTTTTTACTATCATAAGATCATGCATAGCCTTCTCTTTTACCTCAGGCCAGGTCTTTCCGTGTAGGAAAATGAGGCTATCGTCTGCAAATAAAAATAACTTTCCAAATAAATTTAATTTTGAGATATTATTGATGTATATTAAAAAAAGTACTGGCCCAAGATTGCTGCCTTGGACCACCCCGTAGTCTAATGGCATTCTGTCGCTACTTATATCAAAGATAGAAACATACTGTGATCTATGCGAAAGATAACTTGTGAACCAAGCATGGGCGTTGCCTCATATTCCTATTTCTGTCAATTTATCAAGTAGCTTTGAACGATCTACCGAATCAAATGCCTTCTTCAAATATAAAAAAATTAACAGTGGGTGATTTTTATCTGAAATCGCGTGATTCAAATCTTTATTAATATCAAGCAAAGCGTCTGAAATATTTTTGTCCTGACGAAGCCCATACTGGCGCTCGCTGAGGATATTATTTGTTTGTAAGTAAAAAGTTAATTGATCTTTCACTGCCTTCTCAATTATTTTAGTAAAAACGCTGAGCAAAGAGATTGGTCAGAAATTATTCTTGTTTGTGATGTCGTTCGATTTTTATAATGGGAAAACTTTAGCTAACTTAAGACAATCTGGAAAAACACCTGAAATGAAACTATGGTTTCCTATATGGAGCAGTGGATCACAAAGTGTATCAAAGTTACTTTTTCGGATATCGGCCGAGATACCATCATAGCCTGGTGCCGACCCTCCCCGCAAACTGTAAACGTAATGTCGCAATTCAAGTGAAGTAATCGGTTGAAGCGTAAAAGTGCTGTTTAGTCGAGAGTCAGAATCATTCAGAACTGGGTCCCCACTGCAGCTAATCGCGTCAGCCAGTTCTTTACCTACGTTAGCAAAAAAAATATTAAAATCATCGGCTACTTTTTTCTGTGATGCATATGTTAAGGGTTGATTACTAGAGGCAAATTTTTCAATTGGAAAAGAATCCTTTTTATTTAATCTACCCGCTAATTCATTAATTATTCCCCAAAACTTTTTCGGATTTGTTGTGGATTCATTTAGTTTTGATCGGTAATAATTGTGTTTTGTTTGCTTTAGGTTATTATTAAGAGTTTGTTTAAGTTCTCGGTAGTAATTAAACTGTTCATAATTAAAAGGTTGTTTTTTAACTCTCTTATCAAGTTTATCCCTTAATCTAATTTGACGAATTAAGTTCTCCGTTATCCATGGTTTGAGTTTTTTAGACCTAGTTGAATTACACTTAAAAATTTTCTTTGACGATTCAACACAGTTAACGATAATTTGATTAAAGTTATTAGCTATATGATGTTTTTGCAAAGGTACATCGCACTTAATACTTAGTTGAAATATCCAACGGACTACATTTATGCTAACAAGCTTTAAGGTACCAGTAGTAATAGAAAAATGGTGGTTTGCTCGCTGTGTTACATATTATTGAAATAACAATACACAAAAAAACATTCTCACTCGAAGTTGAGCTGGTGGGCCAGGTTGACCACGAGTGGGTAGTGAAGCTTGGGCCAAGTGTCCACGTGGGTCATGTACGGGCTGTAGAACCCTCGGAACAGCTCGGGGTGGAACAGCTGAAATACCAATTCTGCCTATAGCAACAATCATACTATCACAATTTTTTATTTAATGGATATCATACATAATATTTGATCCCCACATATAAAAATGTATGAACATTCATTTTAGCGAATTTCCTTAGAAATAAGCTATTACCGTCGTTTTAACAGAATGGACAAAAAATATCCGTTCAGGGCAACCTCGGCAATCATATTAATATTTATATTAATTGATAGCATTTTATGTGTACTTTCTGAATATGAAGTGAGATTATTATGAAAACGCATTTTTAACTGTACAAATCACGATTTGTTTCCAAATTTAACATGGTCTTATATGGGAAATAGAATTTTCATTTTTGGAGCTTTGTCAGTACGATAACTCTCGTAAATATCGTCCGATCGTAACAAAATTTGGTAGACATGTAAAACTATATTCTCTTGGACGAGTTCGTAAACCAGCCACATCGACATATCCTAAGTGGGGTAATACTCCAATTTACCCCCCAAAAATGGTTTTTTTTAGATTTTCAAATAGAAAATTAAATCTAACCAATTATTGTTTTCACCATTGGATTCTGCTCGAAAAAACAAACAATATAGTATTTTAAGGGCGGGTTTTGGAGCTCGGGGTTATGTAATCCAGGAGTTAGTTAACCCGAGGATTAAGATAATCTTAGCATGAACAATCGGATTTCGGAGCTCGGGAATAAGTTTCTTAACTCTCGGGTTATCTCCGTCTGAGGAAATTTTATCTTTGGACTTAAGCAAGGAGTTGTCGAGGCATTTTGGAGAATTTTCTTTTTTGGGTAGTGGTGGGTAGTGAGTGCAGACACATTTTATCTGTTCTTTCTTCTCTTCTCAATTGAATTTGGCTCTTGTTGTGGTCGGGTTATGCATACTGAATTAACTCTCGGGTTGAAGATATTCTTGGAGTTAGTTATCCTTGAGCTCCAAACCCTGATTTCTACAGTCTGAGAATAAAACCCAGTTCAAACTGGTATTTAGTCTGAGGATAGAGATAACCCCCAGCTCCGAAACCCGCCCTAAATCATCTCTCTAAGTCCATTGGTCTCCAATATATTTCCGCTTCTTTTTTTTACTGAGTGTTTTAGTATCAGGGCAGCAGAATGTTGTCTTTGCCAGTTTTCTATTCACCTTCTACTTAAATTTTCAACGCATCTCGAGGATTATTTTTTGAGTTTATCAAGATATGTATGGTATTTTTACTTTTTAACTTTTTTTGTGAATATAACTTCAAAAATCAACAATCTTTTATACTTATTTAAAAGCTATCTTTGATTTTTCTATAAAACTTTTATACTAATATTTGTTGGCTGAGATTTTGTAAAACAAGCAATGAAATATTTTTAAATATATAAATATATCACTTGTTTACATTTCTTCTTTTCGTAATATGGATTAATTATTTGATTAAGTTGTATTTGGAAATTCGCTGAGTAACAGGTTTGCTGCGTCAGGGGTATTTTTGTTATTGCTCCTAACAAAAGTCCATATATTTCCCAACTACAATGAATATTTTTCAGTGCCAGACTATCACCAGCATTCATATTTAGTTCAAGCTCTAAACTGCACTGTGTGTATCTGAAAATAGCCCACAGTGGGTTAATATATGAGGCAAAAGAACATTATTTTGAGGATAAAACTACATGGTTGGTCTACTCTGCAAACTTTGTTGCAAAGACCTTTGCATTTAACCTGCAAGACTGTCATCAGGTTGAGACCCTGACTTAGCACTCTCTGCTAAAAAAAACGTGTATTTTAACCAAAATATGAGTGGTGGATAAGTGTGGGATGGATGAGATGAACACCTGGTTAAAATGTAATAATCCTGTCAATGTAATTTTTGTAATGCTATAACCTCACCACAGTGGAGGCAATCAGTTTGGTTCCCTCCAAGTTGCTCCTGTCGGCTCCTACTGCTGTAGTCAACAGTGGTTGGTCCCTGCCCATCCTATACACTGAAACCAGCTCCCATTCCTCACCAATAGCAAGGAAAACCTAAACATGAGCATTTTATTAAAAATCTCTATACACACTCACTTTTTAGCGAATTTTCCCTATAGGGAAGAAGCTATTACCGTAGGTCTCATGGTAAGACCCAAGCCCAAGACCATAATAACTTTTCGTTTTGGGGCCACCAGAAGCAAAAAACACCAATCGTTCGAATTTACATATATATCTAATCTATCCATCCATCCATCCGTCTGTCCGTCCATCCATCCATCCATCCATTCATCCATCCATCCATCCATCCATCCATCCATCCATCCACCATCCATCCATTCATCCATCCATCCATCCGTCCACCCACCCAAGTAACTAATTGCTGACTCAAAAACACGTTCTATGAAGTTACTTGGTCTAGTAAAATCTAAAAAAGTAGACTATATGAATTAATGATGTTATCTAACAAAAGGTAGCCTCAATATAGCCATAAGAGCACGGTTTGGACCGTTCCCGATCAAAGCGTTAAAAAATGCTACTGGTGCAGAAACACACAAAATAAAAAATAAATAAAAAGAGTACATGTAGTATGAAATATCCACGAGCAAGGCTCGGTCCACCAGGAACATATGGGAGTATTTTACCCTATTTCTTAATCCCAGGTTTATTTTCAGGAGAGCACCAAGTAATGTTACAAATTATTGCTTTCTCCAGCGATTGTAATCAACTACAAATCCCATGGTTGCCAGGTCAATTGTTAAGTCTGTAGTTTTTTGACAAGATGATTCTGGGCCTGATTCTGAGATTGATTTCATAACGTACCTTACTATCAGGGAATATGTTTAAGTAGTTAAACCACGGAAAGTGATTCAAAAGCGCTGCATTCAGGACCCCTCCAGTGTTGTTTGCCAATGAAAAGTCAAAGAGAATCCAAATGTTTCTGAGTGTGAACTTGCGTAAATGAGATGCCTGAAACACAATATTTGAGCAGAGTTAATTTTTGACGGAATATTTGCCAAAGAGACTAAGCTTTCATCAAATTTGGAGGTTTTGTTGTGAAGGCCCTGCGTTGGCCATTCTCATTTGTTACTATATTATGAGGGCTCTCCAGAAAGTAAGAGACGTTTTGCCACCAAGTCTAGCGCTTGTACCCCACCAGCGCAAACGAGCAGGGCCGCCGACAGACATTTTGAGGCCCGGGGCAAAGTTTGGGAGTGAGGCCCCTCAATAAAAAAAATCGTAAATAAAAAATAGCTTTGTCTGTTAAATAGTTAAATTTGTAGAATCTGCTGATTACAAAATTGTTTATCTAAAAATGTTGAATATCTTAATTTGTTCAATACAAAACAACTACATCACAGGTCTGTACAAAACTTTTGATTTATGAATTTAAAAAATCATAAAATAAAAACACTAAAAGTAGGTACAATCCTTAATACGACTACTGAATAAAACATAACTTTGGATTAAAAGCACTAGAATAAAAAATGTATGTTTCGTACTAGGGTGTAAAAAGGATTTTAAAAACAGTTTTGTCCTGCTATTATACACATTATTCACGGACTACCTAACTACTATAAACCACTGTCTTTTTGTTTTCCTTCTGTTTTCCAACTTCCATAATGCCTGTGGAGCGTGTGACGTCATCAGGACACCATTTTTTCCAATTTTATCATAGCCCCAGACTACTACTGTTGGGTAAAAGTATAATAAAGTCAATTAACTATAACTACTCTCTGATTGGCCGAGATACTTAATTGTGCCAGCTTGAGGCTTCAGATGAGCGCATTCTTTCGATCTGCTTAAATTTTTGTATGAGGAAACCTGTATTTCTTTGAACCTTGGTTCATATGCAGCTAAACTCGAACTCAGAGGAGAAACGAAGCTGAAATTGTTAATCACTGGAAAAAATTCATGTCAAGTCTTGAGTCGTAAATGTTATTACTATTATTCTTTCGTAAAATATACACCATTTAGTTAAAGCTAGGAATCCTTTTCCTTGGTCCATCATAGATCTGTACAAAAAACGTTTTGTGATGAATTTTAGGGTGCAGATGATTGGTATTGGACGATTGCTGAGCTTGGTATACAGATTTACTTAGGATAAGATATACTTAGGATAGGATATTATATTCACTTAGGATAAGATTTTAGATTTAAGATTTTTAGTTGTATTACAAATGACGACTATTCAATGTACATATTATGTATTATATGAATAAAGATTATTTGACTTTGACTTTGACTTTGATTTAGTTGATGTGAGGTCTGGTGCTGGCCTAAAACCGTGTTTACACTAAACAACTTGTTTTATAAACTTTAGTTTGTAAAACTTGTTTAATATTACTTTTGTTTTTAAAACTCGATCTTGTGTGTTATAACACGTTGTAGAAGAAAATTTTATAAAATAAAAATTTCCTTTCATCTTTCGAACACAGCTCGGGAAACCTGCAACCTGTTGTAAAATACTTTTTTTGTTTTAAAAGTATGTTTAAAATACTTTTTTTGTTTTTTTGTTTCTTGTTGTACAACTTGTTTAGTAATTTTCATTGCTTTCTTAAACATGTCCAAACCAATTAGTATAATTGGTTGTACTACACAACTTTATAAAATAAGTTGTGTAGTGTACACGTGGCTAAACCTCGGGGGGGGGGGGGGGGGGGGCAGACGAGTCATCAGAAATCCAAATAAAATTGTATCAAAATAAGACAAATTAATAGTTAGGTAATTTTAATTTATATACGTTTTTTAAGTACACTCAGTTTCTTATGTATCTTCAGTATCTTCTAATATATTTCATTTTGGTCTCCTTCATTTAAAAACTCTAATATTTAATAATGCTCAAAAATATTCTCAGCTCAAAATGTGGCCCCATTCCTTTTGTGGCCCGGGGCAATCTGCCCCCTTTGCCCCGCCCTCTTGGCGGCCCTGCAAACGAGAGCGCTGCCAGAACCTCCATTCCCAGCTGCGATGTGAGATGGGTCTCGATGCTGACCAAACATGTATTTCATTTTTACAGCGTTCAATCAGGCGGCAGCCATTAAAATTCTGTAAAGTGCAATTGAACTAATCGAGGCGCTTCTTTCGGTTTCTTTTCATTTGCAAACACTTTCAAGCCTAAAAATCCCTTAACTTTAAAACGAGAAGATAATTACTTGGGGCCAGGTAAAAATTATCAGGATTCATTCTCAAATGTCCTATTTTAGTCGCTAAGCTTGTTGTTATGAATCGGGAACACTCATTATCTATGATCAATTTTTTCTTAGGCGATTGTTTTGAACGGCATATCGAGTCATTTAAGAATCTTACAACAGGTTTGAAATGAATTTTTTTCTCCTTAAGTCATTAACTCAACATGGATTAAACTTGTGTGGCCCCAAAACACTTTTGTCATAATTTCATTTGTATTTGACAGGTTTTTAATAGGCAGTGAGGCTCAGCTCACATTGCAGCTATTTAGCGGGGCTGGGACAAGCACTAAATTGCGGCAGAGGGTCTGTTACTTTCTTGACGGCCCTCATATGACCTTTTCATGTAACTGCTCACTGCCTGCTTTTGCTTGTATGACTGACACAGGAAATTTTCCCTCTCAGTGAACAGCTTAATAGAGAAACCCAGAAAGTCGAACTACTACCTGAAATTTCTCTAGGATTAAGCTTCAATTATGTTTTACTTTTCAAATAAATCTCCATTTTTTTATAATCAATGTACAGTATTGTTTTAATTTTAAGGCACTGATGGATGCCTCTCTGGATGAGTACAACAATGGGCATTCTTATACTCATAATCAGCGTTCCTCAGAGCTTTTAAAAAATTATTGAACATAATTGTACCAGAAACATGAGGTCGTCAGCGTGAGGACATTCGAGATCGACCACCAGAACCTCGTAGTTATGTTCTGGAAGCCTAGAGGCATCCAGAGACCAGCACTGCATCATGCCTTTCTGGTTCAGGACCAATGCTATGTTCATGGTCACTGCTGTGAAACAGCAACAAACAATTAGTTAAATGTGAATTTTTAGACGTTCTAACAATGTCTCTAACAAATGCAGAAGGGTGTAAATTTATTTCCTACAAAATTAATTTCCCAACTGTCCTCTTTTAGTATGTCGTATACATGGCCTGATATGAAGGAAAACTACACTTTTTGATTGGAGTATAGCACTTTCTGTGGTAGTAGTTGATGCCAAAAGTAAACTTAATAGAGGGGGAGATCTGTAGCCAACACCAAAAAGGAGGCCATTCAAGATAGCTGCCGCATTATTGCACTATACTTATCGTATCTAGACTCCTAACAGACCCTTTTCAACAATTGCTTTATTATTTTAAAGCTGATTTAAGGAGAAAACTTTTTTGTAGTTAACAAAAGTGAAACCCATGCCAAAGATTCTCTAAAATTGAAAGAAAATGTAAAAATTTTACTTTTTTAACGAGTTTAATTACTGTAGTCATGGAGGAATATGATTTCACCCTGAAAAATTATCATGTGAGAGAGTTCTGTGTTTTTCTGTTATTTGTTATGTGCTTAACTACATACAAAAGTTAAGCAACGTTTGACTACCAGAAGTGCCTCAATTTCAAGATGGCATTTAAGGTGAGGTCAAGGGATAAAAGATATAGGGAATTAATGCCATAGGTCAGTGGTTCCCTAACTTTTTGGCTGGCGACCCAAAACCAGTCTTCAAAGTTTTTTAACAGATTCTGTTAAAAATAACACCCAAATATAGATAGATATCGTATCAATTCTTATATTTTTCCTGTTGTGAATACTAATAATATTAATAATATTCAATAGTACTGATAATATTCAACAATTTTTATTTATGTGATATGTATACTGGAAAGATTGAATCCCCCAATGGAGGCTCAGCTATTCTTTTAAATCGTAACAAACACTTTAAATTTAAAGTAAGAAACTATTTAAAATTTTTAAATTAAGAATTTATTTTTGAAAGCTCTATTGTTAAAATAACCACCATTCCTGTTTCTACGCTTATAATATCAATATATATCGAGTCCCTTATCAGTGTACTTTGAGACCATTTCTTAATAAATTAGATAAGTTGTTAACTAAAATAGACAAATTTAAGGGATGTATTTATATAGCTACAGATTGTATTATAAATATTTTAACAGATAATGACAGGGATGTTAAAGATTTCATCATGATTTTAGATAGTCATGGAGTTAATATTAATTTTAAAGCAGTAACTAGAAGAGCAAGTGGAACTTGTATAGACAATATCATCACTAATAAACGAGCTTCAATCGGGTTTAAGATGATAAAAGAGTTAGGGCTATCAGATCATTCAGCACTTGTTATGGGATAAAAAAATATAACATTTTCAAAATCACGGAAGATAAATCAGTGTAAAAGAATATTTAGTTCTAAAGCTCACAAAAATTTCACAACATCCATTTCTAAGTAGAATGGGATTTTAAAAGCAACTTAAACGTGGATCAAAACTATGATGACTTTCTCAATAAATGTTTGCAGTTTTACGATGAATAAAAAAAAACAAGATAGTCTAATTCAAATATTGAAATATTCAATTGTATTTATCAACATACAATGTTATTGATCATTGTGATACATTAAATTGAGGCTCTCATGTGAACAAGGTCTTATAAAAATTTGTAAAACTTAAGTTATGACATAATTTGGAACTGTGGTTCAACTCTTTTTCTACAAGTAACAATGGATTAATATGTTTCAATGGAAAGAATTGAATCTCAAAATTTTGTTCAATGAAGTTTATAGCAAACTAGTGGCTTGAAGGGGCTAAAAGCCCCTAATTAGGGGAAATTTCAATTTAAACAATCATTAATAATTATATTACACAATACCTTCATAACAATCTAGCTTTTAGATCTACCATAATGTCTATGAAAAAATATATTTTCTCAGACTGTGTCTACCATATGATATTATCTTGCACATGGTTTTGAATCAATTGGCAACACCACATGTTTTGTGTAAACAAAGCAGATGTTTCCAATGGTTTTGAAATAGCAGACATTTTACGTTAGCCTATTTCTCATTTTCTAGTAAACCTCTAGCAATTTCAGTATTTTTCCCGCCATCATGGAATATAGACCTTTAATTTTTGTCTCTCCCATCTTTCTACAACTTGCCAGACGCCCACAGTTTTGACGCAAAGAATCGCCTTACGAAATTAAATAATAGAATGAAACGTCTAAAATGTATACTGTACAAATTACATGACAGAAATACAAATATTTGTGTAAGCTATGCAAGGGAAAACATACTAGAGTAATTTAGTGTGGATTTTTTTTTAAGTAAAAATATTCTTAATCCTCTCGCCCTTCACTTTTAGTCCAGTCGCCAAATAGGAAAATAGGCATGAACCTTGAAGTAGGGTCCGACTCAAATTTTATGACTGATTCTAGTACTATTTGATGTACTGAAGAAGAATATGGCGGATGCCAGACTGGCATCCTTGAGCAATTTTGAATATCAAAGGTCCAAGTTCAAAGGGCCGAAAATAAAGAAACAGATAGTGAAAAAAAGTATATTTATGGTAACCAAACAAGTGTTCCCCAAGATATTGATTTTAAACCACCACTGACAGTTGCTGGGTGGTAAATATTTCATTTTGATTGAGTATTAATTTTAAGCTGCCATCTTGGATCCGCCATATTGGATAAAAGTTAATTTTTTTTAATGTGAGTGTGGTGATGTGACACATCATTACAGAATAGATTTTCACGCCGATTACAGTGCCGCAATCCGTTTTCGAAAATATTGTTTCATTCTTAAGATGTACTCAAATAATGATTCTTCCCTGTACATTTCTCATGGGAGTTTCCAAATTAAACTATTTTTTTGTTTTGTTTTTCTTATATCTCCGGTTCTAATCGCATTATAAATTTCGTTTTAATCTTAAAAGATTCGGTGATTTAATGGCTTTATTTTGAAATATTAATAATTTAAATACGACCAGCCCGAGAATAGTTACAAAGCAATATTTAACATAAAATGTCGATTTTTCAAATTTTATTTTTACTTAAAGATTTATATCTCAGGTTCTAAGCAAATCTAAACATTATGTTCAGCCTTAAAACACTTATCTGATGTTTGTCTTTCTTTTGAGACTAAAACGAACTTAAAAATTGGATAAGAACCTGAGATATAAGAAAAACAAAACAAAAATAGTTCAATTATTAAGATTGTATGACGTTTGAATAGACTTTGCTTGTCCTCCCGCTGTCGGATTAACATGATCAATGGCTCAAATGAAAGCCAAAAATTAGATGAGTGTTTTAGACTAAAAATAATATTGAGACTTACTTAGAACCTGAGATATGAATGTTTAAGTAAAAACAATTTTTGAAAAATCTAAATCTTTTGTTCGATGTTGCTTTGTATCTCACCTCAGACTGATCGTAGTTATATGATTAATATTTACAATTGAAGCCATTAAATTACTGCATTTTTTAAGACCAAAACGAACTTTATAATGTGATTAGAACCGGGGATATAAGAGAAACAAGACAAAAATAGTTAAATTTTGAAGATCTTATGATCTTTAAACAGTCATAACCCTTTTTACAAAGTAGTTTTAAAGTTGAAAATGGCTTAAATGAAAGCCAAAGATCAGATGAGTGTTTTAAGACCAACCATAATATTTAGACTTACCTAGAGCCTGAGATATAAACCTTTAAGTAAACATACATTTTAAAAATCAAAATGTTATGTTCAATGTTGCTTTGTAACTCATCTCCGACTGGTCTTGTTTAAATGGTCAATAGACATTAGACATTTTTTATTGGCACAAAACGTACAATTTAACATAATATATGTACAAGTGCTTCGTCAGTTTTGTTAAGTTTTCTTCTTAATACAGTTCTTAGAAAATGTCTTGAGGATATCACAAACTATTACTACTCATGATACTTTATTTACACTATGTATCATAAAAAAGAGAACAACACTGCATGATATAAAAAAGTCAACAATGATAAAAATTTAGAACTTAACAGAGAATAAAAATAACATAAGATAAAACAATTAAAAACATAATAATACAGTAACAGTAATAATTATATAAAATATGTAACATGATAACAAAACAAGCATAAATATTTAAAAAGTGAAATTGAATGACTTGACCTATCGACTTAAATATTATTATCATTTAAAAACTCTGTAATTTTGTAATAGGCCTTTCCAATCAATAAGCGTTTGATCTCTTCCCTAAACTTTGTTTGGGACAATGATGGATTTTTTTATGTCATCAGGCAATTTATTGTATAATTTAATCCCCATGTAATAAACGCTTCTTTCTAAAGCAGTAATAGTGTGTTGGGGATATATAAGAAGATGTTTGTTTCTAGTATTATGATTATGGCTTGTTTTTTCTTGTGAGTACCATGTTAGGTTATTTCTTACATGGCATAAAACTTCAAAAATATAAATACTTGGCACTGTGAGAATTTCTAAACTCTTGAATAATCTTTTGCATGTGTGTCTTGGCGGTGTAAATGTCATGATTCTCATTATTTTCTTTTGTGTTTTTAGCACTTCTTTTACAAGTTCAGTAGCACCCCATAGCATTATTCCATATTTAACTAATGAATAAAAATAGCCAGAGTACAGTATTAATTTTGTTTCCATGCTTGTACACTGGGTTAAGCAGCTCATATTAAAACATATACTAATTAATCTTTTACATAACTGTGCTATATGTTCATCCCATCTTAATTTTTCATCGCACACAACCCCTAGAAGTTTAACTGATCTTTGGCTCTCTATATCTTTATTGTTTACTTTTACCTTCAGCTCACCACCTCTGTATTGTCTACTTCTGAAGTGTACCAAGTTCGTTTTTGTAGCATTCATTAAAAGTCCATTAACTTCAAACCAATATTCTAATTCCCTCATAGAATAGAATTCCCTCATAGAATATTTCAAATTAAAGCCATTAAATCACTGAATCTTTTAAGACCAAAAAGGAATTTATCATGCGATTAGAACCGGAGATATAAGAAAAACAAACCAAAAAAATAGTTTGATTTGGAAACTCCCATAAGAAATGTACAGGGGAGAATCATTATTTGAGTATATCTTGAGAACGAACAATATTTTCAAAAACGGATTGCGGCACTGTAATCAGTGTGAAAATCTATTCTGTAATGATGTGTCACAACACCACATTCACATTTTAAAAAATTAACTTGTATCCAATATGGCGGATCCAAGATGGCGGCTGAAAATTAATACCTAATCAAAATGAAGTATTTACCACCCAGAAACTATCGGTGGCGGTTTAAAATCAATATCTTGGGGAACATTCCCAGATAGCACAGTCACATCAACTAGATGTCTAATAGATGTACCTCATGTTAAACCACACACATCTATTAAACCTTTATAGACGTCTAACGTCTAATAGACATTCCTACAACGTTCAAATGTCACCATTATCGACCTTATATCAACATTCTACGTGTATGTAGAATAGATGTTCAATAGATGTTAATTACACATCCATATATTGACATCTACAGAACATCCAATTAACATACAAAAAGTAATTAGTATAATTGGTTGTACTACACAACTTTATAAAATAAGTTGTGTAGTGTACACGTGGCTAAACCTCGGGGGGGGGGGGGGGTGGGGGGGCAGACGAGTCATCAGAAATCCAAATAAAATTGTATCAAAATAAGACAAATTAATAGTTAGGTAATTTTAATTTATATACGTTTTTTAAGTACACTCAGTTTCTTATGTATCTTCAGTATCTTCTAATATATTTCATTTTGGTCTCCTTCATTTAAAAACTCTAATATTTAATAATGCTCAAAAATATTCTCAGCTCAAAATGTGGCCCCATTCCTTTTGTGGCCCGGGGCAATCTGCCCCCTTTGCCCCGCCCTCTTGGCGGCCCTGCAAACGAGAGCGCTGCCAGAACCTCCATTCCCAGCTGCGATGTGAGATGGGTCTCGATGCTGACCAAACATGTATTTCATTTTTACAGCGTTCAATCAGGCGGCAGCCATTAAAATTCTGTAAAGTGCAATTGAACTAATCGAGGCGCTTCTTTCGGTTTCTTTTCATTTGCAAACACTTTCAAGCCTAAAAATCCCTTAACTTTAAAACGAGAAGATAATTACTTGGGGCCAGGTAAAAATTATCAGGATTCATTCTCAAATGTCCTATTTTAGTCGCTAAGCTTGTTGTTATGAATCGGGAACACTCATTATCTATGATCAATTTTTTCTTAGGCGATTGTTTTGAACGGCATATCGAGTCATTTAAGAATCTTACAACAGGTTTGAAATGAATTTTTTTCTCCTTAAGTCATTAACTCAACATGGATTAAACTTGTGTGGCCCCAAAACACTTTTGTCATAATTTCATTTGTATTTGACAGGTTTTTAATAGGCAGTGAGGCTCAGCTCACATTGCAGCTATTTAGCGGGGCTGGGACAAGCACTAAATTGCGGCAGAGGGTCTGTTACTTTCTTGACGGCCCTCATATGACCTTTTCATGTAACTGCTCACTGCCTGCTTTTGCTTGTATGACTGACACAGGAAATTTTCCCTCTCAGTGAACAGCTTAATAGAGAAACCCAGAAAGTCGAACTACTACCTGAAATTTCTCTAGGATTAAGCTTCAATTATGTTTTACTTTTCAAATAAATCTCCATTTTTTTATAATCAATGTACAGTATTGTTTTAATTTTAAGGCACTGATGGATGCCTCTCTGGATGAGTACAACAATGGGCATTCTTATACTCATAATCAGCGTTCCTCAGAGCTTTTAAAAAATTATTGAACATAATTGTACCAGAAACATGAGGTCGTCAGCGTGAGGACATTCGAGATCGACCACCAGAACCTCGTAGTTATGTTCTGGAAGCC